>VZSE01013650.1:554437-694987 GCA_013398275.1 Promerops cafer | reverse complement strand
GGGAGCGGGAGCGGGCTGGGCGGCGGCCAGCGCGGGCCGGGGTGCGCGGGCGGGCTCGGCGCGCTCCGGGAGGGAGCGGGAGCGGGAGGTGCACCTGGCGAGAGTGCCCGGAGCAGCCCCGCAGTGGCTCTGTCGGACAGGCGGAACAGGCGGCCGAGGGCGACCTGCGCGCTGCCGCTGTCTGGTCCCGGCGCGGTGGCACGGGGCAGTGCCGCGGGAAGCCCTAATCCCCAGATCGGTGTTGTTACGCCCCCAACCCCCCCGCTTTTCACGGGCTTTATAGTTCACTGGGGTGACATGCGTGGGCAGTTGCGGTGAACATGCTGTGCTTCTCCATGCCTGGCACCTTGGGCTCCACAAGCGGGGATGCCTCCCTCGCGTGCAGAATGCGCATCTGGATGCGCATCACATTCTCGTTGAATAATTCCGTCGGTTAGTCCAGTTGTGGTGTGTGTCGGAATGTCCCTTTATATCTTTTAGATATACCACTATCCTTCCAGGCAAAGCAGAATGCCACATTGGAAATTAAAATACTTAGGGTGGTCTCTTGCTGAGAACACATTTTCATAATTAGCATCTAAGATAAAGCAGAAACTTAAAACATAGTAAACAATAAAAGTCTTCTATATTTCCTTACATAGAACTGAGGTCAGTAATTTTGCCATCAGGGTTTGTTTGTAACTTTCTCTTGACTAAAGGTGCCAGATTTCTGGGGTAAAAACCCCAACCTGACAGTTCCTACAAAGCAAAAAGTTTCTGGTATGTTACTGCTAGAAACCTGAGGGTAGCACCAGCTTTTTAAAACATCTTTTTTTATTAGTATGAGCATAAGGTTTTTACAGGCACATCTAAACTGGTAGAAAACTCCTGCACTTTTATTAGATTTTAAATAGGTCTTTACCTTGTCTGTCAGTTTTCTGAACTTAAATACTGAATTTTCATTAATACAACTAGATTGGTTTTTGATGTCAGATTTGTCAATAGTGAAGAGGAACAGATTCATCTCAGTGTAATTTTGCTGTATAATTCTGAGCTGAAGCTCTTTCACATCTCAGAGTAATAATTCCCTAGATGTAGCTTAATTAGAAACTTACTAGTACAACTTAACAAGATTTCCCTCTATGATCTAAAAGATGAGAAATAAACAAGGCCTGATGTTCTACTTGTTTTCAGCCACTGAAACTTATGCTCACTTACTGCAACAAAAGAAAAATGAGGAATTTAGTTCAGGAAGATCCTAAGAGTGCAATTATCTTTTGTCAGCTCAGTTTCCTAAATGGTTATAATTAGGTAGGAAATTTTTCACTTCCCATTGCATAGTGCAAATTTTGTATGTTCTGCTCATTGTAGTATGGGTTTGATTTATATCTTTTATTAGTGGTCAGTAAAAGTGGGTTTTGTGTATGGAGACCCTTGTGTCATGTTTAGCATAGAATCCCTGAATTATAGATGTAGAATATAGCGACTCAGTGAGTGTTGTAAAATACTGTGAGAAGAGCAAAAGTTTAATGTAGAATCACTTTATAAATACAGATAGAATATTGGAGAAGAGCAAACTAGGTTATTTTCAGGAAAGTATAATAATTGGAAATTCAGGTTTTATGAATTTGTTTTGCTGTTTATTCCTGGTGGCTGGACTATGTCACTGTTCCAGATATCTGTTTTTGTGGGTCTTGGATTGTCTCATATTTACTAACATGGAAGAGATCCAATCTGATCAGGCAAAAATGCGTTTTCCAAAATTAATGGTAACTGAGCTTACTCAGATTGGGGTATGCTGGTTGCTGAACTTTGATATACAATTAAATCTCTCCTATTCTAAGGTGAGATTACGCTAAGTAAATGGCCTTGTTCTTATCCTTGTTGATTAATGATCTATATTTACATAAGCCTGATAGTTGCTTTAATGTACCATGTCAAACACCATGAAGCTCTAAATTGGAAATGCCTATTAAACAATAGCACTGTCATTAGAGGACTTTATCTCTTAGTTTTATTGCCACAACAGGGTAGACACTGAATAAATAAACTGTGAATTTTGCTAATTCTTCATTTTACAGAGAGTGCTTGTAGACATGAAATGAGCCTAGCCTTTGGTAAGATGTTTGTTCCATTATAATCAAAAGCTAGCTTCAAAATTAATATTTTAACCAACCTATAGGTTGGTTGGGTTTTTTTGGTGGACTAATTTATTTAACCTTTGACCAGAAACTTATTTCCGTACTTAGAATAGGTATGCACTTATTTCATTTTGCTTTTGTGTACTATATTGTCTCTCATATTTTTTGTTTTAAATTTAAGAGCCCTTCAGTATTTCATTTCTTGTTTCTAATAAGTTTTTGAGGCCTTGTTGAAATAACTCAGCTAATTCTAAGATACTTTTCCGTGTTCCTGTGGTCCTCAGTCAGTGATAAAAGTGATAGAATCTGCTGTATTTTTTAAATTTATTTTGTTTTCTACTCTTCTAAATTATGTGTTTTCTAGCCAATTATGAATTGACTACTTGGAAAGCAGCACTTAGTCACTGTAGTACTTTTAAAATGCCCTTTAGGTTTAACAAAGTATAAATTGCAAACGCAGTTTTATTTTTCAATGGTGTTTTCTCTTTATTTCTTGTAAGAAGTGTTATTTTTAACAGTTACTGGTTTAGTTGTGACAGTAAAGCTTTGCTGTAGGAGTCAGAACATGTTTTTGATACTGAAAATATTGCAACCTCATCAGTGTCATTTCAAGCATATTGCAAAACTAAACATTTTCTTACTGGCAGTGAAGTCCATTTGGCCGCCCTTGCTCTTTTGAAACATCCTTAGGTTGTTGGATACTTAGTATAAATATTAAAGACATGAAATAAACTAATTACTCTTGGCATCTGAGTAGTCAGCTCCTGTATAATTCCAAACCAACCTGAACACTTTGCCTGTTTCTCCTTAATTTGGTTTAGTTTGGATAGCCAGCAGACCAGAGCACTGTAATTAATGAGTGTGAAATGCCCTGAAAGTACCAGGCCTGTGCAGGTAATGCTGTGCAAGAGATGAGAGAAATGTGAGGGCAGGGTGGTGCAGATGCTTGGGGACCCAATATAGCCTCAGCTCTTCCCTGTGCTGGTGAAATGTGTGTGCCCAGGAGAGATTTTTAGTGTTGAGGCCAAGTGATATGTTTGGCTCACTTCACTGCTAATCAACTCTCTCTGCCTCAAATCAGAGTAGCTGCATGCAAACTTCCTGTTTATAGTAATCCATAATAACTCCTAAACCGTATCCAGGCATAGTTTGGGTGAGTGTTAGGTGGCTTGGACCAAAATGCTATGGGAATAATGCAGCCACACATCCTGGCAGTGTTTAATGCCATGTCTTGATTTGTTAGGATCAGTGTAGGCCGGGTGTGCAGTGAATGGGAGTTACTGGTGTCTAACAGGAGGTGTTACCTGGGGAGAACCTGGAGCTGTTACCTGGTGGGCTGTGGGGGACAGAGGTACCAGAGTTCCTTGCGTGGAAGGCTAAGGGGAACATCACACATTCATAGGAACCTACACTTCATTAGTTCTGCTGTTTACAAAACAGCTCTTCGTATTAAAGTTTTTTGTAGAACAGTCTGAATTTTCTTGATGAAAGGATAAACCTGTGTAATATTTTTATTTGCCTTCAAGCTTTGTTTGGATTGCATTTGCGGGCTTTTCTCCACAACCAGTTAGGCCTAACAATTTTTTTCTTTAGAGAAATGAGTTTCATATAATTGCTTGTCTGCTTTATAAAAATACAAATGCTTTACATAAACATAAATATTTAGAGATTTGTAATAAAGTTAGATTTGCTGGCAGATACTAACCTTTGTATTGAAAACTATCAGCCAGCTTCCTCAATGATGCTGTCAGGAGAGGAATCTGATTGCAATGGCTTCAACATAAATGGTTTCATGGGTCATTATTTAAATAAACTGTTGGGTTTTTTAGAAGATTGGAGGACTACAGTCCTGAATTATTTGGCTACTACCCAGAAATATAGCTAATTAAACTGCTGTAATGTTGTTTTTTATTTACCCTCAAATAATAAGTATCAGAGCTGGGATTTGATAGCAGAAAACTTCTAATAATTTAGACAAATAGGGAAATACTTATTTCTAAATAAAATGTAGTCATCCCTAATACTAATTAGCACAGATTTAATTATTAACTTGAATTCTATGGACCACTTTTGTTAATGACAGTTGTTAAATCCTTTAAATAGAATGGTGATTTCTGAGGAAGAAGCAGCTGTTGGGTTGAGCCACTTCTAACTGAGGACTGAAAATGCGAGCAGGTAAGGATACTTTGTGTTTGATTTCCAGTACATATTTTATAGCTAGAACTAGGTCCAAATGATAGAAGTTATTTCTGTCCTAAATAAATCTTTAATGCTCCATTGGCTTCTTTTTGAGTTTGTCATTATAGCTGATTTTCAAAGTGGTGTTATTATTTTAAATCAGGGGCTTGTGTAAAAGTTGTAATGACAGTGGTAAATACACTGTGGCTGAGGATGCAACAGCCTTTTTCAGTGGTGTGCCAGGTTGCATTTTGAATTCTGAGTTACAAATAAAGCATTACCTGAGGGGAACTAGAACACCTACTGCTTCAGGGGTTGAAATGCTGCTGGGCAGTATGATGATTCACAGAAAGGCAAGAGTGCCAGCTCCGGGCTCTTACAGGTCTGTCTCAGGATGGTTTCCAGACCAGTAAGAACCCAGAGCTGCTGCTTCTCCTGTAAGACAGTGTGTCACCTCTGCTCATAAACAGGGAGGGCAGTAATCTGTTCTCTGCATTGGCTAGCCCAAGTTTTGTGCTGATTCTGATGTGCATGCTCTTCAAAATGTGCTTTCTTCTGGAGACAGGGTGGATGGTGCTGCCTTCAGCAGCAAGTGAAAGACTGGTGTGTGTCTCTGCAAAGCTGCTGAGTTATCCTTGTATGGGTTATGTTGCCAGTGGAAATTCTTAACTGAATACCAAGTGAATTTCTTGGTAAACTTTCCCCGATAAATAATGCTCATCCTTTGCAATTTTAAAGCATGATTAGTCACTTTTTGTATCAATGGTGATTAATGAGATAGCAAATCATACTCTCGATTCCTTTTTGCAGTTGAAAGTGAGGCAAAGGCAAAAACCAAAGTCCGCTTTGAGGAAATCTTCAGACGCCATGCTGGCCTAGCAGACACAAAGAAATCAAAGAAAAAGAAGTTTGACTCTCAAGAGAGTATTGTGGTGAGTTACAACACATGCAGGCTTTGTTTGGTTGCCTTCCGTAACAGAAAAAAGATCAGGAAAATGTATTACAGAAAGGAGATGTAAGCATTAAAAAAAAAAACGAAGTGTAAAGTATGTTTCTGCATGTACTTGGTTTTGGTGTGGCTTTTATTTTCTTTTTTGTGTACCAGCAAAGCATCCTTGTAACTTGGAAGTATGCCAAAATTATATAGATTATAACAGTGGCGGAAAGAAAGTGGTACATGCAGGCATGCACTAGTTTAATGTCCACCAGTACTTGTTTTTCCATACCCTTTTTTCATAAAATTTTTCAGTTTCAGTACTGACTTTACTGGAATTTAATGAGAGGTTTGAGGGCTAGTAGAACTACAGCTGTGTAAGTATTTAATTTTGAGAGTACTACGTCTGTGTAATACAGGTATATCTGTCTAATACAGCTGTGAATTGAGAACTGATGAGAAAGTATTATACTATTAGGGATAATAATTAATGATTCCACTTTCTACTTTTTTTTTAATCTCAGTAATCAGTGAATTTCTGCATGTGTTGAGCTTTGTGTCTTGAGTGGTTCTGTGTTCACTTGTTGACTTTTTAAAAAGATTTTGACCTTAGCTTGTGACATGCAGATTAGGAAGGATTCTATCGCCCCAACTTTATAGTTAAATGATATTTTTGTTTGTGGCATATCTGTCACTAAAGGAGCCCTACAAATCCCTCTGAGTTATAGTTCACGTTGTAGTCTTTTTCTTGAAGTGGAGAATAAAACTTCAATATGAACTTGTTCTATATATACCTGATTGTTGACTTAGAAGATTTGGAATTTGGAAAGAAAGTAAATTGTTTAGAAGACAAATGTTCTGGTTTTTTATTTTCCTACTGATAGGTTTTCTATTTTCAGTCTTTTTTCTTACAATTATGTCCATATCAGATTCTGGAAATTAATGTTCCTTCATTAATACTCATTTAAGACAAATGGGTGGTATTTCATGTAATATCGTAAGTGTTAAATGTAGTTGTATATATTAAGTATATTCAGAATAGATACATTAAACTTAGTATTGCTAAATATTTGGTCTTAGATTGACCATTTGAAGTTGGATTTTGTATGGACTTTTAAAAAATTTATATTCCTTGATGTATATGCTGTTTAGTCAGTAGTCTATACAAAGAATCAACTTAATGTCTAAGAATAGTACAGAGAGTTAAAAGGTGGTTGTTTTTTTCCTTATTTACTGGCATATATGTAAATGAAAGACTAAATTCTTCCTCAGTTAAGTTTACTTTTTATGAAATGTGAATTTTTAATTCTGTAATAGATAAGTATTTTTGAACACATAATTGTATGTTCATACGCAGCTACATATTACTCATAAATATTTTAAACTTGCTTTGGTTTTAGAATTGGTTTCCATTCCAGAAGTCTCTGATGTGAAACACTAGTGTTTTGGAATTATGTAGAAACACTTAAAATTCAGTGACCTGAATCAAAACTCAGTGGTATGCAAGCAAATTAAGAAGCATTTTTAGGATCAGTGTGGAAGCTCAAATATCTGGCTTTGTTGAAACTATAAATATTACAAATCAAACCACTTTAAAATTAAGGACTTGAGGAGAGCTTGTATTGAAACCTATTACTGACCATTTGGAGTATTTCCATAAAGAGTGACACAGTTGCAGGAGCTCAGGTTGGTATTTTCCATGCTGGTTGCATTCAAGTAGAAATTTCTGTAAAAGCTTCAGCAAATAAACAGTCATTTCTCTAAAAAATAAACTTGTGTGGGAGTGGAAGAGTAGGTAGATGGAGGAGGTTGGCTGGTTTTGTTCCCACTTTCTTCAGTTTATAAGATTTAACTGTACAGAGTTTCACATATCTTGAAATAACGTGAAATTTGTCAGTGATGGTTGGCTTCGTGTCACACACTTGCCATAAATGGTCTCCCAGCTTTGATCAAAACCAGGTCATGGTTCAGAGCCTGTTTCCACTTGAAATGTTCCAGTCTGTTTCCTTCTTTTGTCTTTGCTCTAGCCTTTCTTAAAGATTAATAAGACTTCTTCCCTTATAGTCCACTGTTTCTTTGAAACCTGAGTTCTGGAGCTGCAGGGGGTTGCTATGGTTTTAAATAACAGAAGTGAGGAGGATAAGGAGAGTGCCTGCCTGCTTGCCTGCTCTGCTTTGTGTGTGCCTATTGCCTGGAGAGCCTGCCTGGACAGCAGGGAAGCAGTCTGCTTGCAAGAGGAAAAGTTGATGTTTGTAGGGCAGGATGAGTTTGAAGCCACAACTGAGAAGAATGAAGAGCTTGTAGTGGAGATGGAAATACACATCACCTGTGGCCAGTGAAAGCTCTGCTTTGCTGTTCTGTAAATAGCCACTGGAGCAGTGGGTGTGAAGCCTAAAGGCATAGTGAGAAAAACAAGCAATTGAGACACAGTCAGAAAGTGAATTTGCTAATATCCCTTCTAGGGCAGTCACCATATTTATTTTTTACCAATTGTGCCTTCTATTACAACTTGTTAGAATGAGGCAAGCCGCAAGATCAGGCCATGTCCAGGTACATTATCTGTCTAAAGTTATCATGAAAATGATTGAATTTATTTTGTTCAGTCTAAATTCTGTGGCTGAAAAGAGGATGTTTAAAAATTTTCTGCCAGATGAAAATGTTAAATTCCTCTATGTATGCAAAAATTTCTTTCTTAGACTGTAGTCTGATCAGATTACAATATTGGGATGGACAAGCATTGGTAACTTGGGTTTTATTTTCAAGGCAGGGCTGCAACAGATTCATCTGGTTAGTAGGCTGAAAGGCACTGAATAGTTGTTGAGATTTCCATTGGATTTTACCCCTTTGTTTCTTGTGCATAAAATAGGAGAACTAATAATAGTTGACTATATAATTGATCCACACATTTTCTCAATGTTTTCTGTTAGAATTTGGTGGAAAAATTCCAATCCCATCATCTTACCTGTAAATTAAAGTTCTTCTAGCTTTGAGTGTCTATATTTTATAGCCTTACACAAGCAATGGCAGTAAAATTGGTTTCCTAGTACATTAAGATTTTCTTAAACACCCCACTCAACAAGCCATCATCACAGGTACATTCATTAACAATTCAACTGTAGGTTAGTGGTCTTTTGTAACCAGTACATATCAGCACTTCAGTGGGCTGGCAGTGTCCATCCCTAATTTTTCAAGGTGTGCCTGTATTATTATGGGCAGAAATTCAGGTACCTCTGTAAATCAGGTTACACAAGTTTCCAGCTACCCGTGACAAACCGGCTCTCTACGATGCCAGCTTCCACTCATGCGTATTTGAGAAGTCCTTTTGAAAAGGTGTAAGATTCTTAGGCGTTGTCCCTGCTGTCAGCTCTGGGGCACGACTGGCAGTGCTGTGACCTGTGGTGGACTGATGGTGCTGTGAGCCTTGCGTGTCAGCCCGCCTGCGTGCGCCTTGGCTGGCGCCCATCCCCTGCTGCTCTCAAGCCAGTCGTGCAAGCAAGGCTGTTTTCAGAGGGGGGTGCTTCCTCTGCCCTGGTGTAATGTGGCCACAGAGCTCTTTTGAAACAAAGCCTTCTTATTTGTTCCATATTTTAAGCTGAGAAAGTCAGGCTCAGGTCAGCAACCCTCTGAGTTGCTCCAGATTCAGGCCTGTCTTACTGAGCTGCTTTTCCAGCCTAACTCCATTCTCTAATTCAGTTCAGTGTTTACACATTGATGATTGCTCTTAGTTGATATCTCTCAGTCCTGTTTCAGAGAATCCATACCAGTATTCCCACCTCTGCCAGAATCCTAATCTGAAGGTTTTTATGAACCTCTTGGCTTTTACTTCATTGTTTTGTAACTTCTTTGTATCTTTCCTCTCTGTTTAATTATGCCATGTAATTACAGCATATGGGAAACATGGCCTGAATTGAGATCATACAGGCTATTTATCTGAGGAATTTATGTTTGAACTGCTGAAGCAGCTTTGTGCCGCCTGCAGTATCTATTAATGTTCCTGAAATTTGCTGTAGCTTGAGATTGTGGTTTGTTTTCATTATAAGGAAATGACCTCAAGTTGTACCAGAGGAGGTTTAGGTATTAGGAAAAACTTTTCCATTGAAAGGATGGTCAGACATTGGCTGCCCAAGGAAATGGTGGACGTACCATCCTTAGAACTGTTCAAAAGGCATATGGATGTGGGACTTGGGCATATGGTTTGGTGGTGCTGGGTTAATGGTGGGACTTGATGATTTTAGAGGTCTTTTCCAACCTGAGTGATTCTATGAATCTATGATTTTTTTGTTTGTAGGCAATAATAAATAGCAAGTTCTGGTAAGTATTTCAAGCCAGTTTTTGCATCAGGTAGATTCCTTTAAGGAGATTATTCTTGAGTATCAGAGTTATTTTAGAAACTCTTGACCAGGTCATAGATGAGAGCTTTTTGTTTAGGATTCCTCAAATAATTCTACTACTTGCTCTTAGTGGATTGATGTTTTATCAAAGACAAAAATCAGCATGACCATAGTTATTGGCCACTGTTGGGTTTTAATTGTCAGTGTGTTTTAATCTTCATTTCTTATACTCTGCAGTTAAAGTTATTCACAGAAATAAAGATAAGGAAGTGAACAATCTATTAGGAACATTATTCTGTTTTGGAGTTTTTCTTAGTTTATACAAAGCTTGTTCTTTAATTTTTTTATTTTCCTTACTCTGTTCTATATTTCAAGTTATTTCTATGAAATTTTCCACATCCTTTTGAATCACTGACTCACAAATAAATATGATGTTACGGTTTCTTTAAGCAAGTATCAGATGAAAATAAAAGGACAATTTTTTCATACTTATTACACATATTGTCCCTTTTTACAAAGGTTTGAGACATACATGATTCTGTAACTGGGAGATGTATCCTGACTAGAAGGGAAACAGTGTCTGTGTTTATTGACGAAGAAGATCTTGGCAAATAAAACTTTGTAGGCAGATATGTATATTTTCTCCAAACTTTTTAATTTGCTTTTCTTGTGTTTTAAAGCCCTTTCTAATATTTCATGTTGAGGCTCTAAGAGAGTTTTCTGTAAGACAACAGCATAAATGAACCTCAGTGACTTTACAGAAGTTACATCAAGGAATAGAGATCTTTGTTGACCTTCCAGGATTAGACCTCAGTTACTTGCTGTGTTCTTTGGCATTATCATAGAATCATAGTTTATATTGAAAGTAACTTGAAAGGTGATCTAACCCAAGCACCCTGCCATGATCAGGAACATCTGGAACTAGATCGGGATGCTCAGAGCCCCTTCCAACCTGACCTTGAACATAGCCAAGGAGGCAGGGAAGTGGCGTTACAACCTTTAGTAACCAGAAATGCAAACTTGAAGGGGAGAGGAAAGTGCACAATGTATTTTCACTAAAACCATCAAGAAGTGCTTAAACAAATGCATTAGCTTAAATTTAGTCCTGACAAGCAGCTTTCAGTATGAGACTACGAACAACCAAGCCTAAAATCTGTCTCTAACTTGGATTTTCAGTGGATTAAAGTATTTATTTTTGTGGTGCATGAAGTATTCTCATCCTCCACAGTGTAAAACACTGGCATCTGTTTATGGAGTAAGACTTGTTGATTTCCTTTTTTTACTGGATATAGGTAAAAGTAATATGAAAACATAGCGTAACATTGAGGATGAGGTGCCCAAATACCAATTTCTTTTTTCAGTGTAAATTTTCTCTTGACTTTCAGTCTGTTGCTTGTGAAATTGAAACAACAAGATAACTAGATCTTTGATTTAATTTTACTTTGAATAATGTTGCTGAAGGAATAACATGAAGTGTAGTGTTTATCTTTGGAACATGATTTTTAGTACAAATATGTTTTATGTTCTTTTCATTTATAGCTTGATACCTTTAGAAACAATATTGATCTGTCTAAGGAAAGTGTGAATGATGAAGCAATTATAAACAATACATATAATCCTGAAGAAGAAAGCCCAAGATTTACAAAAAATAAATTGAGAGAGAAAGCGTCAATTGCAAAGAAAATAAACAATGATGTTCTTAGTGGAGAAGAGAACCAGCAGCCAAAGTCAAACAGGAAGAAAAAGAAATCATTGTTACAAGAACAATTTAATGAGGAGGATGATTTATATGAAGCTAAATTGGGGAGTTTTGAAGAAAAGACTAATGATTTTCCAAAGAAGAAAACAAAAAGTAAATCACAAACAGATGTACCTCATCAAGAAGGTGATAAAAAGATCAAAAATTCCTTGACTGAAGTGAGAGATGTAACTGAATTAGAAGAGGAAGAGCAGCTTATTCAAGCCTATCAGCTGCATGTGGCTGAGGAAGAGGCAAATGCAATTAAAAAGAAAATGAGGAAGAAACTTAAAGAACAGATGTCTGAATCTACCTTTACTGTTCAAAGGCATGAAGTTGCATTGAAAAATGAAGTGGGCAAAAAGAAGAAAAAGAAGAAAGAGCAAGCAGTTTTAAGTGAAGCTGAAGCAAGGTAACATGACAAACTGTACATGGTGTGTCTGTGAATCTTAAACAAAATGTTTCATTTTAAGATAGGCAGCAGCTTTCTGATAGATTGTTCGTATTTTCAAAGTGATTAACTGGATGATTCTGTTAGGAAAAAAATAGTACTAAATCCTTCCTCAAAAGGCTGTGATGATTAATATTTAGCTCATGGATTCTTCATTGCTATTTGATGTTTGTTTACTGTGGAACTCACTCTTAACTAACTTCAGATAGTTTTGTGCATGAGTTTTTTTTTTTAGTGATAAGTGATGGCCCTTATCCTGCAAAAGAGTATTTGTTTAGCTCTTCACATAAATCATTCTGTAATTGCATGGAAATTAGGGGGAAAGGATCGGGGGAGAAAAAGGCAAGACACTAATGGGGCTGGGGGCTGTTATGTTTTCAAGATACACAGATGATGAGTTGCAGAATTTCAAGTGGATTAATTATGGCAATGAGTAATTGTATCAATATATGCAGTGGACTGCAGTTGCTGACAGTGATCCATTACCTTGCAGTGCAGTGTCCCTTTCTGAGCTGCAGCATCCTCATCCAGATGCAGGTGGCAATGAAAGTCAGTCACATGAAAGACTATTTACATCGGAAGGACAGAAACTAGATAAACAGAAGCCTAAAGCCAAGAAGGTTAAGAAGAAAACCAGAAAAGGTCTGCCAACAAAATGTTACAATACTGTACTACTTTGCTGCACTTTTTTTTGTGCTGCTACAGAAATATTTGTCCATAGTAGTAACACGGAAGTGATTGAGCTGTTTGAGTTACTTATATTTCTTAAGTTACTCAATTGTACCTCTGTTCTTCCAATTCTGACACTTATTTGTGAGGATGTTTTTTTGATAAATCAATCTAAAACCTTGAAAATTCATTTACTGTAAGTATTTTTTGAGTTGAGACAGAAGTTACTATGTTGCACTAGTGACAGTTTGTTTACTTTGCTCCAATTTCTAGAAGAAACCACAGAAGTTGCTGCAGAAAATGATGAGGAAATAAAGAATTCAGAAGTTTCAGCTCAGTCTAAATTTGGTTTTAGTGATGATCTTGTTTTGGGAGTTTATATCCATCGATCGGATCGACTTAAAATTGATCACTTGGTATCTCATCCTGTGGTTAAAATCCATATTGTTGATCAGAGAAATGGCTTATATGTGAAGAAGGATTATAGGTGAGTTTTAATAAACTGTTTATATTATCAGTGATTGCAATAGGTATAAATAGGTATACTCTTCCCTACAAAATTAAATATGAAAATAATGGGGTATTTTAAGCTTGTGTAGTTGTTCCTTAGTTTCTACATCTATGATAATGTGTATATATATATACATACAATAAATGAGGGTGATATTTTTCTTTTCCTTTTGGCACTTTTAAATGCTCTGCACTGCTGTATTGCTCTTGAGGCTTCCCAGGGCAGTGGTCACAGCACTGAGCCTGACAGAGTTCAAGAAGTGATTGGACAATGCTCTCAGGCACATGGTGTGACTCTTGGGGATGGTGCTGTGCAGGGCCAGGGGTTGGACTTGATGATCCTTGTGGGTCCCTTCCAACTCAGCATATTCTGTGAATCTGTGATATTTCCAACACAGTTCATTCTGTATTCTTTCCAGAGGCAAAATTTCTTAAGTGTCAAAAATACATAAAAGCCAGGAACATGTAAGCAAAATTCTTGTAGTATAAATAGCATCTGCCTTTTATATTAAGAACTTTTAAAATCCTTACATGAAGTTTAGTTCTTTGTATTTTTAATTACTTCAGTTGCTTGTTTCCAGTGTCATTGTCCATTATTTTCCTGAAACTAATTTTTAATGGGGTTTAAGCAGTAGACTCCACCATGATCATTGTGCATTAATTTGCTAACAGTAACTAAATTGTTAGGATTTTCAACTTCAGCCTGTAGTTTTTCTATATACATTTCAAATTGTCTTAAATTTTTGGTGGGTTTAGAAAATTTTTTCTAGAATCAGACAAATAGTACCTTATATGTTTCTTAATTTTCAGTAATTGAAAATATTGTTTTGTTCGAGGTTGTTTTTTAAATGCTCTAACAATTGTAATTCTTTGGAAATCTTCAAACAGCAAGAAGGAAGATTCATCTTATGAACAAGAAGAAATAGACCACATTCTTCCCATAATGACACAACCATGTGACTTTAGAAAGTCTAAATCAACAATTCCAGAGTGGGAAGAGCAAATAATATTTAATGAGCGTCTTACTTATTTTATTCAAAACACTGACGAAAACCCTCAAGTTATCCTGTTTTTTGAGGTAAGATGAAATATTTTGCACCCGATTAATGCACATTCTGTTTTTTAGTTTGTTTCTTCAACAGTATCTGTTTGACTGAATTGGGTGTTTTATTTCAGTTAAATTGGGTTAATAGCATAGCTTTAAGGTACAAAGTGGAGATAGCAAAAAGTGGAGTTTTTTATAGGAAAGGATCCTGTTTTGATAGTAACAACGAGTACAAAGCTTTCTTATAAAGTCAGTTCTCGAGCTTCTGGGGAAGGCTGGTAAGATTTGGTGGGTATCACTCTTTTCACATTCTTGAAATCTTGAAAAGAGGTTTAAGTACAAGGAACTCAAAGGCAGAATTTGTCTGTGTGTAGCAGCACCTCATTGTACCAATGAGCAAACTATTGCATTGTTTCCATTAACATTTTACACATCTGCCTTTCCTGTCCCAGTCTTCATAAAGTAATTATTAATTTGTCCTCCAATACCATTAGGTTTAAAGGAAAAATTTTAGGTTATACATTCAATATAATTTTTGGCTTAGGCATTTGAATATTTGTACAGAGAGATTCTGTAAAATTCACATAAAAATGGAAACCTAGTACAATAAATATTTTTCATTCCTTGTTTTTTTTTCCTATTTCAAATAGATGGAATATAATTTATTGCCATATGTTTCTTAATGTTTTGTGATGCTTATAAATGAGCATATTTATAGAATTACTTTTGTGTTAAGCAATTAAGGATTCTTAATTATGTTTNTATAAATGAGCATATTTATAGAATTAAGAATCCTTAATTGCTTAACACAAAAGTAATTATGTTGGTATGTAAAGATTCTTCATGGAAATAATGTTGGAACCAAAAATATGATTCCACTGAAAAAAGGCTGTTTGACTTCAGTGTGGTTTATGAAATATAAGTTTGAAAAAAGTGTTATTCTAAGGGTTTTTTATATACTAGGTAAACTTCCAGGAGTAGTGAAATATTGGAAAATTCAGGTCCCTGACAGAAAAATGAAGACTCATATTCATCCCTTGAAGTGTTCAAGGCCAGGTTGGATGGGGCTTTGAGCAGCCTCATCTAGTGAAAGATGTCCAAGCCCATGGCTCAGAACTCTGTGAGCTTTGAAGGTTCCTTCCATCCCAAACTGTTCTATGATTGATAGATTCATCTGATTTGATGACAAAACTGATAAAGCTAGGAAAGAAAAACCAACTTTTTGACTGCCATTTTCCATCTAGATTAATATGCAGCTGGTTTTAGCTGTCAGATTTGTGATCTAAATGATTTCTGAATTGTTAAGAAAATTACGAATGATTTTTTTTTCTCTTATATTGAGACATAAGGGGAGCAAGAGTAAGTATTTTAAGACTTGACTTCTGTTCTTTTTTAATGGCGGTCATATATAGTCATCAGATAAATGCATAAGGACCTGTTATTTCTAATTTCATACTTGTGTGGAAGAAACACTGGTTTTGTAATTTCTTAAAATTTAAATATGTTTCATTTAGTGAATTGACCAAGCATATTTTCAGCAGTTTTTTTTTAAATTACCATGAAGTATACATTCATTAGAAATACATTTATGTTCCTGCTTGTATTTCTAGGTCCTTGATTCTCCAAGTATGCGTGAAGTGAGTGCCAGCTCTGATGTAAAAGTTCAGGAAGGTCGTTACCGAAAAATTTGTTGGGCATTTCTAAAGGTACTGTAAATATTTAAATGAAGAAACAAAATTCATAAATCCTTTTATCTGAAAATCTCTTAACTGTACTAAGTAGGAAAGCATTTTTAAATATTTTCAGCAACAGAGATAGAAAAAAAAAAAATCCTTGTTTGCTTGGCTGTTCTCTCCTTTTCCTCTTCTTCCACTCCACGAAATCAACACAGTAACAGGCTTGACATTAAAGAATATGTGTTTTTCAAGAATGTATAGAATGTGTAAGATTTTTTGTTTGTTTGTTCATGAAGTGCAAAAGGTTGTTTTCTTTTAGGATTTTCTTTGTGTTTATGTGGTTGTGAAGAAAATGACAAATCCACTGATTCCTGTACCTCAGCTGTTCTGTTTTCTAGTGGCATTTTTAGTTGTCCAGTCTTTGAAAAGACTCCCTAACTTAATTATAGGATGCTTCTCATTTTCAGTTGCAGAGTTTGGAATGCTGTGGCAGTTGAGATACAAATGTGCCAAATGTGAGATATGGGTAATTTAGCCAGCACATGTGTACCTTTCTACTCTTTTAAGAGAGACTTGAAGTGACTTGAATGTGTCAATTAGTTCTTTGAGAGCTGACAAACTTGAATTTCCCTGAGGATTTTTTATTTACACCTACCCCTGTGTGTGATGGTCATTGCCAATTGTTGAGCAGCTCACAACATAGAGGAAATGTGAGAAATACAGAAGATAATGGACTGCAAGTATAGGTGAAGGGATGGGCGCCTCCATAGCTATTCAGTACAGAGGTTTTTTTCTGAGCTCTGCCCAAAACAAACCTACCACAATCAAGAGTCTGCTATCCTGTGTCTCTTAGCAGAGCTGGTAGGAACTGCCTCCAGGCCTTCAATACTCCTAAACAGAGGGAAGAACAAATTTTCAGCTCATAAATATGAATAAAATTGTTGCCTGTTCTTCATTCTTACTGCATCTGCCTGCATTATCCTTTTATCTGTATCAGTCAAAGTAGAAATGACCCCAGTGACACTGATTAGTGTTAATGGCACTAGGTACTTCTGTTATTCTTCACTTCAGTAGAAAGGACTCTGTCTCCTCTGAAGTTGGAGAGGTTACTACACTGCTGTATCTTCTGCTCTGAACCAAAGCCTTACCAATGCCCTTCATTGCAGCATTCAAAGCAGACAGATTTGGAAGAAGCTGTTTGTGGATTGGCAGTCCTTTGAGATTTGGTTGATTTTAGCAAGTAGTAGTTTAAGAAAGAAGGAAAGAGGTGCTGCAAAGGCCTTCCCACTTTGAAGGTATTACTGCTGTGAAGCATCTTTTGAAACTAGGCTGCCATCTAAGATTTAATCTTCATTATTTGATCCTAGGGGGATTAAATACATGTTTAGTTCATTATCACTTTTAGAGTTAGTATAATTCTGCAATGGGAAGTGGATTTCAAGAGTTTATACTGTTAGTTAAGATATTAGAAATTATTAATTACTTTTGTGTTCATCCTTCTTCCTCTTTTTAATCACCCTTCCAGCTTGTTGGTGCAAATGGAGTTCTAAACATTGGTGGAAAACTTCGTCTGCAATTATATTACCCACCTTCAAGGACCAAGTCACATTCAAATGTAGTTGAAGTTTATGACTGGTGGGCAAAATGTCCTAGAAATCGTTACCCATCAACTTTATACGTAACTGTAAAAGGCCTAAAACTGCCAGATCATGTAAGTTAAGTATATAATACATAAATATATTTGCAAATATATAGACTTTTCTGTAGGAGCTAGTACCTAGGTAGAGCATGTGAGTCTCTGTTTGTTTGCATGTATATAAAAGCTGTGCTTACATGCAGTATATAAGATATAATGAGAATGTTACATCTCAAGAAAGGTACCTATGAAGGGCTTCAAACTCAGCCCTTCATAGGTACCTTTGAAAAATAGGCATACTTTTCTACCTACATCTTCAAATATTTTGCCACTGACAGTTTGAAAACTTTCAGACTACTTTCTTGAAGATTAATGTTCCTTCTTATTAGCAGAAATGCCATTTTTAAGTCACTGAACTCACGCAGGTGTATAAATTCTTTGAGAAAAGATGCAAGTTACTTAAATTTGCTTCCCTGCACCCTCTAGCTGTATTGAGCTATATTTTTTTTCACAAATGAAAGCTTCTTTAAAAATAGGCTTACACTGGTATGTGCTGTGATGGGCATTCAAGATAAATACGGTGTTTTCTTTGCTCCGATGCAAGTGCAATATTGTTCTAATTTCCCATTTGTATTTAGAGCTGTAATAATACTTTCTTCTGCTCACNAAAGATGCAAGTTACTTAAATTTGCTTCCCTGCACCCTCTAGCTGTATTGAGCTATATTTTTTTTCACAAATGAAAGCTTCTTTAAAAATAGGCTTACACTGGTATGTGCTGTGATGGGCATTCAAGATAAATACGGTGTTTTCTTTGCTCCGATGCAAGTGCAATATTGTTCTAATTTCCCATTTGTATTTAGAGCTGTAATAATACTTTCTTCTGCTCACTTTTGTACTATGAAGGGTGGTCTGTGGAAGCCTGGTGAGATGTGCACCGTCTCAGTAATACAATACAATAGTGGAGTAATTCTAATTTTCACTGACCTTAGTAGTTACCAAAAATAGGAGATTCTCAATTATTTGAAAAAATTGCGATACCATTTGATTGACACAACTTTGGAAGCTTGGATTACTTTCCGACTCCCTGGTTACTTTAAATGACATTTTGCAATGCAGTTTCCATGTATTAAGCTTTTCTAATCTCTGTGTTCCAGATATAAAAATGCAAGACATTTAAATGAAAAGTACCTTTTAACCTTTTTAGAAATTACATTGTTCACTTTAAAAATATTTTTTCCCTGATGCTTAGTTTTGTTTGCCTTAAGGTTGGTCCTTCTTTTCACTCTATGGCAGCTGTGCAACAGGAACAAAGTAATACAGCACTGTCTGACCTCCAGAGAGAAGGATGTGAACCTTCTTCAGTGGAGAAAAAGGAGCCATTTAAATGGTCAAGATTGCCTGGACAGGTGAAGCAATTTTCTCTGAATTTTAAATGAAAATAATTTGAATATTTACTATATTTTTATAAGTATTATGGAGCAAGTAATTAATTATAATAATGAACAGAGATATTAAACAAAACATAAAAACCTCTCATACATAGTAGAGGAGGCTTAACCTTAGCAAATATGGTTGATTTAACCATTTTTTCACCAGAACAGCCAGGTATTTTTATCTGCAGAATTCACTAAGAATTTGAAAGAGTAGGAAGTAAGACAGGAAGCCAGTTCTCAGATTTCAGCTTGATTAGAAATACATTTTTTAAATTTTTCTTTTTGTTTGTTGAAGACATTTTTAAACTATGACAGCGCTTACATTGAAGAACCACAGCTACTGTGGATATTGCCCTTCGTCTTAAACTTTGAATTTAGTTTTGGAGAAAAAGCCATTGGGTCAAGAAGAGGTAGTATGTTGGGATAAAGGAAAGTGGTCTAAAATACCAGTTCAGTTTTTTGAGATATTTCATCTCTGGTTCTGTCTTTAAAAGTCAGATATTTAAATAGAGATGAGGAATGTTAAAATGATTTGGTAGAATACAAAAGGTTTGAGTGCCTGTGATTGGATTTCTGAGTTCACACTGCAGTCATTAGGTTACTAAAAGTTGTGCTTAGGCTCCTTAAACAAGCTTGACTTACAGTCTAATTCCATAGCTTATATCACTGATGGCAGGCATTATTAAGCATTTCTTAAGATTAAGGAATTGATTTAAATTTAAATTTTTTTTAGGTTTTTTTAAACTTGCTAGCTGTTTATAATAATGGGGCAAAAAGACATACACGTTCATGGGGCCTAGGTAGTGCTGCAATACTGTCTCTGTTTATAATACATTGAATTTTACTTTGTAATGCCTTTAAGAGGTTACTAGCCTTTTAGAACTTCTTCATGTGAGGAGCTAAGAGTGTGTTCCACGCACTGGATAGTTAATATTCCTACCAATTGTTCTCTGAAAAGCCAGGCTTGCCGCATACCCAACAAGCACCTGTTTTCCCTGCGAGGTGGAGATATGGGCTGCTTCTGCATCCGCTTCTCTCATGACGGGAGAACGCTGGCAGCAGCATGTGCAGGAAGGAATGGCTATCCCATTGCTTGTAAGTTTAAATGCATTTTGGCTTTTTGCTTATTATCCATGTATTTGGAAATTAAAGATTAAGGGAAGTTAATTTTTAAATTGTGCTTTTTCAGAGGTTCTGGTTTGTAGTTGTGATTAGACAGTTGTTCTGTGCGTTAAAGAGCACTGAGGAAAATGCTCTTTCTGTGTTGATAGGGCTGAAACTGGCTTTTCCTATATGGTTACACATACACAGTTTATTGGTATGAAATGACACCATTTCTGCCCAGAGGCCTAATGGAAATACTAAATCAGTATGCAGAAGGAATCTAGTTTCTGATGATAATGTTTTAAGGGAAATAACATTTTAAGCCTCCACCTCACACACTTTTCATTTAAGTTTTTCTCCTAACCTGTCTTGAAAGTTAGATACCGGAATGTTACCATCTCCAGACAGACTACTGGAAGCTGCTGTCTTCCATGGTCCAGTTGAGTCGAAGTGCAAACATTCCTTATAACTCAAATTTTTGACTGCTTCATCACAGTAGCTTCAACTGCATAGTTCTTAAAACTTGCATAAAAGTTTTGAAATTGAAAGAGAGCAGAATTTTAAATGTACACAAAGTAAGTGTTTAAATGCAAGGAACAGTAAATCTAGATTCCTTTATTACACAGCCCCAGAAAATTATCTCAGTGTTAAAATACTTCTGAGATTGGTGAATTAGTTTTCAAAATTTTAAAAAACCCAACATAATCGTAATCTGGTTCTGATAATTTAATGCAAATAAGGTGTTTCTTAAGGGGTAAGACGTTTGTGACATCCATGAACCACTAGATGGAAGTAGATGCTTGCTGTCTATTCATATCTAGCAATTATTTCATCCTGTTGCCTCAAAATGAGAGGATAAGGAAAATGAGTTGATTTATGCTAGCAGAAAATCAGCCTAAGATTAGACTAAACTTTGGCTCTAGTAGCTACATCTGTTTGACTGCAAATACTTACAAAACTTTTATTTTTCTATTTCAACTTTCCTAGTGTATGAAATTCCTTCTGGGCAGTTCCTGAGAGAATTTTATGGTCACCTTAACATAGTGTATGATCTTTGTTGGTCAAAAGACAATCAATACCTTCTTACTGCTTCCTCTGACGGCACTGTCAGGTCAGTATGATGAGGTGTTTTGGCAGATACTATCAGAAGTTGAAAAGAAAGTGGTCCAATTCAGTGTTTTACTACAAACTGTGCTGTAATGTTTTAATTAAAGATTTGGTTACCATGTGACTAAAATAATATAAAAATTGTGATTGGGTTAATCACTTACACTATATTTACTCTTTCTAATATATTTGTATTTGTATTTGAAACCAAAGCTTTTCCAAAAACTCTAGTGTCTAAATCTACAGTGCAGTAAAAAACTAAAAGAGTTCTTATTTCAAGAAGACATTGAGACAGTTGTAATATTCTGTTCCTGGAGAAATTGCCATACTATGAATGCAGTATTAAGTTTGAAAATTTGAACACTAGGCAGGAAATTGAAAATTTAAGATTCAAGTTATGTGTGTAAATTTACCACACTGCATATATTTATGTTGGTGATGTTCTTTTGTTTTTTTACACTTAGTAAAGTAATTCAGCTTAAACTGCTGTAAATTAATTTTGATACTGTTATTTCTTAAATTGAATCCTCTACAGTTAAAGTGTACTTCCTTACAGTGTTAATGTTAAAATATTGATCTGTTCAGATTTAAAAACCAAAACCCTCAAAACTGTAGGTACACATGGAAATATCGCTGGGACACTGTACAGTTTTATTGTGAGCAACTTCATTGGTTTTCATAGAGCTTTTTGGGTTTCTTTAACCCTTCAGATCCCTATCTATTATTTCTGTTATGCAGCTCAGTAATGCTACAGGCAGTTGCATAATTGAAATGCCAGAAGAGTTGTTAAATGATATGTTCTATGTGTGGAACTGTTTTAGGGTTTTTTTGCTGCTTGAATGTAGGCATAAAAAGAGTGTATTGAGAGTTCAGCACTTTTTAAAAAAAATTTGGGAGTGGATTAAGTGAGAATTTTTTATATTCAGGTAAATATCAATTTTAGTAATTTATGTTGTCTATAAGAAGGCCAAGCTGTTCCTCAATTCTTGAATTTGTTATGGCAAGTTGAAACTGCAGTGGTCTGCCTCCTTTTCTGTACACTATGTGTAGTCACTGTAGGAGTTATTAGTTCCTGTATTTGTTGTGAGTTGCCTTCAGCTCCTTAAAAAGACTCAGCACCCCACTGCTTTAAAGTCATTATCAGTTTATTGTTTGGATTATCTTATACTGAGTTCTAAGGCAACGTGAAGGTAAATTCTTTGAATTCTTCTTTATATAGTGTTCTGTGTTATCCTCAAGCCTTCCCAAGGTTCAGTCCTACATTATTTGTGAGCAATAAATTCATTTTTATTTTGTTAAATTAAAACCATTCTGAAAGATAGGTAAACTCCTTGTGGCCTTTCTGCATCAAATTGAAAATTAATTGCTGTACTCTAAAGGGTTGCAATTTTGTAATTAAATCACCTGAGTGAGCTTAGAATTCTTCAATAGCCACCTGAAGTGGTTGCCTCACCTGGAGGGGTGCCACTAAAACAATTCAATAACATTTTGTAGCTGAATACTGTTTGTAATGTGCTGCCCACCTGGATTTAGTGATCCAGGTACCGTTTTAGTCTTTGTGGACATATCTTTGGGGAAGGCTCACTAATAAAATGCATACCACCAAATAGAAAACACTAAAAAAAATCTGATCTTACAGCTATGGGTGGCAAACGATAGGAAATAGATTAATAGTAAGAAGTGAATTTATGTGATGTAAACCTCCTTGAGATCATTATCACTGTGTGGCTGGCAATTATTATTCTAAAATTTTCTGGGATTTTATTTATACTTAGTGGCCCTAAATGTTCCTTTATGGCTTTTCTTGTTCTAATATTGTTTTAAATGAATGATACCCCAGAAGAGTTTAATTTGATTGTAACTCCTGAAAGAAATAAACTAATTCATTCCATGGAATTCTTTATGACTATTTTAAAATGAGAAACATATCCATTAAGTGAGTAAGTAGTCATTAATTTGCTTCGAAGACCAAATACTGTGTAAAGTAGTAAATTTTTCTTAATTCTTGTTAGAAGGTACCATATTAAAGGATTAAATAGAGGTGGAACAAAGTGGTGGGATAAACAGGTATTATTAAGTGTTTGCAAGCATTTGCCTCTAGAACCCGTAGCACAAAATATGGCATATGTTATACCCATGTGTGTGACTGCTTTATACAGTAGAAAGTCTAACTGTGTTTCCTTTTAGAATGTGGAAAATAGAAATGAAGGCAGCGTCTGCAGTGAGAGTTTTCCCTCATCCTTCATTTGTCTACACTGCCAAGTACCACCCAGTTGCTGACTCGTTGGTTGTGACAGGATGTTACGACTCAGTGATTAGAATCTGGAATGCGAATGTGAAAGAAATCCATGGGCAGCTGCTACAGGAGCTTGATGGCCATAAAAGTTTCATCAACACTCTTTGTTTTGATGCAGAAGGTATGTAGTTAATACTGCTTTTACAAAGAGATGTCTTTCCAATTGAAGACCAAGTTGAGTGTTACTAGTTTTCTTTGTCATGGAGGCAGTGTATTCTTCTTAGGAAGAAATTATTTGCTGGGAGAGTGCTGAGACACTGGGACAGGTTGCCCAAAGAAATTGTGGGTGCCCCATCCCTGAAGGTGTTCAAGGCCTTGTTGGTCTGGGCTTTGTTCTAGTGGAAGGTGTCCCTTCCCATTTCAGGGAGGTTAGAACTAGATGATTTTTAAGGTCCCTTTCAACCCAAATCAATCCATGACTCTTTGATAAAGAAAATGAAGTAGTAGTAATTAGATTGTGAGAATTTTAGCGCTAGACTGAAGAAGTGGGAAGGTGATGAACTTCTCAATATTGACAGAGAATAGGAAACACAGAGAGAAAAGGACAGAGGTTTGACCATTGTGAGTCATGTTAACTGGTAGGTTAATAGCTGAATGTTGTGCTGACATGTACTAGTGAAGGAAGAGTTGGAGATGGGTGAAAATTAAAGTTTGACTTTTTCTAGTATTAGTGACATCATTAGGTGGTTCATTTTAGTCACTGGAGTAGGTACTACAAAATGTTTATATAAAGAATAAATATTTGTGCTTAAAGAACAAGCGTTGGAAAGCACTATTTGTTCTAGTTCAAGGTTCTCTTAGTGAATGTGTAAGTAAGCATTGAGCTATCATGTGAAGCTCATTGAGCTGTAAATGCTCACTTCTTGCTGATTTTAGAATATGAATGAAAATGAAAAAATAAAAAGTATGTTCTGTACCTCAATATTTAATGTATATGCTACATCCAGATTCATGGAATCAGCCTATGTCATGCAATATGAGCAAAATGCATTTGCGATGAGTATGTAATAGCAAAAGAGATGGAAGAATTGGCATTTGCCTACTCACAAAAATGAGAGAACAAAAGGTTGTTTCTTGTTTTCTGTATCATTGTTTTGTGTGTGGTATTTTACTTACGAGACGTTACTTCTCAGGACACCACATGTTCTCAGGAGATAGTTCAGGACTGATAATAGTTTGGGATACACCTGTCAAAGGAAGTTCTCCACACCTTTTTCAACTCTGGAAGGTCAATCAGGTAAACAGGTTTCTTAACTAGCATTGTAATTTTTATGTGAACTGTTCCAAATCTAGTAATCTGATTTGATTAAATTTTTTCAATACATTACCTTTTGTTTAACTGCAGAGGTGTATTTTCTTTAAAAATTGGTATAGAAGAACTGATACAATGTGCAGTGATTCACTGACCGAATTTTTTAAAATTGTTTTGCAATTTAATTGGGTTGGGCACTGGTACAGGCTCCCCAGGGAAGTGATCACACCACCAAGCCTGAGAAAATTCAAGAAGTATTTGGACTCTCAAGGTGCATGGTGTGATTCTTGGGGCTGTCCTGTGCAGGGCAAGGAGTTGGTCCCTTGCAACTAAGGATATTCTAGGATTCTGTGATTCTGTAATTTTTTTCCTATATAAAACATATAGACATTTCTATATAAAACATACTTGAGGTTTGATAGCACTGTTTTAACAGGTAAATGCTTTGTTCTCTAGAGACAAAAGTAAAATAGACCACAGGCTTTAAAAAACAGCTTTGTTCATACCTTAGAGCCCTAAAGTTCAGTCAACGTTTCTGTCTTCAGCTTAATTTTTCTTAAAATTCAGTCACAACAGAATCTGCCTCATGGTTGTAAAAAGTTGATGTCTAGGATGTAATGCCTTAATATAGGAACAGACTTTTTCCTTAAACAAATAAAATGAACTGAGCAGAAAAAGAGTAATGCAGAGAAAAATGGGCAATAATGTGTAAAAACATGAGCTTTAAAACACAAAGTTCTATAATTTCCTTTATTTTTCATCCTTCTGTAGGAAATAAAAGAAAATGATATTAAAGGAACAGCAGTAAATCATTTGGAAGTGCATCCGAATGGAAGGCGTTTATTAATCCATGCTAAAGACAGTACCCTGAGAATTATGGATCTCAGAATGTAAGTATCTTTGGTGACAAATGTGTATTTCCTTTATGTTTTAAAATTTACATGGGGAAAGAAAATACCTTAAAGGTATTAGTTGTGTAGTTGGGGAGAAAAAAGATGTCCTAATAACTAATGATAGAAAGAAATGTTAGGGTTAGGAAATTCTTTCAAAACACTGCTGTGTTATAGACCTTTGGGGTAATATTAAGTCTTTTAGAATAGAATATCTAAAAATTCCTAGATTACTTGGAAGTCTAAAGTGGCATGAAGGTACAATGTTAGTCTTCTAAAGATTGAAATTCCTTTTAAAATGCAATCTGGGCATGAAAAGAACTTGGAAGTGGTAATATTAGTGTGTTAGTTTTGCATTTTTAAGACTCTGGGAAGGATATTTTGATGATGAAATGGAAGATGATTGTCATCATAAATACTGAAAAATTCAGTGATGTACATATTATGGTTTATTAATCAGGCTGTGAGATAGTTTTGCAGTTTTTTGATGATTTTCTCATTCTTAGTTGGTATAAGCATAATTTTTTAATGACAAACAAAAGTAAAAAGCCAGAGGATTATAGACTCACTTGAGTTTGATGTTGGAGAATGACCAGCTCAACCCAATAATCAAATCACAACCTCATGCTACTCAGAGCTTTATACAATTGGATTTTTAATACCTTGAAGGATCAAAATTTTACAGCTTCTGTGAACAACATGTTCTAGTGTTCATTCACCCTCAAAATAAAAGACTTTTTAAAATTTTTTAAACAAAATAAGCTATATTTCAATTTATGTCCATTCCCTCTTGTCCTTCCATTGGGTGGAAGTGAGCAGAGTCTCCCACCAGTCACTTATGTTGATAAGATGCACTTGAACATTCTGTTCTGGAAAGTCACATTAAAGATAAGAACAACTTTTTTAAAATGTTTCATCCTTAATTTCATAAGTTTCTTTCCACCCCCTCACCACACAGAAAATCCCTGGAGGTATTTAAAAGATGTGTAGATGTGGCCCTTAGGTACATGGTTTAGTAGTGGACGGGACAGTGTTAACAGTTGGAATTCATGATCTTGAAGATCTTTTCCAAATGAAGCAGTTCTGTTATTGTACTGGATTGAATGTTTGAATTAGCTGAGGACTCTACTGTATTATGGTGCACTTTTCTCTTTTACTGTAAATGATAAATTGTAATGACCATGCTAGAAGCTAAACTATCCACGCAATCAAAACATGAAATTGCTGGATTAAGAGAGGGAACGTGTAGCTTTTGAGGCAGTGTTCTTCTGTTGCTCCTCTTTCTAAAATGTGCACAGAGTTTTAGTTTGAGAGGGAAAGACAGGCATGCATATTAATCTTTAAGAAAGGGTTTAATATGGGGTGCAATTTCACAATTATTTTAAGCAAATTTATCCATAGGATGTACCTGCAATCTCCCACACCTTTGGCCATGTATTCCTAGCATTTCTTTATCATTTCTAGAGATCTTTTGGTGCGGGGTAAGTCAGATCAGTGAACTGATCCAACTAAAAATTAGCCTACAAATACAAATGATTAATTTTCATTTTAATGAACTATCTGATCAAAGTCATCTGATAGCTGCCCAAACACTAGAGAAGAAATGAGGGAGAGCCTGGGAAAATAAGAGTGGAGAGGACACCACCAGGACTGCTACTTTGACCACAGCCCACAGTTACATTGACTTAAGTCTATCGATAAACCACAGGGTCAGATACCCAGCAGTGATAATTTTACACGTCAGCATTAACTGTTCATTCCCTGCATGAGAAAAGAGGGGGTGGAGGTCACAGATGAGCACAATTCACTTTGATTGACAGATGGGTGCTCTTAACTTTCCTCTTTCAACTTGTTTTTTTGATCTTTTTGGATAATGCTTCTGTCCTGTCACTTAGGTATGTGATCAGGGATTTGGTTTTGGTTCAGTCCTCTCCTTAGGGTTTCATGTGAAGGTTAGTTTTACATCTTGCAGGGCTCTTCTAATGACATCTCAGAGATACTATCTTTCTTATTCATACAGCTAAAACTCTTATTTGGGCTAATATGGTCTTACACTGGGATCATTTAAACTTCCTTTTCTCTTGCCAAATAGAATTTCATCTAGGGTATATTTATTTGGAATATTGTTTAAAGTAATTTTCCTGTCATACTAAATGCACTGCACTTCTCCCAGCATGCCTCCATTGTTTTTTGCAGTAACAAATGTGAAATATTACTGTCTTTTGTCCTTGAGGGCTCTGATGGCTAACTACTGTTCTTCTTGACTCAAATTCTGCATTGTAGTACTGCTTCTGGGTTTGTCTCCATGTTGAACTTTGATATCTTTTTTCAGGCTATGCCTTATGTTTAAAATAGCCTCTTACAAGCTGAATTATTCTTCTTTCCATCCTTTTGTGGATTCTCTCCTGCTTCATGCCTACAGACTGACAGTAGATCATTATTACTGTGTTGACCCATAGGGTTTCACTTAAAAAAGATTAGGATACCTAAGTTGCAAAATAATATCAAACGTATTAATAGTAAATCAATATTTATGTCTGAAATTTGTTGATTCTACTGCTGGTTTTCTGACCAGGGAGACATTAGTCTGAAGAGCTGAAAAGAGCTGCTGCCTAAGTTTACTCATTCAAGCTCAAGAAGCATAGTGAAAACTTTTCTGACAGTGCTTGGCATAATAGTGCCAAATTGCCTGTTTTTTGCAAAGCCCGAGATCAAGATAGTGCAAATTACTGTATCTCTATCTGTTCTCTACATCTGAGGATTTCCTTTTTCTGCTGAAAGACAAGGATGTACATTTTCATCTATACTGTCAGGTGCATTATGAAGGTTAGGGAAAATAAAGGGTAAATAAATACTGCGCTCTGCAAAAGGTGTGTGCTTGCATATCTATTTGGGATGCAAGGTGTATTGATTTTTCTGAAGAATAGAGGGGGAACTGACACTTAAAGTTACATTGTCTATTCTGAATGTATCTACTATATTTGCAAACTTTCTTTATCTTTAGCTTGGCGACAAAGAAATATGTAGGTGCCACAAATTACAGAGAAAAGATTCACAGCACCTTAACACCATGTGGTACGTTCCTGTTTTCAGGAAGTGAAGATGGAAAGGCTTATGTTTGGAATCCAGAAACAGGTAACTAATTATTTTATTGGCTTAAGACAAACTGTCAAAGCTGAGGGGGAAAGGATTTTTTAAGGTTTATTGAAACACTTTTGATATGGAATAAAACTTTGGTAAGATGTTCTTAAATCCTGAAGCTTTAGCTCCACCTTTTAAATAACTGTTATTAATCTCTGAGATTTAATTCCCTAGAGGAAATTAATAGAGGTAACATTTGTAATACCCAGCATGACTGCAGCACCTGAGGCTCAACTTTTTGTATACTGCAACTCTTTACATGTGGGGAGGATCTTAAGATGGAATGCACAAAAAATGTTTTAGGTCAGGTAAGTTTTTCTGTTGCGTTGTTTAGATTTGAGAACCAGGTTCTTGTTCAGAACCACTTCATCTCTGCAGTGGGTGGTCAGAGACTGAATATTTTTGGTGTGTGGTATGTAAGGTTTCTTTGTGAATTAGTCCCCAAGCCAAGGAGTTTCAAAATAGCTACCAAAATATTTCTGAAAAAAATGTGATGAAAATGTAGGGTAGAGTTTCTTGTACAGGAGGTAGAATAGAAAAAAATAAGAGCAGAAAGTAGCAGAATATGATTTTGGATTTGATGATGTTATATTCTGTCTGTAATTGTAATCTATATAATTTTTTTAAATAAAAAAGTAGGTATTTTGAAACTGGCAGATAACAGTTCTGTTTTGAATTTCTTTCTATGTTTCCAACTATGTTAGTTTGCATCTGTGCCACTGCATAATTTGCTTTAAAACTTAAAAAAAAAATAAAAGTAAAAGGAAGGAGGAACTTTGTTATTAGTATGGTTTTTTTTGATTTTGACTTTTGTTTACACACTGTATTTGCATTTATAGTGCCATCAGCTGAAGGGCTAATTTTATTTATATTTTTTAATAATTCTCTCCTCAACTTTCACTTCTGTTATCAGTATTCTATAGCTGAAATCCACAAGTAAGATGACTATCTTTGTACAATGCAAGCACAAACAAATACTGTGGAACGCCACCTTTCCAGAACGTGCTTATCAGAACAAGAGAACTCATCTAACCTGGTGCATCCTCCTCTGGCATTTCCTGCAGCTATTGCAACAGCCCTAACTTTTCTGACTTACTGAATAACTTAAAAGCATGCAATATTTCCTTTGTCTTATGCCAAAATACTACTTTTCAATCAGGAAATTGACATAATAAAATTTATTTACAGTGGCAAACACTGCTGTAATACAAGATTTCACCAACTGTTATTTTGCTGTATCGAATGTTTCAAATATTTTTCCATGGCATTAATAAACTTACTTGACTTCTACAGGAGATCAGGTGGCCATATATTCTGAACTCTCCTTCACATCTCCACTTCGTGATGTTGCCTTTCATCCACACGAGCACATGGTGTCTTTTTGTGCCTTTGGTCAAAACCATCCAATACTTGTATACATTTATGATTATAAAGGTACAGTACAAAGTTTTTTGATACTCACCTCTAAGTATTTTATTTTTAGAAGTGATTTGTTAGTATTTGTACTTCCTTTGAGAGAAAAAGAAAACTGTCATTTGATGATAATGCATATCTTTTTTCTGGGAGATACCAAAACTGAATTGAACATGATCCTGCACAACCTGTTCTATGTGATGCTGCTTTAAGCAAGGGTTTTGGCCTAGCCAAAATCATCAGAGGTCCCTCAAGTTTTTTGTATTCCATACTGTGTGATTTTTGCAGCATTTTATCATATATAGGCAGCATTATACAAAAGCCCTTTTTGCAATATCAAGGTGTATTATGGATCCAGAAAATACAATTATTTAGAAAACTAATTAGTAGCTTAATCGGAATCTGATTAGTTTGTGCCAGCTATGCAACAAAATAATGTTGAGGAGCTGTATAGAAATGAATGAGTATATAGATTCCTAATAAATAGCTGTTATAGCTGTGATGTCATTATGTCAGAGATATGTTTATTCCCCATGTTATATTGAAGAGAAGATAGTAATAAATGCTACAAAATAAAATTCAGATTGTCCTTTGCAGGCTTTTTTGATAGTTGTGTTCAATTAAGGACATTTGTAGCTAGAGAGTTAATGTGTTAATATGAATTATGCAGTAATTTTTTTGTATGAATTATGTTTTCAGGGGACATAGATCTGTAAAGCTAATCCTGTGTTTATACACTGGCTTTTTAAGTAACATGTAGTAATAGGATTACTCATATAAAATCTCAGTGTAGGTTATTTGTTGAATTGGTTGACTTTTACAGGAACATTAAGTGGAATGACTTGGCAGTCAATATTCAGTGCTATACTTCAATTAAGTAGGATATAGTTATTTTAAAAAACAATGAAATTTTTGAGGGGTGAAGGGTTTCTTCAGAATTTTTTGATTGTTGAGCAGACATTGAATCTTAAATAACTTAACGTAGTAGATTGAAAAATATATATATGTGTGCATACACATTTAGAGATCACACAGCACAGTGGTAGTTATTTGTCTTCTGACTGCTTAACTTCTGACAGTAAGATTTTGCATAGGTTGTGGTCTTTTTTTGTATCGTTGGTTACTATCTTTTTGTTCATTTTTTGGTTAAAAGCACCCTCTTTGCTTTCAGAAAATAGTCATACTGCCAAAGTGTTGAAAGAGATAAACATATAGTAATACTAATTTTAGTCACAGATACAATTTTTAAGACTCCAACAGCATGTGTTTTAGATACACCAACAGTTTTGTTAATATCCTGGGTGGAACTTCCATGAAGAATTCTTTTAACCTTTGTTGGCTTGAGACTGTAGTACAAAAAATTGCAAAAGTCAGCTTGTCAGTCAGTGTGTCCTGTGCCTGTATATGTCTGTCAACTTATGAAATATTGCTCAGGCATCATAAACTCACTTGAACTAGGCTGGAAAAAATGTGAAATGTCACCAATTTGAACTCAGTGCAGGCTTTATAACTTCATTGTCTTTGAAAAATTCCTTTATCTTCCCACTCTTTCCCCCCACCCATTGCCATTAGTGTTCCTAATGCCAATATTTCTGCATTAGGAACACTATTGTTTATAAGCTATACAAAAATACCAGTTCTGTATTGGAGATTACTGAACACAAATAACTGAAGTGAGATATTGTGATCAGAAGAATTAGGGGGAAAATGGGGCAGTAAGGGGAAAATTTCTTGTCACTTTCAGGTTTTCCCTATAGCACTATTAGTACAGTTTCTGATTATGTTTGGCTGAAGACATGGCTAGCAAAGTGACTGTGATCCTTAAATTTTTTTTTCCCATGGCAACGTAAGGCTTCACCTGAGACATTAATATTGGTTATTTCTACAGTTGCTCAACAGGAAGCTGAACTCGTAAGAGATCTGAGTTCATCACTTACCACAGCTGCACCAAAAGGGCCACACTTCTTTAGCAGTTTTTCTGAAATTCCTGTACAAAAAAACTCAGTGATGTCTCCAGCAGATCAGTTTGTCAGTGTTGCAAGAGCATCAATGAGAATGCAGAAGGTGAAACAAAAACTTGATTCTGTTGTGGTAAGTCAAATATAATTAATTTCAGAAGTATATAGTTTTCCCATATTCTGGAACTGGTATACTTAAAAAAACACATATGTGTTGTCATGGCATCTAGTCTTGAAATGAATACATCTCTCACTTATACTAATGCAGTAAGAAAAGAGCAATCATAAAAAACTTAATTTTGTTTTTCAAGTACTGATGACAAGGGCTTTGTTTTGTGCTAGTGCCCATTGCTGTTTGTCTATTTATGTGAAGTCGGGGATCCATAGATCATTTTGGCCAAGATTCCTATCCACCTTAAAAATTTTATGTGGCATAAATGGTAGGGGTTTTAGGGAGCTGCAGGGTTAGGAGGAGAGCATGCCCTGTGCTGGACACAGCTGTTTCAAGCCAGCTCAGTGAAGGACAGTATGGACCCACTGCACAACTGAAATTGGAGCCAAACAGAATATGGCACCTCTGAGAAAACAAACTTAAGGAAGGTCAGAACTTACTAGAGACAGAACACTACAGCAGAGGAGAAATGCAAAGGAAAACGTGTCAGGGGGCACAAGTGAAGATACAGGAGGAGGGATGTGAAGAGTCATGTGAAATGAGGAGATGTGAAAGAAGACACAGAAGGAGGCAGGAAGGTGGTGCAAGAGACACAAAACAATGCAGAAATGGAAATACCAGGGAAATAACAGAGTAGGATTGAAGGGAAAGACAAGACAATACGAGGACACGCAAAAGAAAACACGGATGATGGTAGGCCTCCAAAGGGGTTACAAACAATGGAAGAATCCATGCTGAACAGGTACAGTCCCCAAGGGGATGTTGTCTGGTGGAGGATCCATACTAAAGCAGTTGAAAAAAGAAAGAAGATAGTCAAAAAGAGCAAGTCACTATGCAATAACCTCACTGTACTGCCCCACCCTTCCATTGCCTTTCCAGAGGGACTGAGTGTAATGTAATGTTAAAAGCACGGAGACTGGGGATTAGAAAGGAGAAAAAAGAGGTGCCTGAAGTGGAGACAGACAGAGAGGGATGAAATGTGTTTTCTTTGGTTGTGTGTTTTACTATTTGTCTTGTTTCTCAATACCCAAATCGGTAATTAAAGCTTTTGTAATTGGCAATAAATTTAATTAAGTTAAATTCCCCAACTTGAGACAATTTTGCATGCAACAAGGATGCAGAATGTTCCTGAATAGCCCTATGAAGTTATAATTACTTTACACAATGGCATGAACCACATTTGAGTTTGCATTTACTGTTTTTTGTTTTGAAGTACTTTTGACTACATGTATTTTTTTTAATGTAGTTTTAGGTTTTGTCTGCATTAATAAGTAGTGAATCACAAAAGAAGCAGATGAGTAGATGAAAGCAGTTGTTGCTGAGGTTGCTGTAACTACTGTCATCATGCTTTAGGGGTTTTACTTTGGATTAGATTTAGTCTGGTTCCTTGGCTTTGGCATCCCCATTAGGCCTGAACTTTGAAACTGTCTGGAAGAAAGCTATCCCACAGACCTTCACACAGACCACAGATTTCTGAACTGCAAACTCCCAGTGAATCCCTTCATGAAACACCAGACCATAGCTCTCATGGATAACAGTAGCATGCTGCTTCTACCTTTCAGTTACATGTGGTCTGACACAAGGAAGCAAACCTTTTTTCTACTTTCTGCTCATTCTGCGCCTGCTCACCTACAAAGTGAGCACTGGTGCTGTTAAGTTGTTTATCAGAGAAAGGCACAACATGGAGGGAATGGAGCATGTAGCCTTTTGTCCGGGACAAGTACTCCAGGAAGATTCTCCAGGATAAATTTTTACTGTTCTGGATGTCTGGTCATATGAAGAAAACGATGGGGTTAGATAATTTATGACAGTCTTTATCATTGCAACTGTTTACTCCCAGATTAACCAGTGGTTCTCCACTGTGAAAGACAAATCTAGTTTAGCAGAAGCATCTAGAAGTCCCATGTTACTGTGTGACTAGAGGAAATAGATAAGCCTACAACTATGTTTGAGAGAATAACTTTCAGCCACTGGAGTTTTGTAACCCTAGATTTCCATTGACTAATTTGGGATGAGTAAGTCCACTGTGAGCAGAGTATGATCAGTGTTTTTGACAGCATCATCCAAGCCCATGTGGGAGATTTCAAAAAGTTAATTGGAGTCTTCTCACTGTGTGTTTCCAAATAGTACAGGATGGTGATTGAAAGAATCCATATCCAGTTTGATATCTGTCACATAGCAGTAGTGATTATAAACACTGAGAGTGTTTCCTTGCAGGGCTTTATGAACCACTGAAATATCGGGGAGAAGATGTCTTTGAGAGGAGTCTTGATGCTAATCTTTTCAGTGATCCAACATGAGACTCAGGGGACAGCGGTAGATACTCTTCAAGCAGGGATAGGATCATTTTTTGCATGTGGCTGCAGTATTGCCTGCCTGATTTATCACATTTTGGACAGCCCCAGAGTAAAATATACAACACTAAAACTTAAAATTTCTACTGATTTTACTAATTTGTAATTGGGAATTAGCTTTTAATGTGTGTGCAATTCCCTTTCTCATATGAAAAATGATGTGCATATGTAAGTGCAGGCTTTGCTGGAAGGCTTATTAGAATGCACACTCATATGAATGGTCTGCTAAAGTGTTTGTCAAAGTAGAACTCTTAAAAGTTGCCACTCAGCCACATGTGTGAGAATGTACTAATATTTCTGGGAACAGACAAGCAAAAATGGAGAAAGACCACTTTAGGAAACCACACATAGGGTGGCTTGCTGCCCTGTGGTCGAGTTGGAACATTAAAAATCCAGATGAGAACACAGGTGTTACCATGTGTGTATTTCACAGAATCATAGAATATGTTGAATTAAAAGGAACCCCCAGAGATCAAGTCCAACTCCTGGCACTGCACAGCACCAACCCCAAAAGTCCCACCACGTGCCCAAGAGCATTGTCAAACACTTCTGGAACTCTGTCAGCTTGGTGCTGAGACCGCTTCCCTGGGGAGCCTGTTCCAGTGCCCAACCACCCTCTGGGTGAAAAACTTTTCCTGGTATTCAACCTAAACTTCCCTGGCACAACTTCAGGCCATTCCTTCAGGTCCTGTCACTGGGCACCACAGGGTGATGTGCCTGCCCCTCCTCTTCCCCTCACAGGGAAGCTGTAACTGCAGTGAGGTCTCCCCTCAGTCTCCTCTCCTTCAGGCTGAACAGACCAAGTGACCTCAGCCACTCCTTGTACAGCTTCCCCTCCAGGCCCTTCACCATCTTTGTTTCTGTCCTTTGGACACTCTCTAATAGTTTAATGTCTTTCTTACATTGTGGCATCCAAAACTGCGCAAAGCACTTGAGGTGAGGCTGCCCCAGTGCAGAGTAGTCCTGGTCTTTGGGTCATGTTTGCATGCCCTTTTCACAGACATATAGGAAATACCATGTTGGGACAAGCATGGTGGCAGCATACCATGTAGACCTGGCCTAAGGTCACACCTGGACTCAAGTTTTATGAGACAAAAATGCTGGAACACACAAACAGCAAATTTGCCAGCATGGGGGTCTCTGGGTTTAGCATGTGTCAACAGCATAGCTACTGGATTTAAAACTAACTTTAAAGTGTAGGGTTTGGAGTTCTGTGACTTAGATACAGGATTGGAAAATGTGATGTCAATACATTAATGTTTGGGTTAAGCTGTATAAGCTTGGGTTCTTTGTCTTATGACTCGTGTCCCGTTTCCAGGTCCCATTAGAACCAATAGTTTTATATTTTTCTGTTTTTCTTCTTTTTACCTAAACATGAACCTTAATGAATGATAGATAGATGTTTCTTTTCTTCTCTTCTGCAGCACTGCTATTCTTATTAGCCCAGAAATTAGAACCAAGAGTTGGCGATTGTGCTAAAGCTTTAGCAATTCACAAAAGCTAAGACCTTTTGATACAAAAGGTAGAAATTAATTTCTGTATGAAACCAGAATGAAGAATTACCTTCTGTACCACATAAAGAAGTTACAGACTAGTGAATCTTGGCAGCAGTTATTATTTGCCACTACCTCAAGAAACTAATACTAATGTATGATTCTACTCATGGAGGTTTTTGATAGGAAAACATTTTCTTGCCCTTGGAAGTGCTCATAAGTGTTTTTCATTCAATGTTACTATTTATGTTTGTTAAATTCCACTTCCATCTAGCAGTGAAAAAACCCTGTTTATAACTATTCATAACAAGGGGATGATATATGTTGTGTAGGTATGGAGAGGAGGGCTTTCTTTGCAGATGTAGTATTCTAGCTCTAAAATTCGGCTTTTAGATGTCTGACCCCTTTGTAGCACTTACGAATAGCATCTGTATATACTCTGTAGTACTAGTCCTGGAATCAATTACATGTTGGCTGTTTTATCTCTCTATATATGCTTTTGCCAGCTTGTCAAGTCTCAGAGCATTTTATTTTTTTGTCTCATGCAATTCACTTTTAATGTGAAAACTAGTTCACTAAAAGTGTGTATTTGCATAATTTGCATAGAGCTGCCCTAACAAAAAAAAGAAAATGCAAATCATCTTTGTTTAAGCCTGGTAAAAAATATGTATGTATCTTTATTGTTATGGAAACAATAAGATATGTTTCAATTCATAATTGTACTCAATTCACAATAGTAGTAAACTGAGTCTTTGATAAAGCTGTGGTTTATGCATGAAGAAAGCAGAGCCTGTTGTGAAAAATAAGTAAATTCATGGTTGGCTTTCTTAGCCAACTTTGCTCATTGTTGTAAAGGTATTTAGCAATGATTTCCCACAGCATGTGTTTAAAAAAAATGTCATTTTGTTCTGTGGGTAGTCCTATGTCTGCCTGTTGCAAGAGAATTAATTATTTTTCATAGAATACTTCACCTGGAAACAGTTGTGCTTGAATCACCATTCCTCACTTATTAGCTGACTGCTTCCCATTTCTGTTACAATGTTGTGCCTTTTTTTTTCCTCCTTGGGCCTCTTAGATATTTAAATAATGCTTAAGAGCTAGTGAGAGAAAGGTCATTAAAACTCTGGTTTTGTGACAACTACTTTGGATGGGCAGTCTTCTATAGCTCACTTCAGCTTCACTGCCATCAAGGGGAGGAATGAATCACTTCCTGTAAGACTGCTTAGACTTAAAACTTCATTTTTAATATCTCTTTTATTAAAAAGGTTTTTATCGTATTTTTAAGGCCTTGGACAGGAAGGAAGTATTCTAAGAGAACTTATGCTACATTTTAGAACAGGTGATTTTCTTAAATCCTCAGGATTGCACATTGTCTTCTCTTGTGTGTTTCTTGTTGCATCTGATTTCAAAGCCTGCTATTTGGCACGTATAGTGAGAGTGTTTGCATAGTACAGCAATAAATACAGCAATAAAGAGAAGTGAATTAAGTGTTGTAGAGGAATAACTTATATAGAGTTCCATATCTCTTATATAATTTGTTCAAGGACCAGAATCAAGACAAGCTTAGGTTCATGATTCTTCCTTCCAGGATTAACTGGGGAGGCATCTATTAAGTGTTAGTTTTCAATAGTTTGCTCTGTCCTGCTTAGTTTGATTTCCAAAGGCCAGTATATTCAACCTGTCTTTATTTCCTGGTATTATCTGAAACCTAATTTTTGATAGCAAATTTGAAAGAGACTTCCATTAAAGTATTTGACTGGAAAGGCTCTGTTTGTTTTATGGTGTAGTGTGCGCTTAGCAAGAAGTTCATGCAAAGAGGAGATCTTCTCATTTATCTAGGGAAAAAAGGCTCTCCCTAAGTTTACAGTGGATTAAAGAAGATGAAACACTGGGAAGCTGAGCTCAAAACATTTGCAGAACAGATTATTTTTTCTGTGTTTGAGTAAATATGTAAGCCAATGGCTTTCCACCATTTTTTTGTATCAGAGAATACTTTATATTAATGAAGCTTACTTGCTTGCATATGTAAATGTAAGAAAAAGAGATTGATTTTGTTGTTGCAGTTGTTCAGAAAAACAGGCCTCCATTCTGATAACATTAGAATTAAATCCATATTCTGCACAAAAACAAGCCACATTAAGATGAAGGTCAGGTGTAGTGGTGCAGAGCAGTTAGTGGCAGATACCCTCTAGGCCAGTCAAGTAATTCAACACACATTTTTACTGCTATATTACCTGCATTCCAGTACACCTGCCAATACCCAAATATTATACGTTATTGAATTTAATAACATTTATTGAATTACAGAAATAATAGTTATATAAAATATGTAATTTTTGAGATGGTCAAACCAAAGTGAATCAGTGATGGTCTCCTTTCTTTAAACAGAATTTATAAGCCAGTAGTTTGAAAATTTGCAAAATATCATGGGCCCACAACTGAAGTTTAAGGTTCTGATCTAGAGTTTACTGAGGCCAAAGGTAGTGCTCCACTGACTGGGAGCTTTTGGTTGGACTAAGTGACCATATGCTTTTATTCTATATGATGAAATAGGCTTGACTTTTGAAAGGGTCAAGAATTATGCTGTCTTATGTAAATAACTCTCAAGAATTTTAGCATATGAATATCTTGCTTGAAGAAAGTTACAAATATTTTATTTAGGGCCTATTTTGCTTCTGCTTTGGTGTATTAAGGCAGTGAAAATATATTTAACAAACAGTAAAATACTCAATTGGATCAACAAAAACTTAAGATCATTAAATTTTTTTTCATAGACTACTGGATAATATGACAAGAGTAAAATTTGGGAAGGGCTTTTGCCTTGTAATAGTTGTATCCATATCAAGAAAATCCATAGGAAAACAGATTTTAACTACATTATCTTTGTTGCTATGGAAATAAGGACTGGAATTATATTATGTGTAATTTACGTGTAGGAAGTGTCTAGGATTTTGGTGTTTATTGCTTTCCAGAAATCAGTTCTATGCTAGGATTGGTTTAAGATTTTTTTTCCTATAGTGGTGAGTATCTCCTCATGGATGTAGTGTAGTTTGAATACTCAAAAATGAGAAATTATTTTACATTTATAAGTTTATGAGTATATCTGCATGTCTTCTTATTTTTATACACGAAGATGCAACAAAATGCTGGTTCAAACAATTCTGTTTTATTGTTTGCACTTCTTGAGAGTTAGTGTCCATATATAAACATACAATTCAGTTTATAGCTGTGCCAGTAATTTTTCCAAATCTGTATCTCCAAATACTAAGAAAAAATAAATATTGAAGTTGTTAGTCATCATCTACTTGAGTTTTAATTTTTTTTCCTGGAATTTAATAGTTATTTACAGTAAACAAATATTTCTCTTCTGGCTATTGCATCAGTAAGTGACCTGGGAAATTACACTTCACTTTCTGATTTGTCTTCCTATTACAGGCAAACTCAAGTCTCTTGCTTCCTGCATCATCATCTCTGTCACCACACTCAAAGCTAAGACTGCCGGGCGCTCTGAGTATTCCACTGAATCCTCTGTATTCTTTCACTGCTGAAAGTGGTAAGTTTCTTAATATCTTCACTCTTTGTAGGGAAGGGGTGATAACTTCTATGAGGATTTTTTATTTTCTGCCTTTTAAAATTTTGCTGTGCAGCTCTTTCAGGGACTAGCCCAGTTTTGTTTTATGTGATATTGTTTATTAAGTGCAGTGTGATGCAATCTGATGCTGATGCATGTGTCTTTGTAATACTTTTTTTTCTTTAAGCTGTACACCTATTATTTGTGCTGTAAGTTTGTAGAAGAGGATGAGATTGCCAGCTTTTCTTAATTCAATATTGTTTGATTGTAAATTTAATACGTTTTGATATTATTTTAATGCTTACTAAATTATCTTAAACATAGACACCCAAAAAGAATAGAATTTAAAAGCATATATGCTAATATAGAACCGTAGTGCTTGGTAGTCTATTTGCAGTTGTTTTTAATCTATTTTTAGATTTTTTTCTTAAAGATACTTTGTATTGAAAAATTTTGAGAAAAAGGTAAGCAATGCAATTATGTACATTTGTGATACTTACTTTGCTAATATCTATTTCATTGCTAATCACAGTATTTAATAAGAAAATTTATAATTTAATGCAATTTTCTCTTTTTCTGGGCACCTGTAAAATAAGACAGAAAATTGGCACCTTAATTTTGAAATGTTTTTGTTTTGTATCCTTGAGAAGAGTAAAGAGAATTCCAGATGGAGGGTGGAATATATAATGAAATAAAAACAGGTAATAGAGATTTAAAATGTAGATAGTAAAGATAGGAATAATCTCTATAATTATATAGAATTATCTCCTAAAGGCAGACAATTTTTTTTGCAAATGAAGTTATGATTACTTTTTCTGAGCAGCTAGGGAAATGGTCCTTAGCATGGTCTGAAAGATTGACCACTGGTCTCAGAATCACTCTTAGTCACTAATTCACAATGCAAATGGCCATACACCAATTAGCTTCAGTATTTTTATTTTCTACCTAAACAAAAGAGCTTGGAGCCATAATAATATTCATCTGTTGCTCAACAGATGCATGTTATTTCCACGGTGTGTAAATCTTACAGAGGCAATAGAACGCATATGCTTACGTATTGTGAATACTTAAAATAAGTGGACTAACCCTTTAAAGAACATTAACATATGCTTTTAAGTTGTTCTACATGGCTATTTCTAGTATTGCTCATACTAAGGAATTTTATTTTCTTGAATTTTACTTTATGCAGAAGCACAGATAAAAGTGTTGATGGAGACTTCCTAAATAGCATGAGCGAACATAGGTGCATGTTACAGCTGTTCATGAACACTCTCAGTGGTTTTGTTTCCAAAACTGACTGATAACATCCAAGATGATCCACAGGTACAGCAAAGTATTTATACAAGGAAAGCATAGTAAAAAAGGAGATGTAGTAAAGAAGAAGCCATGAGAACAGGAAAATTTTTAAGGGAAGGCAACCATAAAAATACTAGTGGGATGCAATTGAAATAGATTTTTCTGTAAGAAAATCTTTTAAAATTGTGAATTACTTTTCTGTTGTTTTATGGGCCTACAAGTTGTTCTACTGTGGTAACTTGTTTTCAGTGAAACATGAAAAAGATTTACTTATCTATTTCATCATTCTCCATTGGTTATAAACTGTTAAGATAAGTGCTGGTGTTCGTAGTGCCTAACTACTACTTAAATTTTGCTTTTGAATAATAGAAAAATCTGTACTTAAACACATTTATTGATTTATTGATTCTGCTGGAAGGACAGAACCTTTATTTTTTTGTGTTGGTTTTATATAAAAAATATATTTTCATTTTGTACTTATGTTAATTGGGATGTTGCGTAGTTAACAATTGCCTGTACTGGAGATCCAGCAGATGGTTACATATTCCTGAAGGTTATGTTGACAGTTCAATTCTGTCACCTTTTGCTGTGCATTTAGTACTTTTTAAAGCAAAATTCAGAATTCACATTTACACGTGTAAACCTCTGTTAACAATACATTTAACCACGTAACTGGTGTATGTGCATGCTCTAATAATTCGGTAAGGTGGTAGCTGATGTCTTGTAGCATGGGCAGTGTAGTAGCCCGAATATGTGCAGCCCTTTCTTTTTAAAAGGCATTTTAATTGTCTTGGTCTTGCCTGAAGTAGGAAACAGTGGAAGAACAGTATTTCCATCTATGTGCTATATGGGCAATAGCAGTAATACAGCAGATCTTTCCTAACTTTTAAATCTTTCATATCCAGATACATTTGCAGAATTAGCTGTATGTGACTTTGTAATATAATACTTCAAATAAAAGTAATATTCACTGCTATGGCTTTTAAATATGTGTGTTTATTTTGACAAATGGGTTCTGTATACCCTGTCATATTGTGTGTTTTGGCTTTTCTTCAAGTGCATAATTTCACAGATTTATAGGCTTTAATGAAGCCTCAGTCTTATTCTGCTACTTATTCTGCTATTTCCCCACTTCCCTCAAGATCAGTTAGCTCATGGATGCTGAGGCAGGACTGCCTTTGTTTCCAACCAGTTTGCTCTAAATTAAGTAATTAATTGTTTAATCATCTGATAGAGCGCTTCAGTATCTTTCTCAATGACTGAATATTCTTTATGTGAGATGAGTAAAGACAAGATCACGATATTATTGACCATGGAGCCCAACCCTCCTCCTTAAAATGGATTTGCCTAGAGCTCAGGACTGTGTCCATTTGTGTTTTGAATATCTCTAAGGATGGAGACTCCAAAACATCTCTGGACAACCTGTTACGATATTTGACTGTTCTCACAGGAAAGGATTTTTAATTAAATTATATCTTGTGTATTACAGTCTGCTTTTTATTTCTCCCCTAGTTCAGGACTTGGCATTTCCCCTTGTTGAACTTCAAGAGGTTCTTGTTGGCCTATTTGTGTGGCTTGTCAAGGCACCTCTGAATGGCAGTATGTCCCTCTGCTGTATCAGCCCCTCCTCCCAGATTTTTATCATCTGCAAATTCAGTGAGGGTGCACTCAGTCCTATCATCCAGGTCATTAATGGAGAAGTTCAAGTGTGGACTCCAGTATCGACCTGTGGAGTGCCCCACTGGTCTAAAGTCTCCAGTTAGATTTCATGTGAGTGGTTACAAACCTCTAAACTCTCCAGCTCAGCCAACTTCCAGTCTGCTGCACTGTCTGTTTTACACAGTGCACGCTTGAGCTGTTTGTCTGTGGGAATGTTATGGGGGACAGTGTTAAAAGTCTTGCCAGATTCAAGGGTAACAACATCTACTACTTTCCCACTGATTCTATGCAGTGCTGTGCAAGAGATAGTTTTGTCAAGAGCATGATTAGAATTACTAGAAAAACGTAATGAATTTTGTCAAATAGTAATTAGCAAAATAAGTGCCACAAAGCATGTACAAGACATGAATCCACTTATTTTTGTGTTACATATAAAGCACTTCATGAGAGACATTTCATCAGATTTAACAGAATTAAAGAAAATGTGTGTTGTGTGCTTCCTCTCACAACAACAAAGATTGTTTTAAATTTGAGGGAAAGGCATGGAACTTAGGTTTTCTTACTGTCTGTCATGATAGCGTGTTAGCTGAAATTTTTTCATCAAGAGTGTGACTCATTTTGCCACATCAGAATAATTTTTGTGTCTGCCTCAGTATAGTTGTAGCTGCACTCATAGCTATTTCAATAATTTGAAAAGTTTGCTAGATGTGTGTCTTTGGAGAAAGTCATCCCCTTTGAGTTTTACATTTGTAATTTAGATTCACGAAGTCTTATGGGTGTTTAGTACTGTAAGAAATCTGTCCCTAAAGGTACGTAATATTTAAGGTTGCTGGACTTCTTTTCTTCTTCCTTTCCTTTCCTTTTTATTTTTTTTTTCTTCTATGGTAATACAAGTTGATTAAGATCTGTCTTTGATAGTCAGAATTGAGGTTTTACCTTGCCTGTACTGTATAGCTCTGGCTACGCTCATGTCTAGTGCTACTTTTATCGTACCTGGCCTATAGTGCTGTTCTGCAGCACTGCACTATAGTGTTATCCAGGACTTTGTCTTAAACATTCCTGTCTCTTTCTTCTCATATGCTCCTCTTTCATAACTTCTTCCAGGATGACCCATTTCCTAGTTGTTATTTTGTAAACAAATAGGGAAGTAGCAAAGCCTCCAGATTTTCAATTGCTCATTCTAGCTGACAGACATGAAAATCCTCTCTGGTTTTGTTTGCCTTTCCTCCTTAAGACTGAGAGCATCTTTGGACAGTGAAATCACCTTCCTATGAGACATTGTTTTGCAGGTCTGTGGCATGCCTTGAAAGAAATATCCGGCATCTTTGGGCTTTATTCAACAGTGACTCTTCAGTAACTACCATTATGTTCAGGACGTGCTTTCTAAAACAAGTTTTAGGTTTCAACTTATTGTAATTAACAGTGACCCTAATTGTTAATTATGTGGGAGATTGAAGCTCGACTATAAATACTACACAGATCTGTTCACTGAAATTTGGACTTCAATAAAACCAGTTAATTAAACTTGCTCTTAAAAATTAATTACGTATGTGCTAGAAACGTGATGGTTCTTGTATCTTTAAAGAAAATCTCAAAAACAAAAAACACAACATTTTGGCAGGGTTGAGAACAATTAGAAATTTTCTCTCCATTAACACAACTGACAGTCAAAGGTGTTTTCCACCTATATAAAGGGAAAGCTTCAAAGCACTCTTTATTGCTCTCTAAAGATATTAACAAAACTGACTTCACATTTAAGTCCTCTGTTACATTTGATAGACTATTTACAACTGCTTCTTTCATTCTCAAGCAAATGGTGAAATAGATTTCTACATCAAAGATATCAGAAATATTCATGCATCAATTAAATATTCTTAAAATACTATTTTTATTCTTGGGGTTTTTTAGAATCAGAAAAAGGAGGTACACCGAGTAGCAAAATTCACATTGTGCAGAGTTGCTGCAGAAATACATGTCAAAAGTTGCAGTCTCATATGTATGTTAAATAATTGACTTTTTTTTCCCCCCAGTATTTCATACTTTCTCCCCAATTGTGTAACATCTGTCCTTCAGTACTCCAACAGCCTTGGAGGAATTGGACGGGTTTGTTTGGGTTTTTTGGCAGATATATGCCTTTCACATATTTTTGTGCCACTCAAGGAAGAATGTCTGCAGAAAGCTTGTTCAGTGTGTCCTTATTCTTTTCATCTCTTACTAAGAAGCTCTTAGGGGAAAGAAGACTTACACAAACTGTAACTGAAAATCTATCAAATGCAATTGAATTCAACTTTGTTATTCTAATTATAATATTTTCTCCAATTTGAGAATAATCATCAACAAAATATTCCTAAGAGATACTAAAAAAGACAACAGAGTATATATTAAATTGAAGAGTGCATGTATGTGTACTATATAGTCCAAGTATAAGATGAAATATACAATATTTGTAGTACCTCTTGAAAGAAGCGATTGAAAGACGTAAAATCACGAAAAGAAGCCATGTGGTAGAGGTGGCAGCACTGCCATCTTCCCCACACTACTGTGCTGAAAATACATTAATTTTGACCTTAGCAGGGGGAGCAGTTTTGTTTAGAGGCAGTGCCAGTGGGAGTGCCCATTGGAGAAATCTGTTACTGGGATCCAATCCGTGCAGGCAAATTGAATGGCACACAGATGACTAAATATGTACTTTTTTTTTTTAATTCTAGCATATTAGTGTTAATACTGTCTTTTAGCAAATCATATTTTAACATAGGAGTGAAATATCTTCCTATTAACTTTTTAAGGGAAATACCTTGAGTGTGTGTAAAAGACTTCTTGCCAAGAACATAAACATAAGAAAGTAACTCAATTTTGTTTTGAAAGGATATTTCGTATATCTGTTCCCTGTTGAATTGTAATGCATGCTGCCTCATTAGCTCACCCAGCAGCTTCATTTAGATTTGCTGTGATGGTGAAAGCAATTAAGCCTGCAGGGCTGCACAGATCAGAGCTATGGAAATGGTGTAGCAATTTGCCATAATGTCTAAGTCCCATCGACATTTTTGTTTTTATCAAACATCTTCTTAAAATTGGGGCAAAAGCATATTATGGTGAAGGGAATCAAATACTCACCTAAAAGCGGTTCAGAACCCACATTATTAGTTGAAAGTGGTTTGAATGTTGTACAGTCTGCTAGGAGGAATAGGTAATGATAGGAAACTAATTTTACTTAATTTTATTTATGAAAAAACAAAATGGGAGTAGGTAATGTATAATAATTTCACAAAGCTTCTCAATTTCATTAGCATTGGTGAGTCTGCTGGCCTTTTTTTTTTTTGTGTTATTGATTGAGAAAATAATCAAGTGATGTTATGAGGCCTAGTAGTCTTTTCATTGGTTGCCTGATCTGTTTATCTTTTCCATTTATTCTTACTACTACTTCTCCCTCCTTCTTCTACAGAGGGAGAAATGCAAGTTTCCTCTTCACTAAGGGATACTCCTGAAGGCCTTGATGTGATCAGGCAGTCCAGTGGGCGAAAAATGTTTTGATTAGCAGTCTGCTACCCATTAAGTCTGGAACTGGACAGAAATGCAGAACACTTTTAGTATGTCCTGTAGAGGTGCTGCCAACATAGGAAGTGACACCTGAGAATAAATGGTGTGGAGTGGTTAGCTTCCTGCAAGCTACAATCTGCTGCTAGTAGATTATGTCATGTGTTTGAAAAAGGGGAATGTGCATCAAGATGAAAGAAGTAAGTGCCTAGTACTTGTCTCTCACTTTGCAGTTATTTTTCTGTGTTCTTACACAGTTTGCTGTCTTCCTGCTCTGTCACATATCTGAAGGACTAATTCTGCCCGACACACTTTTCAGAAATTGAAACTCCAAAAAATTTTCAAGAGAACTGTTCTTATATTTTTATGGGGATGGATTTTTTTTTTTAGTGTGACCCTTTTAATTTAATTATTCTAGTGGGACACTGATGCTAAAAATTTAAAAATTTTGCTTAGCATTTTCTTTTACATTCCTAAATGTAGGCATGTGAGTTGCTTTCTGTTATTACAAGAAATATCTTTTTGCAACTTTGCAGAATTCTCACATTTTCTGTAATTTGTAGGATGTAATTGATTTTAATTCTGTGGCTGGATCAAGGAGGTATGTTTTCTTTCTTTTGGAAACTGAATTACTTAAACATCCCCACCACTAGTTGGTCTAGAAAACAATAATGCAGAATACTACCACTTTTTAAGTGAGTAAACTTGACTTATTTTAGTCCCTTGGTTTTTGAGTATATTATTCTGTTGTGTGATTGTTTTCCTCCTGTTAACCAAAGATAAACATACCTTTACAGTCATTACAAGCCTTTGTTTTAACTAACGATTACTGCATAGTGACTGAGAATTTATTATAATGAATTAAGCTTTAGATCCAGTTAGCAGATTTTCTCTTTATTTTTTAAAAGATGGTAGGAGAACTCAGTAGAGAGAAATCATCAGCTCAACACTACAGATAAGCTCTCAGCAAGTGTCAACTGACGTAATTATACTGATGTTTGCTAAAAGTATTTTTACCATAAGCAGAAGAGCATTAAGTCTACAGTGCTTTTTATATATGTCTGTTAATTTGAATGGGAACTCCCCTGGGGAAAATGATCATTCATTTCAAGATATTCATATCTCTCACTTTGACTTAAGGGAAATGTGTAAGAGAAGGGAGAAGGAAAGAAAATATAACTCTTTTTTGTTTATTTGCTTATAACACAATGGAAGAACTGAAAAATACAGCTTACAGATATTTTTCTCAAAGTTAGTTTTCTTTTAAAACAATAGGAAAATCTATCACAAGATGGTTTTGTTATTTTTTTATACCTCCTTCTTTTATAACCTATTTGGCTTTACCATTTACATTTTCAAGTAGCTGTGACTCAGTTTCTTCAGTGCTAATAAATTACAAAGGCTCATGATGTTCAAGCTTACAGCTGACTTTGGCAGTAAATAAAAATTAAGAATATCAGGACACATCTGTGCCTTCATCATGGCTTACAGGCAGCTCAGGCCATTCTGCAGGGAAAGCAACTTCCTCAGAGCTCTGTGACCCTGCTGTGCTGCCCACATCACTGGACAATGTCAGAGTTCTGGCTCAAGGCACAAATACAGGACCTTGTTTTAAGGTAGAAGAGGTGGGTGTTTACACTTACAAAATGAATAGTAAAAATGATTTTTTAATTTGAAAACATAAGTTGTATAAATAGATTCATCTAACCACAAAAATGTTCCAACAGAATAATAAAGATGCAGAGACATAACCATTAACATTAATGACAATCTAGTTCTTCTATTGTAAAAGGTTGCTTATCCAGTTTCTTCTATCTGATTGATAAGATGTTATAAATGTCAGAAGAGTTTGTATTTTCTAGTTAAACTTGCTAGAATTGTTTATACTGAGATCAAAGATACACATGTTCCTTTATTATCTGTTCTTTTTCATGTTTCTTCTAGGTAAGTTAATTAAAATATTTCTCTAAAAATTACACTATATGCAGAGCACAATAACAGCAATCTTTGAAGATTCCAAAAAACTTTATCTAAAGAACACCATTTATATTTACTTGAAATTGGTGTATGTTAGGGGTAATTACTGCTGAGCCTTCAGGCTAAAGGAAGTATTCTCAGCCAAATTATACAAGGGTGTGGATTAAATGAAGCATTACTCTCTGTTTGGCAGCAGTGGATATAGATTGCAAAATCAGGGTGTGACGTAGTACTGTGTTAAGTCTCTGCCAAAAGTGATTTGGCCTAAGTGTGCCCTTACTTTCTCAGTTATGTGGATTCTAAAACAACTGAATCTAATTAATTCCTAAGTAGAGAGGTCCTGTTAACTGTTTTCACTCTGAGCTTGTCATGTAATTTTGCTGTTGAGCCACGAGACAGCAATATACTTGAATGAAATTTCAGCTGGTCACAGTGTGGCAACAGTCCTTCTGCCAAGGACTGTGCCGTAAAGTATCAGTTCTCTTGTCCAGCAAAAAGCTCACATCAGCAAGGATGCTGTCTGAACAGCAATAAACATGAGTGAATAAAATGGGGAAATTGATCCCTGCTTGTATTGCTCCAATCCTTCTGTTCCTGTCATTTCCAGAGGAGGTGGGAGGACTGTGGAAAAACCCTGGCAGCAGCCATGGTGCACAGGAGGGAGACATCTCCATCTCTCAAAAAAAGAACAAAGTATTTTAACTTCATCGCTGGTTTTGACAAGTTAGCAAAACCTGAGTGTATCAAAAAATAAAAAAAACTATGTTTTAAACATACATTATCCATCCCATTTTGGTACACATGCATACTTTTTCAACTGCTTTAAAAAGCCTTTGCTAATTTTGTTGATAGATTTTTATGTGTGAAGCAATTAAACTTCCTTGGATTCATATGCACCTTGTTACTCTCGTTGCTGAAGCACCAATTTCAGTGAGAGAAAACTTCCCTGACATGATTAATTCTATTAATATAACACCTTCAAAGTTAACTTTGGGCGTATGTGGTCTGTAGTGTGCTCTGCAGTAGGTTGTGGTACTGATGCAGTTTGGTCATTGTAGTTTGATATGGATCATGTTGGTCCTGTAGAAACTAAAGATAGAGCATGGTGGCTTGGGAAAGCATTAAGAAAGCAGAAGGCAGGTACAGAGAAGTGAGGGCTTCTCTAGGTGTGTAACTCAGACATTGCTGTTGTCACACAGTAGTTTGCTGTTATATACAGAGGTGGCCTCAATGTGCTGCCTTGATCTGGGTTAAATGAGAGCTTCACTGGAGCCTGCATGGTCATTGTTAGCTTGCTTTCTTGCTCACTGTAGGTTGTAAGGAACAGTGACTCATGGCTTGTTGGCCTCAAATGAAGCGCTAGAATTCTCTTCAAACTCTGCTTCTGAAAACTTGTATTTGGGTGTTTTCTGCAACCTTATGGCATGCAGTGAAGGAAGAGATTGCAGAGGTTCATTTCTCATGTTTCCCTGTCAAAATTAGGGCTCAGTTTCTTCAGTTTTTACTTCCTCAGGCAAAGAAAAAAGACACAAGTGACGAACAGGCAAATTCAAAAGAACTCTTTTAGTGTCTCCCCTGCTCACTTGACCTTGGCCTTTGTTCTGGCTTGCTGGACAGTCCCTTTGCAGAAGACTGTTACTCGACCGTGTGACAGATAATATTCAACACTCTGTATCTCATCTAAAGATTGATTCCAGCATACTGCATCCCCATATGATTCTAGATATCACATCCCCTTTTCCTATCCTGTCAATCTCTACTCCAGCTGTCTATCTATGCTAGCTTCTGGTGCCTCATTAATTGGGGTTTTTTACAGATTACCTGAAGGGTGTTGCAGTGGCATATTTTGATACAGGTCTTTCTGGAATCCTTTCAGAGCCTGACTGGTTAAAGGAAGCAGACTGCTGCAGCTAATATGCCAAATAATAAAATACAAAAAATTGGAGCTCCTTTCAAAATATGCGTTGAGCTTCTTTTGGTGTGACAAATTGCCTAGTAGTAATTTGAAATGTCATGAGAAATCATTCGCCAAACTTCTGGTTATCACTATGCACCTGCAGAGCATAAGATTTGCTTTGTGGAGTGTTGTATTTTCAGGTGAAGACCCTGAATAGATTTCATTTTCTGACTCCTTGCATCTTTGAGTTTGAATTAATGGATAATCACATTTAAGCAGAATTCGCCCCTGTAGTAAAAAAGGATGATCCTGTCCTTAAAATGGGGGGGTTTTTTGTGATTCTCAATACAGAGGAGGTATCCATGAGGTGTGTCACCTCTTCTACTTGTTCAGGAGAATGTTGTAACAGAGTTACGCATGTTGCTAGTTGAAGAACTTCTGTTGTGAGCCAGGCCATAGCTAAAACCAAGCTGTTGTTTCTTTCCTAGAAGGACTCCAAGCATGTTCTTGGAATTTTTCATTTTGAAAATAATTTAAAACACAACTTCTGAATATATTTTGATTGATTAGTGGCAACTTTTCACCTTTTGTGTCCAGCAATTCAATCTAATGTATGTTCTGCCAAATTATATTTGCTTCAGATTTGGCTGCTTCTGCATAAAAACCAGCAACAACAGGAGGAGAAATAGAATTGTTCTACTGTTATTTGCAAGATTTGGGGTGTAGTGCCCACCTAATGCACATCTATAATATACCACATCATGTGTACCTTGAGAACAGTACTTTTTTGGAAATTTTATTTTCTTTCTGCTACAGAACATAAAGGAAACTTCCATCTTTGTTTGCTACTCACACATGTAAAGGATCTTCAGCAGTTGAAACTGTGGTTTCAATTAAAACTCTTCCTGCAAATCAGCTTTTCTTACCAAAACAATTTTCAGAGTAAGTTCCAGGAATCACTCAAGGAGAACAAGGTGTGTCCACGGTTGTCTGTATCACCAGTTCTTGAGTTAATTATTGGCACGTAAGCATGTGCAAAAACCATCTAGGAAGGTTTACTGAATAAGGCTATTAAAACATATGCTTTGAGATTTCCAAACTTAAGAGTGTTACTAGACAATTTTCTGTGGTTTTTCAGTTGTTTGGTCCTTCTGAAGAAGCAAATGTTTGTAGCAGTTGGCGATTAAGTCAGTTTTAAAGAAACTCAGATATCATTCATAATGCGTAGAAATGGGTGGTTCCTTTTAGAAAAGGCTATGGAGAAGAATTTCCTGTCCTTGAATATTCAGACCTTAATCACCTTCCTCTTACTGATGATTATGAAAACTTAGCACTTGCTGCTTTTGTCTGGGTTTTGGCTTAGTGGAGATGCTGTATGAGCATAATCAGTAGTGATTTTAGCTGCAACTGGTAGTCAAATCAGACAGGATGGGTCATATAATTAGGCTTACATGTTAAAGTACTGTAGTTTTTAAAAGTTTGACACTACTATATGATGATGTCAAAGAATCTAGTATGGTATTGTATTTCATGATACTGTAAAAAATATTTAGTCAAACAGTATTTCTTCATTCAGAATTTAATTCTCATTTTTTTTTTGTTTACATCTTTAGATTTGCTGTGCAAATAGTCTTGCTTGCAAAATTACTATTCAAACAAGATACTAATTCACTGGATAGGACTGTTACTTCTTCCTTCTGGCTTGCCACTGAGATAGTGAAAAGTCTTACTTTCTTCTAATCCCTGTAGCATTTTGTGTTAATGATTGAACCTTGGAGAGAGTTCTGTTCCCTCCAGGATAATCCAGAGTTTTAGAAATGTGGTCTTAGCCTAAAGCTGGGCACAGCCACCCTTTTTGGATCTGCCTGTCTTGATTTGCCTTCTTTTACCTCTCCTCAGATCAGGTACCACTGTTGTAAATTAAAGGGAGTATTGCCTCCTAATTATGTTCAATGCAAACATTTTCTACACTTTTTTTTTTTTTTTGCATATCCCCCATCTAAGACCCAAACATTCTAAAAATCCATTGCTGTAAAAGCAGTAACAGGTTGCTGTTGCATTCTAAAAAACTTTGCAGACCTTGTAGGTAAAGGAAACTGAAAAATCAGTATCATTGAAATCTGTGCCCAACTGGATCTCCAATGTGTTGCTTTAATGTTGGCCATAACATTTCAGTACATTTTCCTCCATAACAGATGACACCAATATTAGTCCCAAGTGCTTTTTCATATGTTATTTACAAGGAAGTATATTCAGACTTTTTTACCAAAGTGGTTGCAAGCCATTATTTTATTTTCCTATACAATTGGATTCTAATTACAAAGAATTATTACTTATTCATACATATTCTATTCACTGATTTGTAGAAAAACTCTTTCTAAAAGTAGTTTGTTCATAAATTTTCTGAAAACTCAAAAAGTGTGCATGTGGGAAAACTCTCATGGAGTAGTTTGGTTTCATCACACACACATTTCCGTGAAATCTCTGACCAGTCTAATTTCTGAACTACAGAATGGAAAGTAAACTTGGGGGTGTATTTTAAAGATATGACCTTCTACTTCTGAATATAGAAGTATATTTGCCATGAAATTTTTTCCTTACTCTTTTGATTTGAGGCCAAATTAAAAACCTTATATAATGGTTTCCTGATATAGTGTCTGCCAATGGTCCTACATTTTCCAGGTTTGATAATGTATGAATTGTTTGAGTATTTGAAATTTTCTGGTAATACTTTTTCAAAATTAATATTCAGTACTGGCTGAAAGTGCTAATGTCATAGAGAAAGTAGTGGCTATTCTGGTCATGATAAAGACCTGAAATATCAGGTTAACTTATTTTTTCCAGCATAATGCACATGATGTTGGTGATACTATTTTTCCTTGAATGTAAATGTTAGGAAAATGCTACATAAATTCTTCAAGCAGTTACAAGATTTGAATTTCTTTTTAGATTTTTTTTTTCCAGTCAAGATGTGATTTGACATTGTGAGGCTTACTGGGTAATATAGAAATTCAGTAGTTAAAACTGGTTATTTTTACTTAGCTGACAAGACTTTGCATTGCAAAAGTGTGTTAATTGCTGATTTTGAAAGATATTTGTGGTATTCTAAGCATATTTTCTTACAGCTTTCCACTTCTAGAATGGCAAGCTAATTTGATTTAAGTAACTCTGAGTAACTAGCCATTGCTGAATTCCTGTTGTGGGAAGAACTATGCGAAAAAATTACTTTGTTTTCCTTCCTTGCATAATTTTCATTCTTTGTCTTTTATCTGTAGCTAAGTATGTTTTTTTAAAAGACACTTGACTTTGAGAGTTGCAGATAGAGTTAAATTCTATTTAACTGTATTACAGGTTGGAATTACCTGTATTAATAAATAAAATTTAACTGTTCTACATATTTTTAGAAAGCAGATAATCATAAATCCTGCTTAAGAGCTTCATTTCCTCTGATTCAGGGAGGGTAAGTTAAAGTAGAAGCAAGAATATTATTAAACCCAAAAGTGAAGGTTGCTACTTCATTGTTGGGCATCTACAACTTCAAGGCACTGCAGTTTTTATATTTCATGAAGTATTTTTTGATAGGGAGCATCACAAATTACATGTAATAGAATACAAAATAAGTTTCTTTTCTGTTTTATTTTAGTTTGTTTACTTTTAAATTGTCCAGGTGAGCTTAGCAAAACTAATAATGACTTTCTCAGGATATCTGCTGCACTAGAAGAAAAATAACTCTTATTAATACAAAGAATGCGTCACAGTCTGCATTTTCCTCACATCTCTTTTATCTGCTATCTAAAACTTGTAAATAATGCTGCCAATCTGATTTCAGAAAGCTGATGGTATCTGTGCAGGCTTATTGATGTTTGCTGTGGAATCACGTTCTGTTCTCCAAGTTGTAGAAAGAAACAACTGGATACTATAACCTCTGCTCATTTTCAGTGATATCTGCTGACATTGTGATGTAATGTCAGAAGTTGTCGTAAATTAGCACTTTCCTGATTAGCATGAATTCAATAAATGTTCTTTACTTCAAAAGAATGCTTGGGACATGTGCTACTACTTGCATTGTTTATATATGGTACTGTAGAAACTTAATATTTGCAAGAAAAATGTGAGATGATGGTTTGATAAGATTACTCAGAAATAATTAGGTGGGTGTGTAGGCTGCTAAATGTATTTGATTGTAATCTCTAATTAAAAAGTTGGATTTTTTAATTGTTTTTGTGATGCAATAGTTTTCACTTCATTATGCTTTTTGTAAATAGGGGCCAAATTCTGCCTCTTCATTGTGCCTAAGTACAGAATAAATGTTTTCAAATGAAACCTAAAGCCAGTGACAGACAGACTCTCTCTCTAGTCCTCCTTGTGGAGGATTATTCTCACAGCAAACACATGTATGTGCCCTTGTATACCTTGAACCAGGAATGAAAATGATGGCTAACCCTGAATGAATATCTCTATGCATTCTTTTGGCTGATGGGAGATATAATTATGTTGTGGGATCTGGCACTGCCAGGAGCATAGTGTTTTCATGTTAGTGCTGTCTGATTCTGAGGTCTCTTATATGAGGATTGGAATTGGTTGATGTTACAGCAAAGGTATCTCTCTGTGGATCTACAGGTGTGAATTTAAGCCTTGCTCTGTTCCACTGCTCCAGTGTTTACTTAACTCTGCTGCAAGGACAAACTGCCTGGTCACTTGAGCTGTGGAATCAGACAACCAGGTGCATTAGCTAGAGAAAGCTGCAGGAGTCCTTGGATAAGGAAGTTACTGTGTTAAAGCACCCTAGAGCAGTTGTGTCTCTCACTTCAGGAAAACTGGGACTTGCTCATGGTTTGGGAACCCAGGGTTCTCCTAGGAGCTGAAGCTGAGGCATCCACTGGGAAATCACATGCTGTGTTAAAGAAGCTGCAGCACGATGTATGGAACTGCGTGGTCCTGAATTGTGTAACTCCCTAGAGGTTTTTTCCTAGATAACTCTTTTTCATACCAGTGTTTAGTAAACAGTTGGTTGAAAAGGTAAACATTACTTACTTTTTCACTTCTTGTCCTGTCACTATGATAGAGATTAAACTTCACTAAAGCAGTTTTCAATACACTTTGGTCCTATCAATTCTCCTGTTCAGTCTGGAATATCTTCAAAATCATAGGTGCTAGACTAAGTTAAGTAGAACAGAGTTGGAAGTGGGTTTTCACCTAAAGGAATGGATACTAGTGAAACACCTGCTTTGCTGGTAAAACAAAAAGGTAGACTTGTATTAAGTAGGTGCATCCATTCCTTTCATTTTGTGTCAACTGCATCTGAAAATATTTGTGGTGGGTTTTAAATGTATTTGTGATCCTGTGTTTAAATAAAGGAAGACAGGTTCTTACCCAATATATAAATAATCTTTTTATGTAATGAATCCTGTGTGATCTAGTAGAGCATAATTGGTTTGAGGATAAAGTCTTTGAGGGAAGATTAATATATATTTAGATCATTACAAAATTATCTTCATTCCCTTACATTATACGTAGTTTGAAAAATGAAATTTCAGAAATAGCTGAAAGCTTTTACTTTGAAAACCTCAAAGCTTTGGAACCTAAAGTAGAGATTATATTGCATACTAAAAGATCCTTTGGTCACAAAGGTCATACTTTTGGTCATACTACCCTAGGTGACTGTGCTGAAAACACGGTTCTCGTTACTGGAAACAGTTTTAAAGCCACAGAAGATGAGTAGGAAGAGGAATGAGCTGATCTACCCATACTCATCTCATATCTGGCTTGACTTTTTTCCCAGTGTTTGTTATTTAATTGGGTGTATTTTAACTACAGTGTGTTGCAAGAGACCATGATATAATTCATAAGTATGTCTGCAATAAGAAATATCATTTCTTAGAGGCATTGTTTATTTTCATGTCTTCCAGGATTTTTTATGGGTTTTGAGACATTAGCAATTAGTATAAACCTAAAGTAAAACTCAGTTAAAAACAGAATAATGTGTAACTAGAGTAGGTAAGTGCATGCTTTAGAGGTGTTTGTCACAGAAATGTCTGAATATTAACATATTTCAGTTTTCTTAGATACATATTTGTCCTTTGTGATTTTCTGGGAATTTTTCAGGGTGAACTTTTGGATGATTTCATTAGCTGTAGATTCTGTGTGACTGGAAGCCTTAGAGATTTATTATGCTCAAATACCTTTAGTAATTAAAAAATTAATTTATCAAGAACATTTCAGAAAGTGAGAAAAAGCCTTCTTTTGAAAAGTTCATTAAAACAGTTCTTCTTCTGTAATGAATGTTCTCTTAGCCTTTTTTAAAACAGCATTTTTTCACAAAAACATTTCACATTGGGTGGTTATAGACAGTCCAGTAGGATAATAGTGGAATTATGTGACTGCGTAGAAAGACTTTTTTCCCTATTCTGCCTCTTGTGCTATTAGTTTAAAACAAAATCACTAAAGATGCTGTTATTTCAAAGGAAGTGTTCGTAACTATTACAAGTACTATTCTGGGGCACTGTGGCTGCTGTCGTATCTATTTCTAGGTAAGTCAAGTCTAGTTGGTAGTGGACTCATCTACTTTGTGCATTTCAGTCCAACTACTTAGAATTTGATCCCCTCACACTGAGGTGTTTGTCTAGAGCAGAGGGTACCTTTTCAGTGAAAGCATGCCATAAAACTGGGGACTTGGTATTACAGACACATTTGGGGCAGGACAACTGCTTGGCTTCTGTCTTCTCTCCTCTTAGGTTGCAGTTATACTGGCAAAGAATAAATTGGCAGAAGTGACTGAGGGGAACTGAGGGTACGCTTTCAGTTCTCTGTTCAAATTGTACAGGAAACTACCACATTTTCAGGCTTCTCTCAAGGCAGACAGATACACAGTTTTTCAAACCAGTTCTTTGATAGGCTCAGGACGTAATTGTAACAATAGGATTATGTGGATGCTAAAGAAGAGCTGTCCTGCTGTTAAATTGTGTCAATGTGAAAATTCTGATCATTTGAGGTAAAGGATTAGCATCTATTGTTTTGAGATGCCTGATTTGCAGCTAGACATTAGCAGTAAGTTCTCCTAGAGGTAACATGTTCTTCTCATGTAAAATTTCATGTAAAGGAAACCTCTGAAGAGTCAGTGCAGAGTAATGGGAAATGCAGTAATTCAGATGTTGATACTTCCTTTGGGAAGATCAGCTTCTCAAGATGTGTGTGATTGTGAAGGTGAAGACAGCAGATAAGAAAGAAGATTGTTGGAGAGTACAAGTAAAACATCTACATCAGTAAAAATGCTTCTCCCTTAGTGATTCTGAAGCATCCTTAAGATAGGGCAGTCTGGATTACCCTGGGTATTGGGATTGTTTCGGGCTGGACTTTCCAAGGGATTTAATGACCTTTCTATAAGCTCAGACTAAGCGAGAGTCCCAGCAGGTCACTGTGTCCTGTAAACTTAATTTTTAGATCAAGTGGAAATGTCCTTCTGGAATCTGGACCTCAGTTTCAATATAGTAGTTGAAAAGCATGTACAGCCTGGAAGAGAGAGAACCAAAGCAAGCACTGCTGAGGCTGTTAGTCACACCTGCTTGATGTCATTTACATGCTTCATCAAGCATGGAACCATATCAAGCCCGTAGCTGTGGAACCTTGCTTTAAAATTCTGCTGCTTCATTTGGGGAAGAAGGGATGGATATTCCTTGCTTGCTGAATGGAGCTTGTTTTGTGAATGAGAAGATTTGAACAGGTTTTTTTGTTGCTTTGGGTTTGTTTTGTTTGCTTGGCATTTTTTAATATGACCATTTTGAATGTAGGGGCTACTAAAGGAATGCTTAATAATTAAAAACAAGTAACAGATAACACTGAAGTCTACTTTGGGGTAGCCAATAGGCATGATCATAGAATATTTGTGCCCAGGTGTGCTGTGGTCTGTTTATACCTCAAGCAAAATAATAAGAATTTTCTGTTTATTTTGTCTCTAGTCATGGAAAACACTGAGTCTGAACCAGTGCCAGCTTCTAGAATTCCATACAGCACTCATATCTTTGAGTAACATATCTGTCTTTGTCCTACGCTTGCAGCACAACAGGTCTGTGCTGCCCTTTATTGGGACTTAATTGGGAATATTGGTCTAACCATACAGTTTTCACCTGAGAAGCAGATGAATATAGAGGCTGCACAGGAGTACTGACATGCATAAATGTACAGTCCAGGAGCACTTGGAAGTAATGCGTGTTTTCTTTAGAAAAATACGAAGGTCAATGATGTTACTGATAAAAAAGCAGGTTAATGTTGTTTTTAATTAAAACATGAATATTTTTCCAGACAAAAAATACTTTTTATCAAATATTTTATATATCTTTTATCTTCTTATGGGTTTGTGTGAGTTGGCACAACACTCCCATGCTCAAATTGGCTGCTTAAAAAAAAAAATTTATCATGCAGGCATTTTAGTGGTTTTCAGTTTGTTTGTTTTTTATTCAAGACTTGATACAACATGTGTATGTGATAGTATATCCATTTGTGGTATCATCTCTAGCATCTGGTTTTCTGTCTTTGTGAGTGTGTAGATAACAATATTAATAGGAGTAATATCCCCACTGACTTTTGGTTAGTGCTGAACAAATGTTTTAGCAAATAGCTTATTTGAAAAAAGGTTGCCTTCAGGACTACTGTCTTTAAGTATGGGTTGAATTCAGAAAGTGGTTTACATTCTCTTCTCTGTCTTCTTCTTAAAAGAGGTGGGGAAAAGTAATAAAAGCAAAGTAAGCCTTTCAAAATAAAGTATTTCAGGATTTATACAAGATTTTTTGAAATTAATAAGATCAAAAGGTTTTTAATTCATACATAAAGCTGAATAATCCATTGCATGTATTTAGGATTTCTCACAAGTGGATTAGTCACATGCAGATTTGCAGGAGCATGGTTTAACTACAGTTATTTGAGCTTGCAGCTTTTATTCTAGTTAGAAATATCTAAATATCTTAATGATTAAACATTTATGAGTAAATCTCCTGTGAAAGTCAAAACCACTAGGCTTTAGAAAATACACTGAAGGTGGAGTTGTGCGAGTTTCCTTGTGGAGCTCTGCCGGTACATGGGAATCTGAATCTGAAAAGTCCTCTTTATTCAGATTCTGGACTCCTCAAAAGCAGGTTTTCGGTGTGGAAGATTAAAATGAGTTTTCAGAACTTACTTTTCTTTAAAAACAAAACTTGTTTCAAAGCTAGTGTCTCACAGAGAAAATCCAGTGAGCTTAACTCTGTGTTGCCTGGCATTTCTGTACTTGAGAAACTGTTCTCCAGTGAAGCGGTTGCATTTTTCACTGTCATGTTCAACGATTTTCAGATTTTTTTTGTATCTTTTCTTTTTAAGATGTTTTCTTAAGTGTACAGCTGAGGAGACCAATAACAAAAAGATAAATCCATAGATGATGAAAGGATTTTCCTGAGCTTAGTAGTTAACATAATAGTCTGAAAAGAAAAGAATTTACAAGTACTTGTTCAAGTGTGCTATGTAGAGAGTGAATAAAATAAACAGCAAGATGTGTTGTGATAGGAACTCAGATGATCAAAGGGGACTACTGAACAGGAATAGTTATTCTTTCAGATAAAATAAGGAAGTAATTCCTTTGTGAGTTTTTGTGATCATTTCTGTTGGAAAACTTTGTATGCATTACTTGGAAATTCAATGAAGAGAAAAGCAATACAGCCTAGATAATAGTGTCAGCTTTGAGCACGAGGTGGCATGTGGACATAGCTTGAGCTACTTCTCCAAATCATTTGAATGGAAATATTGGATTAGTTAACCTTGTGTCAGGTCTGTTAGTTAAATAAACCCTCCAACTGTTCCTTACTGAAGGATGCATAGTTGTGACTGAAAGATGCTGCTGCTTTTCATTAGAATTTTGTCAAACATACCCTGCTAACATAATGATTTTAAAATAAAATGGTTTATTCGATGGAAAAGGATAACAAGCAGAAAATTCACAGCCTTTTCTTTTCACAGGGTGCTTCAGCCCAGTAGGAAATCCTCTTAGTCAAACACTATTGGGTAGACTACAGAAGGTAAGGAATTCTCTCTTTGCATTTTTTTAAAATGGATGTTTAACTGTAAAATGTCATTATTCACAAGTTCTCATTGTAGAGAGGTGAAAAAAAGGTATCTTCAAACCAATTGTCTACATGGCCAAATTAGCTTATGCTGTGACCAGCTGGTAGTGAGATCAGATATCTGCAAAGCAGAAGCTTTATATTTTTTCGTTATTTAATTTTTGTTGTTTAGAAATAAAATAAAATCACACTCCCGTGTTTTTTATTTTTACTGAGAAAACAGGTGTTGATGAGTAGCTGAAAGCAAAGCTAAGACAATAACTTGGAATGAAACTCTCCTTGCAGCACCATGTTTTCATTGTTTACTCATACTTCATCTTTTTGTAACAAGTTAAATCACAGCTATCCTCTGTTTACTTAATTGCTTATCTATTAAATATTGATTGTAAGCTTCTCCTAATTATATTCGTTATTTCATTTATTTCTGGTTTCCTGATCACCATAATAAACATACAGCAGAATCATGTAAATGCCATTAATTGCAACTAGACATTTGATGAACCTGTATTAAACACAAAATATATGGAGAACCTAGTGAATAAAGAACAAGTGGTGCTTCTGAATACTGAATGTATTTGTGTCTCCATGAAGCTGGGCCTGTTGTACTGGAGATGTTAATCCTCCTGCTCCCATGGACAGAATGCCAGAGTTTAATATTCTGCTGTAATTGCACTAATTTTAATCTTGAGAGAAATGTTATAAATGGACATAAATTAACTTGGGTCACTTACATCTGTTTTACAGTTTCAGTTTGGGGTTTTTTTGGATTGCTTTAGGATTTTTTGGACCTATGTTTTTTAACAGAATCTGTTAAGACAGTTGTGAAAAACTTGTAAGATACATAGGATTCACTAAGAAATTTTGAAAGCATGGTTTTATGTTGGTGTTGTGTTAGTTGTTAAATTATTCCTGTTTTCATGTTTTCAAATTTTTAGCCATCAATATGTAATTTTTTAGGGAAAAATACATATTGTTCAACCAGTACTGTAGCGTTCTCCACCACAGCAATCTTGATGAACATTTGCAGGACCAACTGTTTTGTGAAATGTTAGGTAGCAGCTAATTTAAAATAGTTTTTTCTGAGAGGGCTAAATTAAGGTTTTGAATGTATTTTTTACTTCTTCTATTGTAAACGCATTTATATATATATATATGTATGTATGTGTGTATATGTATGTGTGCAGGTTAACTGAGAAATTAATATTAAAAACTAGCATTTTTACAAATGACAAAATAGTTGAAGAGGTTTTGAATCATTTCAGGAGTTGGAGTATTTCACATGCTTTTGAATTGATCTTTTTCCCTTTTTTGTTTTCTCTCATTTTTTTTTAAATCCTTGTAGGTTTTACTGCAGCAGCTGTGTTTGCATTTCTGATTTCTGTTTGTACATTGCAGGTTTCAATAAAGTGCAGCCTGGTGCAGTTTTGGTCCTTTCTTCCTCTAGGCAAATTATAGATTCCCATGCTTATTAGATATTGAAGGCTCTAATCAAATCAGGATTGTAGTCATCTGGAGCCTAGACATCTTACAGTGTCTACAGATAGATTAATTATGACTGAAGAAGAGTTTATCATTCTTGCCAATTGATACTTTTAGCATAATTTAAATTTAGCTATTAATACTAGTATTTGTATTTCTGTTTCCCATAGACTAAATTTGTAGTTAGTTGTCTTGAGCTAGGACCAGAGAACCAGAACAGAATACAAAAGTGATAACAGTATCCAGCTCTTTTCTTCTAAAAGAATTACTCTCTTATATAGCATTTAATTTAAACTCTTACTGGAGTAAAGAGATTGCATAGCATTCTTAGAGGAGGAGACAATTAAGTACATTTCTAACCTTTAGGATCTTAAGGAAAAAAGAAAGACAATGGCGCAGCAGTAAAATCTCAGATTTATTCTGTAGAATTGTTAAATGTTTTGCATATTAACTTTTAAGCCAACCAAGGGTTTTCAATCAGGCTCTGTAAGTTAATTTCTTATTCTTTCTCCTTTAAAAAAAATGAATCAAGAAACCACCAAAAACCAAAAGCAGCAACAGAAGAAATCCGCATAAGGCAACAGCCTCAGAATGTTGTATTACACATTGAGGCACAGATTTACTAGACAGACTAGAGAAGCTGTAACACACATTCCTTGTGTCTTTTCTGGAGTGTTTGCATAAGTAATATTCCCAGTTTCTCTTACACTGTGTCAGATAGCAGGCATGGGGGGGTGGAGTGGAGGGAAGCAGTGCTGCTGTGAGGCATCCAGGAAATAGATGTTTGTCCTTCTTCATGTCCCTGCGTCTGTCACTGATGGGAAAAGGAGGCAGGGTGACTTTGGCCCTGTGTGCATACACACTGGGCTTCACCCTAGTATGTGTAGGGTCTGCCTAAAATTAATCTTAGAAAAGCTTATTTTCCAAGTGTTGTTTTTAAGAGTTAATGGCTAATTAGAAGTGGGACTTAATCTGTATGTTTATTCCATTACAGTGAAGAATATGTTTACGTATAAGGAAGAAGCATATGAAACTATATGAATCTATATAGACTTTTTTTTTTCCTTAAAATTTTGATACTGTGGTAATTGAAGTATATTGGTTCAGTAGTAGAAATGAAATCCTGACATTTTTACAGAAAAGGCAGCAGTAAGGTATCACTTGTTCTTTCTCAGTGCTCCTTCTCCCTAAGGGAATGAGCGCTATCTAATGCCCAAATCCTGTTGGCCACTGTACATCTGCATCAAAAAAACAAAACCTCCATTTGAGCAATCACTGAAACTGACCCATTAAAAAGAAGCCATAAACATTTTAATTAGGACTATTATCAGGAATTGATAAAACTTGATACAACAATGTATCAGGTTACTCTCATGTGCGATGTTCTCTTTTGTATAAGCAACTTGAAACATTTTTGTTTGATTTTGAATTAGAAATGTCAAGGGTGTCTAAGTGGGTTAGTCACGGATAACCAGTGTGATGCTCTGTGGTCTAGAACTCTGCATCAACTGATGGATCTATTTATCTTCCTCTGAGGATGTTCCTTAATGCTGAAAGCTCCTAACAGCTTTGTCCAACCAAAATCAGTGTGACATGGCACACTTTTTCAGAAAGCATTTTGTTTCTGTTTCTCACAGATGGTCTGCCTCCCAAAAAGACCAGCTCCTCAGGACAAAGCTGTAGCCCCACATCTGTTCCAGTGCAAGAAAAGGATTAGCTAGTTTCCATCCCGCATGAAAAAAAAGGAGACATTAATATTGTATTAAGAATTATGTATTCATACCATTCAGTATGCCTGTTGCTTTTTTGAAATCCTGAAAATGTGCCTTAATCTTTTGACACAGCCTTTAAAAAATGATGTTTCTAAGCCGAAAGGCTGCTAGTTTTTGTTGGGTGTTCCTTGTGGTGTGACTGGTACTTGGCACTACTTGAGGGATGCATGGCACACCAGAGGCAGCCTTGCAGTCTCTGTGTGTGTGGTAGGCAGCCACAGCAATTGCCCTGGCCAGCTGGAGGTAGAGGTGTGTGCAGCTGGTGACGTACTCAGAGTACCTCTTCAAGAGGCACCTCGCTGGATTGTTGTTGCCTTAAAAGTTTAAGGCAGTGTCTGAGAACATTCAGCATAGTCTTGGGGTGACTCATAGATGTTAGCTTGTTATTTCCACACAGCTTGCTCTCTTCAAGCTGTTCTCTAGTGTTTGAGAGCCACATAAATACTTTAATAAAAAAAGAGAGAGAGAGAGACAGACAGATTGAGACACAATAATGGGGCAATATGAGTACCTGAACTAGATACCTGAATAATACTGCTAATAATTCTGATGAATCATTTTTGAGCAACAGGAGGCACTCCCATCCCACAGGCTAAGCACATTGCCTGCACAGTTCTCTTAACCTTGAGAATGGAAAATGAGAATTACCTGAAACCTGTACAGCAGTGCTGATTACCAATAGACCACTGAACAAGCAGCATACTCTGAACTGCAGCTCCACCAGTCTTTGTTCAAAATTTTTTTATCAAATCAGGCAGTTACACTTTGTTTTTTCCTTCTGTGCATATTCATAATTATTCAGAACTCTTTAGGTGGTAGGCTTAGATGTTCTGGTAGATGATAAGAACTCAGTGCAACTGTTCACTTTTATACTGAGTTCATCTGTAACTGCTGTGTGTGTCTGTAACTACTGTGGCAGTACCAAGCTAATCTGGATGGAGTTCAGGATAGTCAGTGATTTCTTTCCCATGTGGGATACACCCAGCTAAATTACGAAAACAACACTGAGGGCAAGAATTTCTGTTCTCAAAAATGGCATTTATTCTACTGGAGATTTGCAAGGATTTTTTCTGTAATTTGTAATGATGTTCCTTGGACCACCATAATAAAAAATAAAAAACCCCATCAAACATTGAAAATAAAAAGAACAATACATCTTAGATATATTTTTTAAAAGCAAAAGAAGAGAAAGAAGTTTGTGCAAAAGATATATAAAGGAGTGGCTGCAAAATATGAAAGACATGAAGTATGTTGGATTAAAATTTTCAGATTTAAATGGTTACAATGCAGTATATCTGTTAGAGGTGGAAATTTTTACTTCACAAAGCCACACATTTGATGCTTCTAAAATATTTTAATTGCTGTGTAATGTTTTTGTTCTGTATGGTAGTGTGTATCCTTTGGTGCACACAAAATCAAGGGGAAATTGGTTTCCCCTTTGTGAAGATAGACCATTGAAAAAAAATTAAGTAACACCAGCAAAGGACTTCAGGTCTTCCTTTTTTTTTCCCTAGTTTGTTGTTCCTCTGGTAATTTTCAAAATTTTTCTATTCTAAATCTTCTTTCAACTGAAGCATTCGATTATTTTACAGAAATCAAATTTTTTTAAGCTACAGGCTTATCCTGATTATTGCAATATATACCTACTATTCTTTTGAATTAATTGAAAGTCTGAAGAGCAAGTGGTAAGGGTAGAACAATTAGAATTAAAGTACTGGTTATTAAGAGCAGCCTAAAATTCTCTGTTATATGGAAGTGAGATCTTTTGCATACTGGTTCAGAGGTAAAGTTCATTGCAACAACTTCTTAAATATCTGCTGTAGTGTTTGCAATGCAAACAAGCTTGGACTGCATAGACATCAGTCCAGTTGTGTCTTTAGTGTGCTGTACGTACTTGAAAAATTTAATATCTTTTCCTAAACATCTGCCAGCCAATAGCCAATATTACTCAGTGTTGCTTAACATCACTTCTGCTTTTTCTTTTTTGAAGAAAGCATTTTGTTGCAGATAATTCTTACTGTCTTACAGGAGAAATAAAAATACAGTCAAAGTTTAGCAAAATGCTTAATATTAAAATTTAAAACAACTTATTCTTCTAGAATGATGACAGCCTGACTGCACTGGGAGTGGGAGGAGGAAACAGTTGTTCACCCGGGCAAGAGACAGTAAGTGTTATGTAATTTTTTGCAATATCATCTGTACCTGTTATGCTGTATCTGCTTTTGAAAGCGTGCCCTTTTTTTTAGCATGATCCCAAGGACATTTTTTTTTCTGCTGTAGATTTTGTAATTCTTACAAAGATGTTCATAACTGTATAACTACATTATGTTCATAACTGTGTAACTACTGTACAGCTGCTGGGTTTATATCAATCTTGAAAAACAATTTCATAAAATTTTGTTGAATATAGATTTTTTATTTTTTTGCTCGGACTTTGACCCAAATAGAACTTGACAAATCTTTAAAACCAGAATAAAGTCCACTGCTTTAGGTGTAATTGTGAGTGGTTTACATTCTTCTTTGGTTCTGAGGTGCATTTCTGAGCTGCATCCTGTTATGGTCATTTCTCTGATCATATGTTGACAGAGAATATAATGGCAATTTCCACATTTTATTTAAATTGTCAGGCTTACTAAACCAGTTGTATTACAGGACATAATCGGTATATTAATTTCTTATTTCTGAGAGACAGACAGTGGGACTTGCTTGATTGGTTTGAACTGTTTGTGGCAGTTTCCATGTGACTGAATTTTTGTAATTTTTTCCAAAAAACAACAACATTTGCACCAAAAAGTATCTTGCAAAAGACACTGCAAAATAAAGTTGTTCTTGCTCAGCCTTTCATTGTTTTGCATGCTGCCAAGTACTTAGTGTTGTATTCCTACATTCCTTTTTGGGTTTTGGGTTTTTTTACCATAGTGACCTCATGGTTTTTGTGAGATTGTCGCTTAACTTAAGTGGGCACTGTTAGAGCACCTTAGTGGATATGGTCATGGTGCTCATTAGTGTGGTTTGGTTTGGTTTGGTTCTGTTCTACAGTTCATATTTGTGTACTGCCAACATCACCTGTAATTACTGTTAGCTTTCCTAATGCAGGGAGGAGAGTTATGGTAAAAAACATTTCATGGTTTAGCTACTTTATATAAGTTCAGGACTACTGAATGCATATTTAGGTAAATTTCCTGTCAACTGAAAACTATGCTGATACTAATTCATTGGTGCTGACCAGCTCACAAATTGCCACATAAAATTTACAATGGTAGAATCACTTCCATCTTTTCCCATTCATAACTGATTTAATCTGTTTAATTGGTGACATGGAATTATGAAAATACAAGTGACATTGGCTATATTTCTACACACGCAATTCGCAGGTGCTCTTGCTCAAAGCAGAAATACAAACATGAAAAGCACGGTGGAATTCAGCAGTCTTAAAATTTAAATGCATGCATGAATAATAAAAAAGAAGGGTTTTTTTCTATCTGTATCATCATAACTTTGCTGTTTCCTTCAATCCTGTTAACCCTCCCATTGCTCCTAATGATCCCTATTTCTGACCTCTACTTACAATTTAGTAGAGGAATATGAGGTGAAGATTGTAGATAGGGAAGCAGCATTCTGTGTATAAAATGGGTCATAATTTTGCTCTTCACTTATGATGAGGGAAGTGAGCAATTCCCATATTCTTTCAGTTCATTTGTTTTCCTTTCATGCTTCTCTGCTCAGAGGTCACTAGGACAGATTTTTGTTCATAGGGCATAGGAAATATATAAGAAATTGTACTTGATATTTTCATATTCAGGGCAGAAATCAGGCTTCTAGTAGTTTATTATATGTAGTATGCATGGTCCTGATGACTGTTAGTACTCTTTTTCATGAAAGTATAGCTGTGCTGAATTTCACTGTCAAATAGTTTTATTATGTGAAATGTAAATGTAAATGTATTTTTTTCAGATATTTATAAAATTGTCTATCCAAATGCATATTGCTAAACAAAACAAATGAAAAATAGAAAAGAAAAAAATGGAGTGATCAAAGCAAAACTTGCAATGTCTTTTTGTATTAAATTTTTCCTTGGATAAAGCTGTCATACTGTTGAGGTATTTATTCAAACACATATGCTTCATGAGCACACAGAGAATGGGATCTGAAGGTGGTGTAACAATTCTGAGAAAATGACTGTATGAAGTTTTTTTTTCCCCTTTTGCTTCACAAGCAAATTGCTTATAAAACTAACAGCTGCTGTTTTGAAGCTAATCTTAGTGAATTGAATGTTCTTAACCATTTCTGCAATCCCACAGTCCTTTATCTTGCCTCTCCTGCTGCTTTCCCACCACCCCTGATCCCATTAGCAAAACTTGAGGCAGCCTCAGCTTTTACCAAAGTGCAGCTTTGGTTTCAGCTGCTTTTCTGCAAGAGGAAGTGAATGTTGCGCTTTTTTCTCTGTGGCATGGTTGTGATAAAGCTGTGGTGTTCTTATCTCTCTTTTAGGTAGTGGCTCTTTATGACTACACAGCGCATCGATCAGATGAGCTAACCATCCATCGCAGTGACATTATCCAAGTGTTATACAAAGATAATGATAACTGGTGGTTTGGCAGCCTAGCAAATGGACAGCAAGGCTATTTTCCAGCTAATTATGTGGCTGGTGAAAGTAAGTTTACTGCTGTCTTCCTGGTATACCGGTGTGGGTTTAACTGATGCTCCAAGATTTTACTGTGCTGTTCTTCTTATTGTTCTGAGATAGGAATTTATGTAGTACACACGTGGCATAATGATGACTTATTGTGGTGCAAAAATTGTATTAAGTTGGCTAACCATTGCACTTGGTTAAACATTTCAGCTTACGGAATAAGTCAGCTTATTACTGGCTTAATTATCTGTCAGCTGGAGTGATCCCTTGTCTCTTCTAACACAGAGCCACTTAATACAGGCCCCAGCTTGGCAATGTTTTAGGACACATGAGAGCTTTTCGCAAATATATTGGGGTTTTTTCCCAGGCAATTTCCATTAAATCTAGCTTTTGTACAAACTCTTAATTTTCCCCCTGCTCTAATGGAGAATGTTCAGTTCCCAAATATCTGGATTTCAGTATGAAGGTTTAAAGAAAAGTAATGGTTAAACCTCACATCTGAGCATTGAACTTGTTACCAGGTCCTTTTAATTAAAACAGTTTTGATTAAACTGATACAGACAAACCTAGATGAATTTGAACAGATAATATAGGAAGCATCCTACTTAGTCCACTGCTGTAAAGATGCTCAGTGTGCTGGTAGTTGTAAATATTCAGCTTGTGGACACAGCTCACTACAAGAAATTCATTTGCCTTCCCAAACTATCAAACTATCAGTTGTACTGGTATTTAGAAATCTTTTAACCCAACATTTCTCAAGATGGTTTCCCCCATTTTTTAGTTCCTCCCTGTATCTTTAAAGTGAAATCTAGTATTTAAGCCTTTTTCCTAAAAAACACTTGCACATAACACTGTGCTCACTTGATGAGGGTAATTAAAGTTAGATTTACTATGCCCTTCCCTATTGTCCTCTCCTTATATATTCTGTGCATTTTGCCCTGCCTTTCTTCCTTGCAAGGTAACCCAGAGAGAAGTCTGAAGCAAGAGTCTTCAGTGAGGGCCTTAAAAAATGTTCTGAAAAAAAAAGACAAAAAAAACCTAAACAAATTTTTGAGGCAGTTGTCCAACTGTGAAAAAAAATCTCTGGTAAATAATTTGCTGTTGCAGTTGATGATCATCTTATTGAATCAAAAGAAATATGTAAGATACATTTGTTAAGTATCAGCTGCTTCATAACAGTATGGACTTCATTCTTGGGTAAATGTTTGAATGCTTTTATATAATAACCAATATATAAATCACATTTAAATCTAAACTTGCTAGTATAAATAAAGGTTTATGGGAGAAATTTTCATAAATTCCCATACATTTCCCTTCAAACATTTTTCACCTGTTTTCGTTCACATCCTGTTTTTGGCTAGATTGTAATGTCATGGTGGTTCACAAATTCTTTCATAGCTCTAATAATGGCGAATTATGGTTCCTCTTTTCAGAAGAATATGAAGAACAACCTTTGGGATTGGTACCAGATTCTGCTCCTCTCCTGTCAGAAGGACCAACAGAAGCAGAAGAAGATTTTCTGACACTAGATAAGGTAATAATTTGAGAAGAAAGGATTCTGTAAGTAGCGCTAGGTTCTTTTGTGGGCCACATGGACTGTATTCATTTTTGATCTTTTATGTAAAAAATTCATATGTGTAGATCTCATTCCAGGCAAGCAGGTATATTTTCAGCAGAAGTTTAATATTTATCTTGTGTGGAATTGGCTGTTCCATCATGTGGCAATTAGATATCCTGCTTACTTCCACCATTTTAATGGGTGGCAAATCTCCCATTGACTCCAAGTTTACAGAAGTTATGTGTACATAAGCATTCCTGTTTCTGTGATTTTTGTTAGTCAGAATATACATTATGTACAGAAGAACAAAGAAACAGGACCCGGTTCTTAGTCAAAGAAAAAAACAGACATTTGATTTTTATGGACTGGGGTTTTTTCGCCTGGATTTTAGAGATTCCACTATATGCAAAGCAGGCCAATTGACTCACTTCTCCAGGGGATTAGAAACTTTGCATGCTTATGTTTCCCTTCTGTGAGATAAGACTGATGATTGTCTTAAAACATGGGATATCTTCTAGGAAAAAAAGTAATAAAAATTAGTTCAACAACTGTTAGAATTTAAGAAATTTTTATTTCAAGATGTTTGTATCCTTAATAAGTGTGCTTTCCACAACTGTTTATTTCCTGAAATGGTACTAACACAACTACTTTAAAGTGTTGTTCACATTTCGCTCAAATTATTTGACTTTTCTATGTACTTTTCTAAAATGAAATCTAATACTTTGTGTCTGATTTGCAAGACACTAAGCATATTCTGTGTTGCTTAGCTACAACTGTTAGGGACTTCTTCTCAGGTGATTCATCTAATCTTTGCTCCATAGTGTATACAGTCATAGGCTGGAAATTTAGGCTGGAAAAGACACTGCAGTGTTCAAGGTTAAAACACTCAAGACTATTTCTATTGACCCTTTTTTTCTCTTTTTAGCAGGTGAATGTAGAGAGGTAGCATTTAATAACTTATTGAGTACAGATTACTCACTTGGCAATCTTGTTGAAGCCAGCTGTCTTTCTTGAAGCCAACTGCTATGAATCTAATTACTAAGTGTTTTGTTCCTAACTATACTTGAAAAATCACTACACTGAGTAGTAGTAATTAATCTGAAGTATCCTTTTCCTTTTTGTAGCTGAGAAATTCCTAGCCAAACCATTGTCCAGGAAAGACAAGGATGCACTACTTTGAGATGCTTCCATAAAGGCAGACTAGAATAAATATAGGAAAAATTACATTACTGAAGATTTCTTTAATTTATTGTCTACATGGCTAGAGGCAAGGAGGGTATCCCAGACGATGTTGTTGTAATCACTCGGTTTCACTTACACCTGGATTAGAAGAGAGAGAAGCACTGAGATACCTATTTTTATTAGACTAGGTCATTGTTATAACATATTTTTTTCTGTTTTAATCTGGTAGAAATCTAGGCAATTTGCTGTATCACAATACTTTATATACACCAACTACTGTTACTAACATTTGCATCCCATATTTGTTCCTCAGCTTTGTGAGAAGCAACATTTGATAAGTTTTGATTGCTTAGAATTTCTCAAGTGTCTATGGCTGACATATTTTTCTGACACGAGTTTTTTTATTACTAGTGGTACTTGTTTTAGAAACACTCAGTTTTAATACTATTTAATTAAAATGCTCTTTACTTGAATTCTGCTTGTACCCTGAGTTAAATTAACTACGTATTTAATAATTAGCTGGAACTTTGTAGTAGTCTACATAGTACCTACAGACATAAGAAAGACATATTTAATCAAATGTACAGTAGCAGTCCAAAACCAAGCAAATACATTTCATGCATGATGAAATTGCATTTCATCTTGCACAGCAGCCAAGGGCAGTACAAAATCATACAGAGTCTAGAGAAAAATTATGAAAAAGGTCCTGGAAAAAAATATATACGGGGATATACATACAAGATTAAACTAGCAAAGAATGAGCAGTGGAGAGACCGTACGAAGTAGTACCTGATGTGGAGTCAATGCACTCTTCTTTCTTCTACTTTTCTTGCCTTCTGCTGTTAAACAAGATCAGGGAGCATTAAGCTGGAATGGAACACATCTACTATTGGTAGAAGGAAATTTTTGTTTATGCCATGCTTAGTTACCCTGGTGAACTCAACTACTACACTGTTAAATGTGTGTGCTTAGGGATTAATTGCTTTAATAGCATGTTTTAGGCTGAGCTAATGGCTGAGATTTCAAAAGCATTGGGATGACTGGGAAACACAATGTGGAGGATTTTTTTAAAATTTCCAGTCACATCAGCACTGGATAAACCATGAAGAAGATAGTGACTTGAACCAAATGATGACTCAAATCTCTGTAAGGCTTATGATGCCTTGAAGTGTAAAAGCTGCAGAGTTCTGCATAGAAGAAACAACTTGTCATTCAGCTGTTTGCCAGAATGAATGAAAGTTGTACAGGGCTTTGGCTTTAGGCAATACCAGAGACTTCTGAGACAAAACTGCTAAGATGACCACTGCGGGGGCTCATCGGTTATGGCAGTTCCTGTCTTGCAGCAGTGACACAGCAACTTTTCTTCCTATTCCTTTCACTTTTTTTCAGTATAAGACCTGATGAAGGGAAATGCCAATTTCCTTTACATGGAAGATAAGAAAAACCATTACTTTGTAAAACCCTGTATTTTGTTGGGGTTTTCTGTTTTTTGTTTGTTTTTTTTTTTGCTTTGGCAGAAAAGCTTTTATTTTTTTAATCCAAAAATATTTATTGGGTAATTAGGTTGTTGCTTAAGTTGTTGACACAAGCAGGAAAATGTAAATTAATGTATTTTAGTTGTTTGTTTTTTGGACACAAGAATGTTTTCCCAAATACTTAGTTATACCTAGGTCTGCTATATCTATTGCTCTTTCTGGGTTTTTTGAGGGTTACTCAAATGTTTAGCACTGTTAAGACTGCAAAACAGTTACTGTGAAAATCATCCTAGCAATTACTTGTGAGATTTTGCTACAGTTCAAGACTAAATAAGGCACTTAAAATGTTGACTATGACTATGGTTTTAATTTCTGAGAAGACCAGATATTCTAATTAAGAATAGTTTTCCAACTGGAGATATTACACATGCATATCTAGCTAATCGTCAGAGCTGTATGCATGAATAAAGTGGAATTATTAACATTGGAAGAGGGTGTAATACTTGAGATCCAATATTAATCTTTGCAAATAATTTTTAGAAAAGCTTTAGTTCAAAGAACTTTCTTTCTACCATCAGTTTTGCATTCATAACATAATAATTTTATGCAAACCTTGTTTTCCTGCCTTATGAGTTACTTAACTCCTGAGCCACAAAATTAGGTCATAATCATCTTTAATTACAACATGCATGTAAACTGCCAATAGAAATTTCATGGAGTAAAGTTCTCACTGAATTGATGAAGAATTCCAAGAAATAGAGATGGACTTATCATCTGGCTGCTCCAGTTAATGTGTTTTCAGATTCCTTAAGATGAAGGTGGAAAGGACAGGAATTCAGATAGGGTTCTATTAGAAACCAGAATGTGGGTTTTGCTAAATTTTGGCCAATCAGAAATATTTCAAGGTCGATAGAGTGTCTTTTTTTTTCCCCCAGAAATTTTCTGCTGGCTATAAGATCGTGTGAACATGTTTTTTAATTCGATGGCCTGCCACTCACTACATTAAATGCATGTAGCTGGATGCTGAATATTAAATATGTAATGCCATGTTACATGAGAATAGTAGGAAGTATTAATAGACAAAACAGTAAATTTAAATCTTCCATTAAAAGTGTAAGAAAATATTCTTTTTGGTATATTTATCTTTGGAAAATGATGCCAAGATGTAAAATAGAAGAAAAGAAATGGCTTACTGGCAAGAACCACATTATTATTGCACAATTTGAATAATGTACCCAAAGGTCATCAAAACTTGATTCCATGTATGTTTACACAAAGTTAGGGATTATCACTGATCACATAAATAATTCGTGGTCTCACTCTTCTTCCCCTAGAGGAGGTTGTTGTCAGACTTCATGAATACTTAGCCCAGTGTGTCTGAAACTAACCTGCTAAGCAATTGATGCTTTTCCCCTGGGCTTGAGCTGTTTACATGTGGGTGATTTTGTGGGCTTAAAATTTATTTATTGAATATAAAAATTTAAAAAGCATGGAAAAAATGTGCCATATTTCAAAAATAATAGCTAGAAATTTTTCTATTCGTTTCATCAGACATTTTTGTTTTATAGTTTGTACTGTTTCTGTTTTCTCCATTGATGGTACCTTTCTTCAGGTTAATGGGGAACACTTCAGAGACTGGTTGTCTTTTAGGAAGAGGAGGGAGAAATAGGAAGATGTGATTATGCTAATGAGGGAAATACTAAGGAATCAATACAATGAAACTCTTGCAGTGAATAGAGCTGAAGAGTTTTGACACATCGTGAAGTCTGTTCATTTTCAAGGTTCAGGGAGGTAGCAGAAAAAAGGTGATTTTCAATTGAATTAGATTGTATTGTAGTGAAGTTCATAATTCTGGGCTTCATTCCTAGCTAATATGATTACAGATCTCTCTTTCTGAAGGTATTGACGTCTGGGCTGAAAGAAACTATGCTTTTCTAGAATCAATCTGCAAAGCTACTGTGTAGTCTTCCACATAAATCATTAAATAACATTATAAAACAGATATTTCTTTACAGATCCTACTTTTGAAGTTGTAATGACTTTGATTATTCTTTAAGAAATCATACATCTGAAGGAAATGTTACTAGGGCACCATCTATGAGGAATGGGCCATTTTTCTTAATCCTTACCCAACATTAACATATTTTAGCTTTTGAGTTCTTTAGTTTCCTATTCCTTGGTACTCCGTTTTTTCCTTTAAAATGCAGTTTGTACTGTTCAGGATAGAATCATAGAATGTGAAGGGGTTGGAATAGACCTTAAAGATCATCTAGTCCTAACCCCCTCTGTCATGGGCAGGGACACCTCCCACTAGACTGTTGCTCAAGGCTTTATCTGACCTGGCTTTGAACACTGGCAGGGTTTGGGCATCCACAACTTTCTTGGGCAACCTGTTTCAGTGTTTCTCCACCCTCACAGTAAAAAATTTCCTCCTAATATGTAACCTAAATTTCCCCTCTCTCAATTTGTACCCATTATTCCTTGTCCTGTCATTACAGGCTGCTGTAGGAATGTTACTCCCCAGTTCAGTGCCCCCACTGAGGCTGTCCCAATCCACACACCACTCTCTTGCTCCCGCTTCCTCCTCCCCTTTCCGCTGCACCGGGATGAAGTTGAGAACTGGAAGCACAAAAGGTGAAGATCGTGGGTTGCGATAAGAACCATTTACTGTAAACACCAATGAGATAAGAAAATGAACAGTAACATCAGCGATGTTAGCAACAAAAGTGTACAAAAGAGAGAATGATTCCTATCCAAAGATGCTCTCTGTGGAGCCTGCTACAACAAATTAGTGCCAGATGACTTCTCCCCACCAAGTTTCTGACTGGAAGCAACACCCTTCTCCAACAGAGTCCTTTTTCCCCCACCCCTGGCAATGATGTGAATGAAGTTCTATCACATCTGGGTCCTGGCTGTGCCCCTGCCAGCTATCGCACAAAATAGCTGCCCTGGCTGAAATCAGGACACAGAAAAAGAGTCCCTCTCTAGCTTCCCTGTAGACCCCCTGCAGATACTGAAAAGTTATGATGTCTCCACACAACCTTCCCTTCTCCAGGCTGAACAAGCCAAACTTTCTCAGCCTGTCTTCGTATGGATGGTGCTCCAGTCCTCTAATCAACTTTGTGACTCTCCTCTGGACTCGCTCCAACAGTTCCATGTCCAGAACTGGGCACAGCACTGCAGGTGGGGTCTCACAAGAGCAGAGTAGAGGGGCCGAATCACCTCCTGTGACCTGCTGGCCACACTCCTTTGGATACAGCCCAGGATTTGTTTGCCCTTCTGGGCTGTGAGCACACATGGCTGGCTCATGTTGAGCTTGTCATCAGCCATCACCCCCAAATCCTTCTCCACAAGGCTGCACTCAATCACTTCTTTGCCCAGCCTGTAGAAGTGTCTGGGATTGCCACAACCCAGGTATAGGGCTTTGTACTTCATTTTGTTGAACTTCATGAGATTTGCACAGACCCATCTCTCAAGCTTCTCGAGGTCCCTCTGGATGGCGTCCCTTCCCTCCAGCATGTCAGCTGCACATGCAAGTTTAATTACTCTCTCTTAAGCATGTGTGGTGCTACTTTATTTGTAAGCTGGTAGCTACGTGTTCTATCTCAAAAAATATTTACACCTGTGTCTTTAGTATTACTTGAGTCATTGCAAGAAAGGGTATTTGGTTTATAAAGAAATTAATACCTGTTGGGGGAAAAAAGAAAAGGTGAAATTTTATGCATAGACGTTTACTGTAGATGACCAGTCTGTTTAAAGATAGGTAGAATCAGGCTGAGCCACTGAGTTGGTCAATCAGAACCAAAAATGCTGTTGAGTGACACATATTATCTCAGGAGCAAGCTAACTTCTCCCTTCCCCATTTTTCTCCTTGGGTCTTCATAGCCTCTTTCTGAAGAGCATTGAACTTTTTTAATGCAAATGTTAATGCAAAGCTGTGATCCCATATAAATTCCCAGAGGCCAAATTGTCAAGACTGAAAACAGGTGTTCTAAACCATACTGCTTCCATCTGAAGTATCTTGTCTCCACTCTTCCTCCTCCTCCTATTGTTATCCCTCAAAAACTCACATAATGGATTTGATTTCTGAGATGCAGTATTTGCTGATGTTAAGCCATGACTACCACTTTCACCCAACAGATTTCTACTTTTATGCAAAAGAGAGAAATTCATGCCAATGTCAGTCTTGTATACAGAGCCATGGTTCTGCCAGATTCTCACAGCTAAGCTAATACTGTTAGATATAAGGGCCAGAATATGGTCAGTCTGATTTCCACAGGCTTGTTCTTTAAAAACACTAAAGAGGGGGAAAAGTCATTGTAAGTTAATTGCATTTTAAATAGGAAGGTCACGGCAAAAGAAATATATGTAATTCTGCTAGCAAAGGTCTCTGCCAGTTGTTCATTAAATGGGGAAATGTGTGGATGGGTGCAGAATAGCAGGGAAGAAAATTATGAGTGAGATGTAGTGTCACATTTCTCCCAAACCTGACTTTTTAGAACAGTTTTGACAGCAGGCATTGGCATAGTTTTGGGCAGTTTCACATGGCTGTGAATCTTTTATCCATGGACTGCATAATAGAAAACAAAACACAGACTTGGTACTGAGTGCAGTGTCCTAAAGACGAGTCTGAAAAGGCACAGAGACATGTTCATTCTTGCCATCTGTGATCCAGTGAGTTTTTAATTAGATGAAGTTCTGTAGAAACAGCTTCTATGGGAGAGTTCCTCTGTAGGCTGTAGAGCAAACTCATTTACTGTCATGGCTTGAATCATCCAAATAGATTTCCTGCACCACTCTATTCTGTCCATCTACCTCCTAGTCTGCCAGATAACTTCTGCAGACTGTCAGTCTTAGGGACAACTGCACAGCCTAGAGGAAAGCACCACCAAAAATGTAGATTTGGGATGAGACTATGTCCTTAGTATTTCCTTTAGATGCCCTCTGCTTCAGTTTCTTTTAGAAAGTGTGTTCTGAAATACCCGATTGCTCACACAAGTTGCACAGGAAGGGTTTAGTGCTTGATTTACTGCTGTGGATTCTACAGCAGGGATCAGGAACTTGATATGCTTCTGTGTATTTTGCCTTTATTTGTATTGCCTTGGTTGCTTCTTATGTGGCAGCAAGAGATAATGTTAAGTATGAAATAAAAGAGCTGTAAAGCAAGCAAGCCCTTTAGAAAAGGAAAATATGTACTTTATTACAATTTTCATTTCTATGATCATAAAGCAAAAAAAAAACCCTTTAGAAAATCCAGGCGTCTACAGTTGACATGAACTAATGTTCTCTTCTGCTGCTGTATCTCACAAACAGGGAGAATTAGAACATGTCAACAAAATTGAACACCATTGGTGGCACTGTACAAAGGAGCTCATTTTTTGTACTGTGTTCAGTATTTGTTCTTGGGAACAGAAAAATATTCATAAGTATCTGAACCATTAGGGTGTTTTTCTTTAAAGCAGACACTGCCCTAATAATGCTACATTAATATTTAAGCTCTGCTATCTGGAGGAGTGTCATGGCTCACCCCATGCCTGTTCCAGCACCAGCTTCACTGCATCTTAGCACAGAGGCATTGACGATAGTGCAGAGCTGCTTGGAGCTTCTTGGGAGATCTGCCCACGCATAACAACTGGTGGAGAGGTTTAGAAATGGACAGAGATGAGATCCACAGCCTCCTCAGCTCCTCCACACTCCAGCCTTCCCTGGCTTGCTCCTTACTCACATGTCCTTAGTGAGTTCCCAGCCTGTGTTACCACACGTCCTTTGCCAAATATCTCCTGTATGTTTTCCCAGCCTCCATTTCTTCCTCCTGATGCTTCATCCCCTTGTTTCACCAGCTCCTGCACTGCCTCCTTGCATCTACCGCTGATCCCCTCATTTCTTCAGTGCTGCTACTTACAGCACTAGGCTGAGAGGGACACAAAGGTGTGTGGGACAGACAAAAGGAGGTAGTGGCAGCAAGATCTGTTTCGTAAAGATGTAGTATCTAGTTCCTCCTTTGTTACATGCTTGAAAGTTTGTAGGAATGAAGTAAGAAAGCTGTCATAAACAGTACTGTGGAGTTTTGGGAGTCTGTCTCCAGAGACCTAGGAATTCTCATGAGTTGCCATGTGAGATGAACAGCTATTTTAATGTTTCCAGTTGTATGCTCTTCTTTCCTTGGTGCTCATACTAAAAAGCTGTGCTTTAATATATGAAAGGCTATGCGATGAGTTCTTTTTAAAACAGATCATAAGAACTTTCAGTTAAGCAGCTTAATTTAGTGGATACTTTAATCTTCTAACTGTAAAACAAGGATAATTTTCTGTGTTTAGGTGTCTGAAAGTATTAAAAATCTTAGTTTATTTTTTATAAGAGTTCAGTCTTTTGTAGTAGCACTTTAGGGAATTCTACTCTACCGTTCTTTGGAATGGTTCATATTTGATTATAGTATTAGTGTAGCGAGAAGATTCTGTAATATTTACTCACAAAGGTGGGTAAAAATGGTTCAACATCATTCACACAGGATTTTCTGGAAAAGATTTTGTTTTGACTGCAAGCAGAGTGAATTCATGATTGTGTATGGCAAGGAACCACAAGGTTATAAATGCTGAAGGAAGTATTAATTACTTGGAGTCATTCCCTTTACAACACTCCCTTGTATTTTCATAGCAGTGGTATTATATTTCCGTCTTTTGTGTTTACTTTTACCATTGACTGAGTCTCAAGTTTATTACCGTATTAACAAGGATTTTGTGTGTGAAGTAGATGATTTTTCTTCCTAGCCCTGCCAATGCTACATTATTGTATTCTAATAGGCTGACTTTTGTCTCAACTAATCCAGCAATCTGTGTTTTCACAGCAGACTAATTCTAATGACTAATGTTTGAACATGGTTGTTGTGGGCAGTGTAAATGTATGAATTCAGTAAGTCAATGGGAGCTTGATTCTGTTTATTCTAAGTCAGCAGAAAAATAATATTAAACTAATAAAATAAGCTGTCCCTGAAGACTCAGGAAGGGCATTCACATTTCCGTATGGGAATTCTTTCATTAAGTTTGAGACCTGTTAGAATTAGGCTTGTTTTTAGAGGGAGTAAGTTGTACAGAGACTCTCTAATTACTTTGGAAATGAGAGAATTTACTTTTCTAGATTTGGGGAATCTTTTTAGCCCTGAATTACAAAGTAACCTGGAGTGATTTGAACTGCTTTTGAATGAAACTTGCAGGATTAGCAAAGACGGGTTTTTCTTGTGAAAACTGTGCAATAAGAAGGCTTTATAGCATTCTGCTTTTTCACTTGTAGTAGCAAAAATAACAATTCTTTTAAAACAATGTGTGTTTTAAGCTGTCTTCAAGCAGATTCATAACCTCTTGTTTCTACACATACCTGAAAACTGTCTTTTATTTGCAAGTAGCTTTTTTTTTTCATAGCAGGGCACTGTTTCCTTGTTTGTAACCACATAGGAGTTAGCATTTTTTGGCTGATAGACATTCTTTTTCAAACGAGGTATATTCTCTCCTTATTCAGGAAGCTGGTGGGTTTTCTATGCACATGTGTTGGCCCCACTGTCTGTTGTCTTTTTACCTTCCTGCTTTTTTTTGTTTATTTTACAGATGTCACCAGTCACCAGTAAGTCAGGGGACCTGAAATTTATCTCCAGACATGACACAGACAGAGACTCACCTGCAACACAGTAAGCAAGAAATGCTTAAAACAATTTGCAGTGCTATTCCAACAACCATTTGAAAACTGTGAGAAATGTTGGAAGGGTTATTTTTTTTTTCAAGCAAAACAAGAAGTTAGCTTTAAGGTGATAGTGGGAGAGTGCTTCACACCCAAAATGTGAAGGAAATAACAGTTCATATCCATATGCACGTCCCCAAAAGAGCAAGGACTATAATGTACATGACAATCAAAACTCAGGGATATGTAGTTGCTCACTGGCATCCCTCAGCTATGTATTAGGATTTATTGCTGCAGACTGAAAGCTATTTTTGCACCTCCTAAACATTAATGAATGGAAATTCCAGAAGGTTTTCACATTCGAAGAAGATGCCAGCAGCACCTTTGATGGTGACACTTGCATTTCTTAAAAATCGTAGCTCTCTGTTGCTGTAGCAGATAAGATTTTAGCATTTTGAACAGGAGCTTTCACAATATCTTTAGCTTTTGTGACCATTTTTGCTTCAAAAATTGGTATCTGGAAATACTTCCCGTATTTGCCATTGTCACCTAAGCAAAGTTATTTCACTGATCATTTTCCAGACTGGTTCCCTTCTCATATAAATAATCTGTACATTTTTCTGTATATGCAGATACATACCTCATTTTAAACTGCCTTTAAATCTGAATTTTGTATCTCCAGCTGTATCTAGATTTGAAAATAAATTGTGAGTGGAAAGTTTAGCCCTCAAGTTCGATGAGGACTGGACTGTACAGCTGCACTTTAATAGAATTCAGTGTTGAATTTTGGACACAACTATTCTAGTAGTATATACATTAAGGAAGGAAATGCCTTAAAAGCACAGTTACTGTGACGGTTGACACAGTCTGTTAGAAGTCAGTATCAAAAATTTGGGATGACTCAACTCTATTGCTAGGACTTCAGGAAACAATTATTTTGAGCGACCTTTCCAGGGCATCCACTGAAAAATGTGGGATCACAGATTTAAAATGTGGAATCACAAATGATTTAAGAAAATTAAGAATTTTGAGTCATACCAAATAGTTTTTCATTTTAATGGAAACTAGGGCTATCCTGAGAAGATGTCACACTGAAGGAATGGCTCAAAAATCACTTCAGTTACATTTCAAAAATGTGAGAGAAGACACCTACATGCCTGAGTCACTGGAATGTGCTCCCTCATCCTGAACTGTAGGGAGCAGGAGCATCATGGAGATTCCAGGCTGAATTCATGCATGCTCCATGTCATAGCACTTCATAGCAGTGACCACATGTACCAATTTTTTTTCAGAAAAGACCTCAAGCAGTTGCCTTATTTTGAGACCTAGAAAAGAATCCTCTGACACTGCTGATGCCACTAGTTTGAAAAACTGTCAGTATTTCTGTTTATAGGTATTTATACTGCACAACTCAGATAATAAAACAGCTCAGAAACAGGGCTGCCTATTTTTCATGAAAACTCTCACTTTACTGTTACCAAAAACAAGACCTACCAAGACCCTAGTTTTCTTGCTCACTGCAGTCAATGTGTCTTGAAATATCCTTAAAAATTCACATACATGCAAATGTTGCCATCTTAATTGGAAAAGGTTTATGTTTCAGCATCTAACAGAAATATCAACATGACTTGAGATCCAGTCCAATCTGTACTTAAAGTTGCTCCACCTAAAACATGGTGTTATTTTCCTGTTTTCTGTGAAAATACACTTAATATTCATGTCACATTGACATATAGATGAAATTTATTTACTGCATAATTCCCAAGAATCAAGTGGTTGCCAAGTACACCTTTCAGTATGGAGAAGTGAAACTTTAATACCTGCACAACTTGCTAAGCCAAATGAATGATTACTGGTTTGCATATTAGAACAATATTGTTCACTACAGCCACAATACCTGCTGTAAAAGAACATGAATGGCAAGTCTGTATGAAATGTCTATTTTGTGAGAATTTCTGGTGGAAAATGTGGTTTTGCAATAGGAAAACAAATTTTATACAAGATGGTAGTAGACTTTTATCTTAGCCAAGCAGTTGACATGTCTTCTGCAGACTCTAGAAGAAATAGAGAAATTATTCTAAGTGGTTTTAATCTAAGTTTTGATACATCATCACATCCGGTGTTCAAATAATAAAAAGATGAAAACTGCTTCTCAAAATTAGAGTCACTTTATATTGGAAATAGCATAGTAACCTTACCCTTGGAATATTAATAATTAGCTGCTACTTGTCAGCACAGCCAGTGTGTCCTTAGGTATGTTCCCATTGTATGGTTTTCTTGAGCTGCACTAGGTAGTGCTCTGCATAAATTTGCACAAGACGCAGCTGAACACTGGGTTTGGTGCATTGGTACTTATAAAACTGAATAATTATGACTCTGTACCCTAGTTTCCTCATGCACCAGTACTCTTCAAATGGTTCTAGGAATCCTAACACAGAGGATCTTAGACTCCAAAACCTTTTCCTTAGGATGTTCCAGTACTAGAGCTGCAGCAATCCACATATTCATAAGTATACAGTTTAGCTTAAAAGAAGGTCCAACTACAGGCAGATATTCATCAGTTCATTAGCAAGGCTGATGTGTAAACATTTTCATCTATAAAAACTGATTACATTAGGACAGTATCATCAACAGTGCAGCACTTGTAACACCATTTTTGTGGAAAAGACACACACTGCATTCTTCAGTCTTGATTCATCCATTTGCTTATGTGTTTCAGCAGCATTAAACAGTTCACGTCATAAACCAAGACTCCTTTGTGCTAGGCACAATACAAATTTTGAACAAAGACATTACCTTCCTTTGAAAAGTTAAAGTATTGTTACGTATTTATATTTAAATAAAATTACAACTTCTGCCAAGAGTGGGAATTCATGGTAGAAGTGGTGTAACATCTGCATAATCCCTGCCATCATATGCAAGACCAGTTAGAGGCATCAGCTGGGATACAAGAGCTTGACTGATATATTTGGCACTGTATGAAGGCTGATAAGCATAAATGGACATTAAAGTGATTTCTAACTCTGTCCTCGTTCAGGTAAATTAAAATGGAAAAACTAATCTTATGCACTTTGACTGTCTTATTCTTGTTGCATAAATAAACCAGGAATCTCTGCTTAATTGTAAGTATTTTGGTGTCTGAGCTTAGGAAAGTAAAAAAACACCCAAGTGCAATTCCTTTTATGAGAGGAGGAGACTGGTAATTTGTATTTTTTAATTACATCTGTTGTCTATTGATCAAGACAAGCTGATTTTTAAGATCATGAGCAGTTCTTTTCAAAGCAATGCTATGATAAAAAGTAGACTAGTGGAGTGGTCTCATATTTTGTCTTCATGGTTTTTCTGTCTTTGTTCTGCTGTGGAACAGTAGTTTTTGTAGTTGTTTCAGCATTGTGCTCAAGAGGACAGGCAGACAATTGCTCTAACACATCAGCTGTAGGTGGAAAAAGCTCTAAATTTGGGCTAACTTTGTGTTTCTTTTACGCTTTTTATATCCACCTTCCTCTAGAGGTACAAAGAAAAAGAAGAAAAGGATACAAAGGAACGAGAGAGAAAATCAGCACAACTTAATGAGCCTCGATACTCCTCTGTCATCAGTTACAACTAATGGTGTTGAAAATGAACCTGCATCCCGTGGGGTGGAATTGAAGAAGAAGAAGAAAAAGGCAGCGAGAGGCTCAAACTTAAGCACAAATGGAAGGACAAATATTGCCTTTGAGCTCGAGTGCCATGACGCAGAGGCATAATTTATTTCTGAATACTGGGGCGATGTTCATCGCACGCGTTGAAGGCTGCAGTTATGATCTCTCTTCTAGGATTAACAACAAACAAAGAAATTAAAATACTTAAATATGCAAAATGGTACCGGTTGTGACTTATCAATGGTGCAAACCTGTTTTGGATGACTTTTGCCCTGGGTTCCTTGAAATCAACAGAACTTGAAGATTCAGCTCCTCACTGGACTGGAAAAGAACTGAAACTGTCAAATACAATGTTTCCTAAGTTGATATCTGATTAAACTGTCACCTAGGCATTTATATAGGGTGTAGATCAATCCACTGCGAGCAAGGAATCAAGTGAAAAAGTGTGATCTAGAGCAAAACAAGCCCAACCACTATGTAAGTTATTAAATTAGCATTTTAAAGTGTACTGTAAGTTAAATAGAAGTGTGTTCAGAATGGTAAAATACCAAAGGAGTGCTGACATTAAGGTGTACCTGAAAACACAAGCTTTCAAAAAATATTTTCCTGACATCAAATATCTGTTTGGACTGCATTTTGCAGCTCTGAAGAGAATTGTGAAGTAACTACCTATGCAATTACACTGTCTTCAGTAGGACTACTTGTTCTTATCAAAATAAATTAGTGTTGCAAATTCCAGGCATTTGTATTTTTCAAATGAGGTGCACATAGTAAAGATTCATTGCAGTTTTGTGAGAGTTCCTGGCTGCTTTGGCAGCAGTCTTGCCAAATATACTTTCTTTTGTCTGAATGAAATATTTCATATCCAACTATGCTGTTTGTTTTACTTGTAGTCCTTATTCACTTGTGTCATTAATCTATTTTTTTACTTGAGTGTTATTTTGTGAGCTTTTACTAATGACTTCACTAATTATCTACGGTGTTAAATAATTTATATTTTATATTAAACAAAACACTTTCTATCAGTTAGTGTTGGTATTTTTCCTGGCTGATGATATCCACTTTATTTTTACTCTGCTAGGAAATTCTTTCTCCTCCCCCTCTGAAGCAATAAATAACATAAAATTAGAAAGGCCTTATTTAGTAGACAGGGCACTTGACTCCATTAAAAAAAGAAGTGAAAATAACAATGCTGGGCACTGATGTGTGAAATGCACCCAGATGCAGAGGACTAGTTGTGGTATATTGTAGTATCTTCCTTGCACATCTTTTGAAGCCAGAAAAATCTGTAAACTTTTTTATTTCGAGTGAAGCACAGCAGCTTTTCACCCCACTGGTAGTTGTTATTTGCCAGGAGTCCTAACTTTGCTCTGCCTAGAGTGTGTGCATGGTGCCCTGCCCTAAATGGGGCTTTCATATGTGTACTGGAAACTTAGTGATGTCTCTTTCCCCAGTCAGAGGTGGTGTAAAATTACCTCAGTCCTGGGGCTGCCTGATTCTGTCAAGGCTCCCCACCTCTTATGTCCCTGCAGTGTGTTACAGCTCATCATCCTGTGTGACATGTGGCATTTAGAGATTTTATAAAGGGGAAAAAATCTCTGTATCTTACATTTCTTAAAATGTCCTGGGTCACGTTTAAAACAAGGGCAGAGCGTGACATCAGGCTCCACTTCAGGGAGAGCTGAGCAGTAGCCAAGATCTGGGAGCTCATTGGAAAGCATTGTAAAATGTTAATTTGCCATTGTCGACACCGAAGACAGAAATAACACTTCAGATAAACACCACAGAGAGATGGTAGTTCTAATCAAAGGCACAGCACCTCCTTTCATGCTTGCGAACTAGGGCTCCAATTATGTTCACTGCTCTGAAGCTGAATAGAGCTGCTTTGCCACACTTTCCAAATTGAGAGGAGAGGCAGCAGCAGTGTCTTCCAAGGCACAGTTCCAAATAACAATTAAGCAGAAGGAATCAGATAAGAGCCAAACATGAAAATGCAGGAGTTGAAAATAAACTTTTCATAATGTTTTCTTGTAATTGCAATAGCTTTTGTTTTGCTTCTGTAATTTTTTTTTCTTCCCTACCACATGGTTGGTTAGAGACTTTTTTTCCTTTATACACAGTGTCACTGTGGTGCTAGTTTTCTGCATTCATTTAACAGAAAAGGAACTAAAATATCTGAAATTTTAAAAAGTCTATGAACCTTCAGTACTAAAATTAGAGCATTCACCCTAAAATCTATTTAACAAATTATGAGCGTGGCACAATCGCAAAAACACTTTTTAACTTTTGTTCAAAAATACGGCTGATACACTCATTTTCAGAAGAACTGCTTTTTGTTATTCGTAGAGTCTTTATTCTTCGGACATTGCTGTTGGGATTTTAAATTTACAAAAAAAAAAAGGATAAAACTTTTAAACACTTTAGTTTAATGGTTTAAAAAGAAGTTTTAATTAAAAAACTTTATATAATGCTTTTTGTTTCTGTGTTAATATAATCTACATATTCTCTAAAATCACTTTACAGTGAATATCATGTACATTTGCTGAATATTGCCTAAGTACTTAGAGGACTTAAATTGCAGTGGAAGAAAATATTTCCAGAAGGATTCAGATTGCCTACTGAAAATTTTCCTTTTTATTAGATGAAGCATTAAGAATGTCCTGCAAAATTGCTCCCTGAGCCATGATGTGTGAATTAAAATGCAAGAGTTATAAAAGTGTCTATGAGACTTCCTTAAAGGGTGACACGAGTTCATTGCTGTAACAAACCAGATAAAATGTTGCTTTAAAAAGTGTGAATATTAGATATTTATAGCTGCCTGGCAATAGCAGCATCATGGGTCTTTCATTGTTCTGGTGTTTGTAGGTTTTGTGTGTGTGGTTACACCATAGAGTTGCTATTGTGTTTTTATGATAGGGCAGAGATGTTGAGAACTGTGTGTAAATCAGCAACGCAGAAGAAAATGTGTGGCCGTGTTTTTCCTGTGTTTCCCAATAGCCATCAAATTGCATTTAGTTTTTTTTCCTTAAAATAATTTGAGGAACAGACATCATAAAACATAATAAGTGTATTTGTAGCATCACTTAATTCAGAAGGCAGTAGGGGATGGATCACAGTCAAACAAGGGCTAATGAGAACACAGAGGAACATGACAACCGAAAGTCTCTGTTGACTAGTGAACTAAATCTGCCGGCTGGACGCAATTGTCTGCCGGAGAATTGAATGTCAGGATCATTTAGGGTTAACAATGGCCCATTACAAGCAAAAGCAGACAGCTCTGAAAAATAGCCGGCATGGTAGTCATTCTGCAGGGACCGTGGATGCAAACTTGATAATGAGGCACTTCATTCACTACATCCTTCTGCTCTAATTACTCAGGTGAATAGGAAATACTTCGTTTAAGGCGGGAACAGACTAGAGCAAAAACACTTGTTTGGTAAACACAAAGAGTGATGGGGGTTTTTTAATGATCTTTTTTCCAGCACGTATGAAATTAGTATGTATGCAGTGCAACCTATTTTATGGATGTGGAAATTGGGAGGGGATAGAAGTATTTTCTGACTAGTGGAGGGAAACTAGGAAGATTCATGTAAAGGTTAGTACTCCGGGGTTTTTCCCTTAGCATTCTGTCCAATGTCCATACAGAATATTGCATACAAATTAACTTACAGATGTACACCTGCACTTGTAAAAATATACTCTGTTAGTTCAAGGGGGTTTATGGCTTGGAGTTTAGCACACATGCTTTAGGAACAAAACTGCTGCATGTAGGGAATAGAAACAAGAGGAGGTCTGAGAGAGGGAAATAAGCAACTTGAGAAGAAAGCTGCTGCTTGGGGGAGACTTGCAAAAATGTGGCAATTAGAAATTGGAACTTAAGAAGAAGGAACAGAAGATAGCGTCTAGGTGTGTTATAGCAGACTTTTGGTTGCTTCAGTCATGTTTTTTAGACTTTAGAAATTCAGATATTTAACCACTTCACTTTTTAAAACATTTGTTTTATGCCATTTACGGAAACTTTCTGGATGAACTCTCAGAACTCATGAACAACATTCTGTGTGTCCCCAGTAACTCTTACGTCTCTGGTGCTCTAACTCTGAGCTACAGCCTACAGAGTTCCATGTAGTCTATGACTTGCAGAGCTGTTAGGAGAAATGAAGCTTTCATTCCCTGATTTCTGGCACAGGTTTTCAGGAGGCACCTTTACAGTTGTTGTCTGTTGCAATAGGCACCTCTGCCTTGATTCGGTCCTCTCCAGCCTCTTCATCTGGTGCAAAACAGCTGCAGCAGAGATTGGAACAAGAATCAAGCTGCACTCTCAAACATTTATTGCCATATGATCACTTTCTTGCATGTAGATGTGTTCTGCTCACAGTGGTTTTGACAAGAGTTTTTGTCTTTTGTTCATCTGTTGTATGCAGGTTGCTTGCTGCCCTCCCCTTCAGAAGGGTTTGTTTACCAGCACTGGGATGTTTATATAGAGTCCCAGTCCTGCAAGCTGCTTGGAGTAGATGGACCCCTATACTCAAAGCTCCAGCAAAATCAGCAAGGAACAGGCTTTGAGCCAGAACATCATGGCTGCAATTAGTGTATACTAACTTTAAAGGCTGGGAAAACATTTCCTCTCTTGCAGTCATAGATGATGTCAGCTCTGCATTTCATATAAAACTTTGTCCACCTGATTGTTTGTGAAGACTTTGTCAAGCCAAATGAATTTTCACTATGTTTGGCTGTAACAAGCAAGTTTACAAGTCCTGTGTAATGCTCATGCAAACAATCAGCAGAAACTGCAGATGCCACTTTTAGCGGAAAAAATGTTTCCACTCCGGTAAAGCAATATCAGTAAAATCTATGCTCTGAGCAGACTTCAAACTTTTGTTGCATTCATATAGCCTGCAAAGGCAGGGAGTATAATAAACTAGTGTGTAGCAGCTGTAAATTTTCTGAGGATTTATCTAACCACAAATACATCGAAATGGGGAAATAGGTCTATATTAAACTGTGCAAGATGCTGCTGTAACTCAGCCACTTCTGCAACATCCTGTAATTAATTTATTATGACAGGTCTGGCAAACTGAAACACCCAATACGCTTGCGACAGACTGTTATGATATAGCTGTTTGAAAACTCTGTAGTCACATAAAATACAGGTATTAAAGGAAAAAGAAAAAAAGGTAGCTCACTATTACCATTATTTCTCTGTTACGTAGAAATTTTTCACCAGACTCACATTCACCAGCATCCTGGAGTGCACATGGTAGAGTCAGTACCTCTGCCTGCACTAGCTGGGAAGGAAATTGTTACAGAATATATTGGCTTAGATCCTACTTGTTCTGGGATCAGAAGGAGAGTTAATGAAGTTCTGTGGACATGTTCGATTGAGGAACCTCTTTTCACACATTTTCTGAGTCAGCGCAGGCCTAGCCATGTCTTTTGGTGATGAAGTTAATAAGTGGAGCTGAGACACTCAGTGCTGGTTTAACTTTCTTCTTGGTCAGTCCATATTTGTTTTTCTGCCCATGTTTAAGACTTGGTTTTGTTAAATAATAATGAAAGACTGCCAATGAAATTATCTGTGAGTTGCAAAGAGAATTAGTACAGATTTCTCACAAATCGGTTTTTTAGTGTCTCTAGTTCTTACAGAGGTGACTAGAACAGGTTAACCTTGCATTCAGCTGCTTATCCCAAGTTCATTTCTTCAGCTCTCATGTAAAATAAATACTGTATTTCATCTTTTTCTGGGGGTTATCTTCAGTGTTGAACATCCTGCTATTAATCCACAACTAAACATAGGTAATTCAGCACTGCACAACTGTATAATTTGAAGAAAATCCTCTCTCCCCTCCCAAATTTTTGATAAGTAGAATAGGCTGGCTTTCTCCCTTGCTTGCACTGTGTGTTTTAATGTGTACAAGTTAAGCCTTTGCATATCCATTGCTGCAGATAAGCCATGCAGAGTACATGCAAGTAGTTATCGTCACCAAGTGTTACTCACTTGGCAGTGCTGTTTTTTTATGGACCATAATTATTCCCTTAGTTTCACCTGAACATTTTTATTTTGCCATTGCATCATCAGCCCGCTGTTTTTTCAGTGTATGTCATCAATATTTTGACACCTTTGTACAGACACTGTATAAAGCAACTTCATTTTATGTTCCGCATTCATTTTAGTGCTTGATGGAGATACACAATCATGGGTGTAATAGTGACCTCAGCCCAAGGCTCATTAAAATAAATGCCATCCAAAGCCAAGCTCTAGCAGGCTGCATAAGCCTATAATAAGCTTATATGGGGGTGGTTAATCCCCATTGTGCTTTGGTATAATGTCATAATAAAAAAGTGACATCAGGGAAAGGGTGGAAGGGGCAGTAAATGTGCTCTGCAGTGTGGCCAAGGGCTCCTGACATCCCTCCCTCTTAAGCAACAGCATGAGCAGAGCTGAGCAGGTCCAGGTTGCAATGGAGGGTGACCGAAAATGGCTCTTCTGTTAGATGAGACAGAGCTACAGAGCCATGAACATCCCGGGGTGGCTTTCCTTGGTGATGCACCGAGGATGTGCGCAGGCACACAGAAGGTGTGGAGCAACACGTGGCCCTGCGCCGGCTTGCTTCCCAAGGGTACAGCTTCATTGGACCTTGCAGGCCCTGTTCTCCGTGGAAAACATCCCAGAATCAGGACTACCAGTTTAGACCCCAACCCTCCTAATTTGTTGCCTGTATCCAAAGGTTTGGATGAGAAGGAGGTGGGCTGCCCTAAGGGTCAGCAAGGGCACCCTCACTCCTCAGAGCAGGGGCACCCCAGGCATGCTCCTCAGGGGCTGGTACCGAGCAGGGCTCAGACTTCCTCCTCCCCAGAGATGAGTGCCAGTCACTGAGCCAGCACTGGGAAGGAGGGTGGAAGCTCTAGACACTGCTTTCGCCTCACATTCGGTTGAATAGTGGTAGCTACAGTTGTTTTTCCTTGCTGTTCTTTCAGCCAGGGTTAGATTTTCTCTGAAAGTGGAAAAAGCCCTCTCAATGGCAGCTCTTTGAGTTCAGTGTCTCTGGCATTTTGCCCTTTGTACTCTTTGTCAACACAATAGTATGGGTTTTCAACTCATGTTTGGGAGCCTGGGCACCTGGCTCTTGCTGAGACTTACTTGAGGCAATGTTTTTGACATCAAGTTTGTGGAACAAGAGTTAGAGACTTGGCTGCCTCCAGTTAGATACCTGAGTATCCTGAATTCACAAGGAAAAAAATTCTCTGATAATTCTGAGGTTCTGATTGTTGGTCAGGTTCTGTGTTGGAGGAAGACATGGTCTAAGATAAAATTTCCTGATGGTTTGTGCTATCACCTAGCAGCAGCTTGATTCAGTTTGCTTCATCAGGAGAGTTAATATTTTTAACAATGCTTAGCATTGATTTTTTTTTCTTTCCAGTGAAACGGAAGGCAATACAGAGCAAATAATGCTGACAGCCATTACCAACATCACTATCGACAAAGATTTCTCCTGAGCCAAGATAACTAGGAAAAGAAAGCTGTAGACTCAAATATCTTCCAGCCTAAATATACATACAAGGCCTGCCACCAAAGATGATAAACCTAGTATTTAGCTCAGGTTGCTTGTTCTAAGGACACGTTTTGCAAGAAGAGGAAAGTGATAGTTCAGCACTGAACTGCACTTTGGGGCTAACATTGGTCAAACACTGTCAAGGTTTGGTCTTTTTGTAGGCTGAGGTTGCTTCATTGAGTCGTTTGAACTTCACCAGTTTCCCACACTAAGATCAGTGCTGTAACATCTGTGAATGTTTTGGGTTATCTTTTTTCTTTTTTTTTTTTTTTAATGGTTTTGTTCCTTTTTGTTTGTTTGTTTTGAGTGTGTGGTAAAACATATTGGAAATTTGTATAATTGAAGAAATCTATTCCTAATTCATTTGAACTGTTGGTATGTTTTCCCAGAGTGTTGCCATATTTTCCTAGAGCTAGAATAAGCTAAATTTAGATACTGCTTTCTTAGGACCCAGCAATGAACCAGCGCAGCTTCCAAACTGAAGGTGCATGTGTTTGTGCCTGGAACAGTAGCTGAATGCTGGTCAACCTCACTTGCAGAGTTCTGGTGTGAATTGCAGTTTCTTGCCATGAATACGTCTCACAGGGTCAGACTGAATCCTGTCAATTGAGTAAGAACTCACCCAGAGAGAGGAAAAGACAATTTGCTGCCAATTGAACCTGTGCAATACCAGCAGAGAAGTGCTTGAGCAGGGCACTGGCAGTCTCCCTGCACAGTGCAGCAGTGTGGAAAACAGGCCTGGCTCTACGCAGATTTGTAAGCAGTGGCACATGTCACACGGGATTAAGGCCTCCTGGAAGGACATGCAATTTGTGGCACTGCTCCCGTTCTCCCTCCCAGCCGCCCTCAGTTCCCTGCTGGCCTCCTGCCTCCTGTGTAAGACTCCAGCTGAAATGGAGAAATGGGATGGGTGGCAGCATGCCAGCTGCCCGGGCACCCAGCGCCGCTTATCTCTCTGACGGACACCCTGCCGTCCATCCCCGGGGTGACTCACTTCTCCCGTGGCTCAAAGAACTTCCTCACCCCTGCAGAGATCTCTGCAAATACTGATATGGCTGCCTTGCTCTACATCGGCCCTTTTGGAGGTTGGCTTTTTTGTGTAGGCAGGTTGGCTGCCGATTTGTTGCTATCATTACAACTTTTTTGACTAGAAAGGTGTGAGTAGAAGTGGTTTTTGCTTCTTCTGTCCTAAGGCGCCAAAGTATCTGCTCTAGGAGGAAAAGCATTTGGAAATGCTTTGGAAAGTTAAATTTAAAGCTGTGGTCTGGGTTCTTAGTGCTGTCTGAACACCAAGAAAGCACTCTGTCAAAAGATGTTGAAATGATTATTTGTTTCCACTTTGCTGAGTTTAATTACAGCTGGTTTGAAACTTGAGTCTAAACACTCAATGACCTAATTCATTAGCTATATTTTATCACTATTTACTAAAAAATACCAGCAGTGATTTTACAAATTTTGAAAAGAATAGGATTACATTGTCATAGGAAATATTGAAAATGTTGACAGTTTTTCACAAAGAAATTCTGTGCTTATTTAAAGACCATTTTGGGGAAAAATCTTTCTATGAAAAATACTGATGTTGGATATTCAAATTAACTCACTTATTTGGCAGTAAAACTGATCTAAGTGAATAAGAGTGCATAATAACTGACATGACTTTTGATTTCAGTAAGATTTTTGATACTGTTTTATATGATGTTTTTTGTTACCAAAGGAGGGGGGAAATATGGTACACTATGACAAGGAGTTGATGCATAACTAACTTAAAAAGAAAAGCTGCATTCAAAAAAGAGTTATCCAAGTTTAGTTATCATACCAGGAAGATACTGCAAGTGAGGTCCCTGAGGTCAGTTCTCTGTCACTTCTATTCACTATTTCCATTAATGAGCTCGATGATGTAGTTGTATTTACAAAATGTGTGCGTGACACCAGGAGTTTGCAGGCTGTTTGTAGGACATGATTAAAAATTATGTTGGAAAATGGAAGTAATGGTGCAAATCAGTAAAATAGGAGCCAATAGGATTTGTGCTAGAGGAAGAAGGAACCAAAGAGAAAAATATTAAAGTGGCTTTTCAGTTTCATTGCAGAAAAATGTGAAAGGTGACAGGTTCAAAGGCAAACTAAGTGAATCATCAACACACTATGTCTGTTTGGAAAAAAGGGTCACCTAAGTGATATTAACAGAGGTGAAGTGTGTAAAATCAGATTATTACTTCTTCCCAAGTTATGCTGGTGAAGATTCAGCAGGAATACTTTGCTTTAGTTTTGGGCACTGCATACTGGAGCTGGCAGACAAGCTGAATATGGTTCAGTGAACAGCAGTGGGCATGGCAAGAGATTTAGGAACCTACAAAAAATGTGCAAGGGATTGGAATTGTTAGTGTAGAAGAGGTAAGGATTGGGAGACACAATAGGGATGCTTAAGTTTTTTACAGAACACAAGAAGTGAGGTAGCTCTGTTTGGTACAATCTATGCCCATGTGATTTCATTACAAAGCTCATCTATTATGTTTTCTTTCTCATGGAAAAGTTTAGTTTTATCTTACAGCAGTGTGATGGAGCAAAAAAAAAGTATTTCTGGGTCCATTTAAATTATATGATCATATATTTCCTTTCTTTCTCTTTGTTATGTGTACTATTATTAGTTGCCTTTTTCTTCCTCTAAAATAGCATCTGTAAGACTCACTTAGATCAGTGTTGGTGCATAACAACCATTCTTTGAGAAGAAAATTGCAGTAAAAATGTTTTATTCATTATCTCCTCTGTCATAAATCTCTGGCTGGAGCAAAAAATCATGACCCTGAATCTTTCTCCAGAACTCTTGAGCCCATGGCTATTCAGTTTTAATTGTGCTTCTCCAGTGATTTATGGCATGACCTTGGGTAAATTGAACCTCCACCTCAATTTCCCAGTCTTCAGATGAAGATACTAATATTTCTCCCGTAGACAGCCTGAGAGTTAATCTGTGTAAGACTGTCTTGACAATGTCCAGTCCTCAAGCAGAATCTCAAAAGTTTAGCTGTCACATACCTATGACTCAGTAGTTGAAAGGTAGTCTGTATTTATGGAGGGACTAAGTTTTGAGGGTTTGGGGATTTTTTAAGCAATTCTGTAAAATCATGTTTTTCAGTCTTGTGGCTTGGAAAGGCAATTTTGATTATTTTATTGGCACAATCAGGCATGAGACCAAAAAGCTCTGGAAAAGGCCTTTGTTTGTAAAGGTGGATTACTCAGCTGTAGTTGAACACTATAACTTATTACAATACACTCTGCTGGCAGCTATAATAGTAGAGCAAGCTCCACTGGAGCTCCAAAAATCTGGGATGGGAGTCTGGCCAGAAAAACTGAAAGCCTTGAAGTATGTTCCATGGCAAGGAAAGAGAGGTTACTTCTCCCCTCAGGTTTCTTGCATTCAAAAGTGGTAATTACCATCAAAACAGAGAGAAAAGATAAATGCTGGATAAGCTGGCAAGGAAAGGACCCAAGTTTCTGTCCTCTACAGACAGGAATGCCTGCCCAGCACATGTGATGCTGTCTCGATTTGATAACAAAAGAGAAATGTGTTAAAAAGTAGTTGAGGAGACCCTGCTAATTTTACAGAACATGAGATAATAACGTTCTATCCATTAATAGGGGGGTCATGCTGCAAATCCAGTATTTATCTCAATTGTAAGCACTCTCTCATTAGGGAGTGGAAGTATCTTTACTTTGAAACAGGACTAATAAAAGGTGTGACCATTTAGGCTTTTGAAAAATATGCAGACTTATATGATGACAGTGGGTAGAGGTATTTCTCGTGGGTCCTGACCTCTGCACCTTAATTTCATTAACTCACTGAGCCATATGTTTAAACTAAAATAAATACTGTGGTACAGCTGGAAATGTCTCACTGTTGAAGAACTGAGCATTTTCCCTGTCCAATTCTCTTATTTTGTGATCTCAGTTGGTGAATGATCTGTAATGTTCTCACATGTTTTCTTCATGGGGGACTCTTTCTCCGCTAATCAGAATTAACAAGATTTCTGTTCAGGAAATTAGGTAGTCTGTGAATGCAACCATTTGGTGGACAGGAGGGAAATAATAGTCAGGAAATTAACTACACTATGTTACCATGTTTTGGTTTTGTTATTTTCCCTACCCTTTCCCATTCCCACAAACTCTCTGAAAGCACCAGATCTACTCAAAGTATTAGTCTGAGAAATGACTTTTTGCTTGCTGGTAAAATCTGTTTTCTCCATCAGTGTTTTAGTTTCATGTTACATAGAGTACCTGTGGATTTTATGGCACAAACATTGAATAATCCCACCAGCCATTCAAATAATTTGGGTTTTGGTGTCAAATGACGGAAGCTGGACAATTTTTCTAAAGGAGTTGCTGATGCACAGCTGAGTGCACACAATCAGTGCATTTAATTGTCCACAGTGTGCTGCACGCTTGTCCCTGAGAAGGGTCCAAAGTGCTGGATCAGCTTTAGGGGCAACTGTCATCTCACACCCCTTACCCAGACCAAGCCCCTGTCAACCTTAAAACGTGGAAGTTCTGCAAACAGAGATGTTTTTGAGCTTCACTGCTGGGCAAGCCTTGCAGGAGTCCATGGGAGCTGCTGGGCTTCCCTGCTCTGGAATACCCTGACGAGGACTCCAATTTACCTCTTACTGAGTTCTGGCAGCTGGACTTCAGAGGGTCTAAACCAGAAGGAGCCCCAAGAGGCTGGGCCTGAGCAGCCCTGGCCCCTTGCCCAGCCCTGTGCAGGCACAGCCCTTGCAGGGTGCCCCTGGGGCGCTGCCCTTGCGCTGCCACGGCGGCCGCAGAGTTAAAGTGCAACTTCGGAGTCTGGCTCCTCAGCCTCTGGTGCCTCGTGTAGGTCATGCTGGCAGCACCCATTGTTCTGGAGCATTTGAAGGGCATCCAAGTTTTGGCATCATTAGATTATTGCCATGGTGCTCGGGCTGCAGATCCTGTACAATAAAAGGGGTTTTACTGTATGTTCAATCACTATTAGCTGTTATCTGCAGCTTTCATCTAGTCTCCATTAATGAAAGAATAAATAATTCCAGGGACTAAATAGATGTTTGACCATTCAAATATATGCAAAGTGATACCATTTGTAAACGGGAGGAAGTTGTTTTGCAAGCCTCGAATTCTATTTGCTGTGGAATTTCCATTTAACAGTGTGAATCCAGTTAAATCCTGAAACACTACACTTAAGAGAGCAGGTTTTGTCATACTTCAGCTTCCTTTCAGCTGAAGGCTCCTAATGGATGATATTTCTAAATCCCATTCCATTTCATTAGAGGGTAATTATCTATTAACATTGCTGCAAAGAGAAAAACATCAAGCTCTTCTCCATGATTTTGCTGACTGAAAAGAAGGAATAGGCTTGAAATGCAGTGAGGAAGATTCAGGTACGACTTTGAGAAAACACGGTGTGAGGAACTGAGGGGTCTGAAGAAACTGGGCAGCTCCACCACCACCACACAGTGTTTTCTATTTTTACAGCCAACAGAATATCCAAGCCTTGCTGTTGCAGTCTCCTGGCAAGGGAAATGTTTTCCCTTTCCCTGAGTCTGCACATGGCATTCTTCAAAGCGAGGGATATAGAAGGCACAACTGGCCCAGCCCGGCAAGCGTTACTGTAGCGTAGCCGATGACTGCCAAAGGATTGCATCACGGCCCGGCTTTCCAGCAGTTCCAGCCCCGTGGCAGGCTGGTAGCCCTTGGGGCTGGAGGCATCGCTTTCCCCGGCGCTGCTGCCCGCGGTCAGAGTGGGCGGTTTCGCTGAGGGCCAGGAATGTGACTGCAGCTCAAGAATCCCCGACTCCGGGCTGGTGAGGTGTTCTGAACCGGCCTGTTTGAGGTGAATCAGGAAGGGCTCAGTAGCTCTGACACCAGTGCTGAACTCCTGCTGTACCAGCACAACTGAGCATTTGTGCCCCATTTTCCCTTCTTTCCTCCCAGACCTATGCATTATTCTCTGTTTACCAAAACTGCCTTATTTACAGCTACAGAGGTTTTGGCAGAGCTAAGTCTGGGTTTTGTCACAGCTGAAGAGCAGCTGCAGAGCATCCTTAGGAACTCTCCACCCTGAAAGCTGAGGCACCAAAGACTGAAGGTAAAAACAAGCCCAGATGTTGACTGAGTGTTTGACTTCTCTGTCCTGCCATCACTGAGCTTTCAGTGGTGGGTAGGAAGCTGTCAGAATTTGTGACAAATCAGAGGGACAGTTAGTTCTAATTCAAGTTGCTATGGAAAAACTGATGCTGGGGGGAAAAAGTAACCTGGACTAAATAAACTTTCTGTGAGGCAAGAAACTGCGCTTCTAGTGAGGTTAGACACGCACTCAGCACGTGATTAGAGAAGGGAAAAAAAGCCCAGTGCATTTTGAGAGGGGCATTTTGAGGTATCAGGTGATGGAAGCAAGAAACCAGGACCTTTCCCTCTCTGCAGCCACTGCGGTGACCCCGGTCCTGAGGGCTGGAGGGACCCTTCACTGACAGGTGGATTCCACAGAGGCTGTCAGAGAAGTAAATGCACCCTTGGTAGTGACACCTGCTTAGCTAGAGAGTGAAAAGGAGGCCAATATGTATAATAATCAAATGGTAACGTTGGACATTTTCTTTTTAATGGAAGGAGGTATAAATAGCAGGAATGAGATGAAAATGAGAAGCAAAACTTGGGCTACATGTAAATGGAAAAATCTTAACATTGGGATTATGGGATCATCCCCTCAGGGTAGTAGAGGAAGGCTGTAGTTTAGGACTTGAACAACCAGCCAGAGAAGGAGCATGAGGCACCACATTGCAGGGAACAGTCCTGCCTTTTGCACTTGAATTTCCTCGTAAGGCTCCTTTGCCACCCCTTCTCCTTGAGGATCTGAAGGAATGTTTAATGTGGACGGCTCAGCCAAACTGCAGCTTTGGGAATTCTTATCTATCCTCAAAGTCTTATCTTTTATTTCTGTTGTTTAGATTTGCTGACTTCCCGTCTACTGTGCTTATCCAAGTTTATTGTTCAGTTTTACTATTCCTTGCTTAACAATCGCTCTTTTACTCTTGACGGTGCTTCTTGAGTGATTTCTCTGTTTATCTTTACCACCTTGTTCAGGTGTTAGAAGTAACATGCTAACCTTGGAGCTGTCTCAGCAATCCAAAGATGCAAATTTTCCCCACAGATTTTCTGGGTTTTTTTACTTGTGTAGCAACCTTTTTATTTGTAGTACAGTTCTGAACTAGATATGATTCTCGCATTTCTCTACTCATGTAATTTTATTCTAGTTCGGATAGCTTTTGGGGTTTATTTTGATTGGTTGTTTTTTTTCTCTGATCCTTTCTAGGCAAAAAAGGGTTAATTAGCCTCAGTAAAACATTGACAGTCACTGGGGACTGCTGCAACTGAGATGAAAAACAAGACTGCACCTGTATGCTGGCAATTTCAGATAGATTCTGGTCAACTATTCTTCTCTCCTTCTTTGTTCTGCCAGCTGCCTCAGTGCTTTGGATGCAGGTGGAAGGATGGACTTTGCTATCTATAAAAAAATTAAATGGTGAAGACCAACTTCCGCCTCACCTCTCCAGGGATCAAAGTGATTGCCACAGAACATGGCAAAGCAGGAAGCAGGCTGCACGTGGTCTCCATGTGAAAGAAATAGGCTGAGAAATTTTTCCCTTTTTGCCTCCCTCCTTTCTTTCTCACCCTTTTTCTTTTTTGACAGTGAAAGCATAGAAGGAATCCCAAACTGATTGACCATAACTGGGGGAACAAGCCACCACTGTATATTACACACCCTGCAATATCACTACTGCAGTTCCTCGATAGAGGAGCTATTGCAGCTCCTCCAATAAGCAAAAGAAAGGCAAAAGATTGCTCAGGAACTCTGGCTGTATGTCTTGATGTGTGCCTATGAAAGAAGTTCTCACAGATACCGTGTAGATTTATGTCATAATATGCCCTTGTATGATGAAAATGAGTAGTCCCACCTGCCTGTGAAGGTGCCTTCACTGGCTGTTGCGAGCAGCAAACACATGGACTCTTTGAAGGTGCAAGATCTATTCTTACAACAATATTTTACTCTTAAATAATTCTCCTAGCAGCAAATTTTGCTTGACACAATAGGAACTTTCTGGGGTTGTGCTACATGTTGTCTTACAGTCAGGCTCTCCTTGATGTTTTTGACTGGTGCTGTGATAGAAATGAACAACAGGTAAAGAGCAGTAGTAAGATCTGAGATATTTAAATGTGAGTGGAACGTAAGACTTGCAGGATAACAGTCTCCATATTGCGCACGGGGAAAACCCCAAAATATCCATTGGAAAAGTTAAAGAGTTATGCACTGTTTGCGTGGGTTTTGAAAATACTATCAGAAGGAAAAGACATCTCATTTTCCCCCTCTTTTTTGGTGATATGAACAGATGCTTAATTTAGGTTGTTTTCTCGGGTTGTTGTTTTACATCACTTCTCTACAAGCCCATGCCTTCAANAAAAAGAGGAAAAAACCCAGAAGTTGCTAAATGGAGATCAGTGAGTTACAGCAGCTGAAATTAACCCACATGCATATTGCAATGAAATGTATGGGGACTTTGCAGGAGGTAGCTGGGTTGGGTTTGTGTAACTTTATTTTGAGCTGCCTATGACCTTCTAATGCTAATCTGTCTTTAAACAGTGTATATTTATGTGGATGACATGGGCAGCTGGCTACAAAATAACACTTGGTATTAAGAAAGATTAACTAAATCTCACATGTCAGGGCATGCAGTACCCCAAAAGGAACCTCTCTGCCTCTTCTCCACCACTGCAGCAAATACTAACCCGGTTTGCCGGCAGTTCTCTCCTGTCCCTACAGCAACAGGTACCACCACCACCTGTGGTGTGTGAGAGGCAGAACAGGACAATAGCTGGATGGAGGATCTTACCTGCTTTAGTACCTACACAGTGTGCTCCTGTGCCTCTGTGCTGTTTGGCCTTCCTGACGTGCGGTGTCAGTGCCACCCTTAACGTTGTGTAGGAGGTCCTGCCAGTACTGGGTTTGCACCACCTCTTCCATGTGCAGTCATGGGATAACACTTTGTCCCACGTGTGCTGTGCAATTAGTGAGTGCTCCTGTACCTGTGATTGCCCAAGGGTGCAAGTGAGGTTATGCTTTCTGCTGCAGAGAAAATCAAAGCCTGTAATACCTTTGCATTAGCTCATCCATTGATCTAAGAAGCTGTATCAGGTAGTCTAATAAAAATATTGCTCTCCTTGTAAACCTTGTCTGACTCTGTAGTAAATGAGTTACTTTTCCTGATAGCTGATGAGAATTTGCTTGGTGCTTGAATGAGTTTCTGAACTTTCTATCCTCACAGTGAAGTTTTATCTTGTGTTTGCCAGAGTATTGGCATCATTAAGATAAATGACTCACTGTTTCTCTTTGGTAGGGAGAGTTACATAAAGCAGTTACCATCCTATTCATATTCCTCGTTTTACATCCAGATGCATTAGTAATAGTTAATTTTGTCTCACAGAGGATGAATTTAAGGTTATGTTTAGAGTCTGCATTTTTTACCAGAGGTGCTATTTGTAAATAGGCAATTTTATGCTGTTGTGAGCTCGTATTTGACATAATTTTCAAGTTATTTCAAATTGTTCTCCAATGCAGATATGTGTTCAGCGTAAGTCTATGTAAAATGGTGGGGCTGAAACCTGAAATACTCTCATCTCTCAGCAAATAGTGGTAACAGGAAAGTGAATGCTCACTGCTTGAACAGATGTGCAAGTTTTTACCTCAAATGGACTGAGCCTGAAAGGCAAGTGTGATTTCCTGATGAGAACTTCTTTCTTCCATTTTAGATGCACAAACTTTGGGTGGGCCCAGTTAGTGGAGAAGGCCTGAGTTGGATGCTATGTTGTTTTGCTGTTAGCTTTTCCCTTGTCAAAGCTTTGGGTTTAGCCCATGTTGACTGGGCTTGTATGTGGGGATGGGCTGGGAATGGCATTTAAAGGCATGTGTTTTATAGTGTGCATGCAGAAATGTTCTTGGCAGGCAGGTGGTACTGGACATGTCTGATGATGAGGAGGGGTTTGATATTCCACCTACTGAGCACATTAATGGATTCCCTAGTTCAGCCCTTTCTGCTTTACATATTTTAGTCTCTCCTATGAAAAATTAAGATTTTTTCAAGGCAGAAATCCTGGAGATACTAATGTCATCCTTGCCACACTGAAAAATGAAACCTGACCATTCAGTCTTGGATCCCCGCAGAAACTTACACAAGACTTTTTGTGTAATGAAATACCTAGTTACCATACTGGCAACAAAACTGTGTTCAAGTAATAACCAAATCCATAGGAATGTACTAATGCCACAATGCTGATTTTCAAAAGCAGAAATTACGTAATGAATCTTGACATTGACTAACATAAAGGGACTGCCATAGCTCTTTGAATCCTAAAATAAGATCAAATGAAGGCGTCATATCACTTTCCCTGCCAAAGGTTTGTTTTGAATGTCAGAAGACAGTAGTGCACAACCATTACTTTTTTTTTTCCTTAACAGTACTCACCTCTGAGGCTTTCCTTCGTGTGGGAAAGGTACGTGTGTCTAAGTGATATGAAGCTGTATTTTCCTTCAGTCCCAAAGTACACAGGTTTCTGAAGTACTGGAACAGTACAGAAGTGTTGAAACAGCATAGGTGTTTCTGAAGAGGTTTCAGAGACCTCATCCCTATCTGTGCTCTAGCTGCAGTTCTCTTGCAATGCTATTGAACTATTCCAGTAGCCTTAATATGATCAGATATGAATATGAGGAATAAATGCTGATCTTCATGATGAAGTAATTGCCTAAAATATAAATAACTGTGGTTAGTGAAGCTTTGCCTATATTAATATGGTTGTTCACTTTACCTGTGCTTAACACAGAAGGGCATTCTGCATATCTGTTCAGTAAAGGCATTTGCATCTTTTCAATTACTTTTCTTAAATGTAAACTATTGGTGTCAAATGTTGCCCATCTTTTGAATAATCAAAAGGTAAATATTATAATTTAAAGTATAAATTAAAAAATCATTAAGGCTTGGGAGTGCACTACTTCAAAGTTAGGGGAGTCAGAACTGAGATTTGACATGCAATTAATTCACCCTCCCCTCACTCCCCACTTTTCTGTATATTCATTACAATACTAAATCTTAATTACACAGTCACATTTATGTGTGTGCACACACTCATGCACCTATTTACATCTGGCTCCTAGCCGGTAATTCCCATTGCTTCCAGCTTGCCTTTACACCCACCTTGGCCCGCGCCCCCTGCTTTGGTGTTGGGCAAGCTTGTCCTTCCCATGCAGCTTAGTGAGGAGCAGCAGGAGGGACCAAGGCAGCTCAGCTGAGCCCGGTGTGACACTGCATCAGCCCCTGCAGCACAGAGCAGGCTGGCAGGTGACCAAGTGCAGCCCCTTACCCTCAGAGTGGCGGCGTGTCCTGCCCAGGAAGGGAACTGCCAAACGGAGGCGAGCCCCTGGTGCTCCTGTGCTGAATGAAATGCTCAGAGGGAATGGCTTGGTCAAGTTCATATGAATCCTCATAGGAACAGAGTCACAAATTACACTCCTGCCAAAAATTTTGAGTCCCTGATCCACAGCGTAAAGCCAGGAGAGTTTCTTAATTGAAACCAATACGAGGATATTTAAGCTGGTTATTATGGTTTGAGACCAAATGACAGTGGGGAGCCTAAATGAGTTTTTAATCACAGTATATGCAATGCAAAACAAAAAGTCAGTTAAAGTTCACAGACTCATGCTATGCTAACTAGGCCTACCAGGGCAAGGAAAAACGAGTTTTCCCCAACCTCATTCTCAGAAAGGGCTGAACTGTTTTTGCTACAACATTTTTTTTTTCTTCGACATTTCTCTTTATTTGTTTTCCATTCTAGAGTGTGTGCCCTAGTCATTTTCCTACCTGTGGTTAGTGTTATTCAAAGAAGACACACTGTAACTGAAACTCTGAACTCCCTCCAGCTAGTCCAGTACCACCTCCATTGTCTGAGAATCCTGAAAATAGTTAAAAATAAACATGTTTTTCAAAGTGGACAAGGCTGCCTTTCTAAAATCAGAGCAAAAAAATCTTAGCTAAGAAGAGTTTTGGTTTTCATCAGAACTATGTACATAACCAACTACCCTGAAATGTGGTGATAATGTATGTAAATATTTTTCTACTGAAGAACATTCACTAGGTACATTTTTGGCTGAATATCAGCAATTTTGTGGTGGGCGATGATTGTGCAAGGCATATGAAGATGCAAATGGTTCAGTCCTCCCTGTGTGTAGAAGAAACACCTGACTGAAGTGTCATGTCTGGAGTACAAGTTCTGATTTTTTTAAAATCTTAAGCAGTAACTTGCTCAAGCCTAAAATAATCAGGGCTCAGACTATTCATGTTTTGCAATATTTTTAGCAGCCAATAAGTAATCGGTGTGTCTTTTTTCACACAACCTTGATGAACAATTCTGAAAAATAAAGCTGTGTCATAGATTACACCGGTCCCAATGAGAATGCAGCAGTTGTGCCTCCCTGAAAGCTGTGGATTCTCTGATACTCAAACCACGGTGGGAGGCCAGACATTCACAGGATGTCCTGGAGCCTACAATTTTTTCAGTCAAACTTTCTAAGTCCTCCTGAAGAAGATGGCTGCGACACAAGTTGACCAAGCATGTTGTCCGATCAGCATGGACAGCTGTGGCTTTAAACAATGACAGCCATTGTTAGGTCAATTTTAAAGTAGGTCCTTAAAGTTAATGTGATTATGCAAATGTTGCCCTAACTACCATGGCTGTCTTATATCCTTCACAAATGAGTGCATTGTCACTTTTCATTATGTGCATACAGTCCTGGTGGTTTGGTGGTATCATTGTATCTCTTGGAAATGGACCATGTAAAGGCCATTCACTGTTGGCACTGCATTGTGCTTTTCCAAGCAGACCAACCTTGACCCACAAATGAGGGTGGTAGAGATTTTCAGGCCGAAACCTGCGTGTGTTATTCACATGATTACTCCCATTGACTTGGCTGGAAGCTCTTGCAGCAGGCATGGAAGAATTAGGTTAAAATACAGTTGTGAAATTAAGTCCAGTCCACTCTAAACCATAATGTATCTGAACCAACCCCTGACAACCTTACTTCTAAGACAAAAGGTTTTGTATTAAATCACTTGCAGCATAAATTGAAAAATTAACACATTATTCATCGGGTGAAAAAAACCCCAAACATGTCAGACAACTTCTGTGTATGATTTTTTTCCATGGTGTCTTTATGATTACTATTATTAATTTGATTTTGATCATGAAATATCCTTTTACAGAAATCCGTGATCACAAAGAAGGAAGCTGAGAAATCTCAGGATCTGTGTGATCTGGAAGGTGGCGGATTTCAGACGACTCATCAGATGGGGGACATGACTGATTTCAGACTCTTGGTTGCATTGCTTTCAATGAAAACCAGTGACTTGCAGTTTCAGTTCTCATCACAGAAGATGTTCTCACAGCAATCTCTTGTTTGGATGGTTTTCTCTTTTTCTGAGTGTGGAGTCTGAGTCTGAGTTCCGTCCTTCGTGAGTTTTTGTTCTGGTGGACAAGAGTCTCCATAAATCAAGCACAATATACACAGCCTGTAATAGATTCAGACTGCTGGTTGGGATTTGGGCCTGCTCAGTAAAATATCCTCCCTTTATTTCTAACAAAATATGCAATATATATATAATAGATACAACAGAGAGAGAGAGAGAGAGAGATTTGCAAGCACTTCCTTAATGTGAGTAAAGGTAAGGGAAAATCATCACCTCCCAGGGAAGCCCTTTGCTGACTTGCAGCAGCTGTCTTATGAACACAAACTTCCTCTGCAGATTCAAGGACATGGAAACTGCAAGGGCAGCACACTCTGTTGCTTGGTTGTGTTATTCTACATGAAACTTCTCAAAACATCCTCATCACTGCAACACTTGAACATTGCTCCAGAACTAGGATGTCCTTGGCCAGCCTGTGTGTTCAGTCAAGAGAAATCTGGTCAGTCCAAACCTACACACGGAGCACTTGGGCTCTCCTTCTTTCACAGTGCCTGGTTTTACTGGAAAGGTTGGATTAGGGTGTGGAAACCTGCTTTGGTGGAGCAAGGCTGAAGCTTCAGCACCCTCAGCATGGTCTTCAAGAGAGTACAGGGCTGCCCTTGGGACACTGAGCCTTCTGGAAAAGTTCCTGTCCTCTAGACAAAAGTGGATTTCTGTTATTGGAAATCCTTTGGAATAAGTTAGTTATGGATGTTAAAGAGGAAAGAAGAAGAGCTTGTATCACTGACAGGAAGGCAAATGAAGGTATCAAATAAATTTCCACGTTCACTCTGCTCAATCTGTCACATAAAAACCAGGTTTCTCCATTGATCAACTTCCCGAGAGGAAGGTGATAAGTATTTTTTGGATGTTCGGCAGACAGCCCAGCAAAACTTGGTAGTGACAAAAAGGAGGGGGGACTGCTGGAATAATCCAGCATCTTATTTTAATTATCATGCTTGTTGCTTTGTGATTTCTGTGGCAAAGTCGTGGTGCAGGTGTGTGTCAGGTTCAGCCCTCCCTGATCACGTTGGGTCTGGCTCTGAGATCTGAACAGTAGCTACTCCAGCTGGCTGCAATGAAGGTTTGTACTGGAAAGCCCTGGGTTTCAGAGCAGTGATGCAGGAGTGACTATCACATCAGTTCTGTAGTTTATCACCATACAAACTGCATTTGTATATGTTATGGGTTTTCTGTTAAAGGATGTGGCCACAAATCAGAGGTTGGCAAGAAAAGGATTACTCTAACCTCTTTGATTAAAGAAAGTTAAGGGTGTTTCTGTGTCGGTGATAACTCAGGAGGGGAGCCTGTGAGTTGCTGCTCCTGGACTGCCACTGTGGGACCTTCATGGGGCAGCAGGACAACCGATCCCCTTCCTGACCAGGTGGGAAGCTGCTGAGGGGGTGCCAAAGCTGGGTGTAACATGGCCTGTCTTGCCTATTGCTGGTGGGCCTTCCAGTAGGAGCGTATCACCTCCAGTGAAAGGCTTTTGTGTACCTGGAGGATGTTACTTGAGATACAATCAGAGCTCGCTTTTCAGTGAAGATGATCCTGAACCTGGGGACACCAAGAGAACCGTTGTGAGTGTGTGGGAGTGGCAGGAGCACATCAGCCATGGGCGGGGAAATGATCCATGCCTTTAGTCCTGGCCAAGTATGGGCTTGGGTTCACTGCTGTTTGTTATGGAGACCAGAGACTTTAACCAATCCTTTTACGGCAGTGTTTGGCCCTGAACCCCATCAGGCTTGTGTGCCTTGGTGAAACAGAGATGACATGGGTAGGGGCGCAGAGGGGATAGCCAGTATGAGCAAAGCAGAAAAGAAAAGCAAAGTATCATCTCTTTTCTGTATTGTATCACTGAAAGGTATTTTAGGTCTTTGACTACAGCAAACTACGGCTGTTTCTTAGTTTATTTCTTTGGTGCAAGAAGGCTTGGCTGAGCAGGTAGGAGCTCTAACCTCTTGCAGATTTCCATTTCCCAGCCAGCAGCACAGGCTAGCAGCCCCTTTATCTGTACAGGAAGGCTGAGCCAGCACGTCACAGGTCTCTGCCTTGAGCTGGTATGAACACAGATATCAAAAACCCATCACTAAAATAGTGATAACCTCCCTGCACCTTCAGATAACTCCTGTGCTGATGTACACTGATGAGAGAGTTAATGAAACACGAGAGAGGCAGCGGGCAGGAAAGCACACCTGCAGGCACCCTTTCAAGGCTCTCTGGGGGCTGACTGTATCGGGAGGGCCACGGCAGGCTTGCAGCTGGGCTGGCAGGAACCGGGAGATGCAGAGGTGGTCTCTATGGTTAGTGTAGAAACCTGTCTGGTGAGAGCTTCCTGAAACTTTCTTCTTCGTCTTCTTCGCTTCTCTGACAGATGTGTGCACACAGCGTGTCTTGGAGCTGCGGTGATGAGTAGTGATTGAATCAAGGGGTAAAAGTTGTTTTCCCCATGAAATGAAATTTCCTTGGCTGTGAGTCGAGCTAGGCTGTAAATGTGGGTTTGAGCAGTCTGAGAAGTGGAGGCCGTTTTCCAAAACAATTAAAAATTCAGCAATCATTCTGATACTCAAATGAATTGGAAAAATGCCTTCTAGAAATGTCATGTATCAAGAGGGATTGTAAAAAACAAAAACAAACTCAACAACCTGATCACCAATAATTTATGGAAAAATAATAGCAGAGTGGATACATTTTTCAGCCCTTAACAATGAGCTGTTTAACCGCTGGCAGCTTGCAAACACAGCTGAAGGCAGAATTTGGACCTCTCTGGTCTATCTTCATTATCTCACCTCCATCAGTCACTGAGAGCAAAAAAAGTCACAAACAAGTTTATGCTGGTAGCAGGGTCTTCAGTGAAAACTGCTGAGACATCAAAGTCAAGTTCAAAGAAAAGAGGCAAACAAAGGGAACAAATGCATTTGGTCAGGAAGCATGACTTCCTTTTGAATTAAGACATTAGACTGGAGATTGAAAGATGTGACCAGTGTCTTTCCTTGGCCACCCAGGCAGAGCTCCACCATTGCTCATGAGCAATGTCTGCTGTCATGACTGACTCCACCCGTGCTAGGAAACAAGGACACAGGCAAAATGCAGACCAGTGCCTCAAACCCATGCTTTCCCAAACTGAAATATTTTTAACATGCTCCTTAAGTGCAAAACAAATCAACAACCAAAAACCAAACAAACCAACAAACAAAACCCAAACAAAAATTAACCAAAACAAAACAAAAACCAAAACCCCAACACATTTTAAACGGATTTCTAGGAACAAGCCTTTTGTTCTGTGCTTTGCCATCACACCTGTCTCAGAGAAGAAATGAGGTAGAAATACAATTAAATGTGGCAGGAGTAAGAGGAGGTTATGATTATGATGTACCCATCACAGTGTTACAGAAACATCCTTTGCTTATGTGCCTGCCTGTGTGGGCTTGAGGGAGGGCTGATTGCCATTGACTTAGCTGGCACGGATAAGGATCAAGATTACAAATACAGAGAAAAAGACCTTCTGGCTTTTTTGAAGGATCACTCTATGCTACAGAATATTCAGTGCTGTGCTTGGTCTCTGGTTTACCTTCAGCAGATTTATTTTGGCTCCTATCTACAAAGTCTGGCTCTTTCATTCAAGCACAAATATTTTTTCCCAAACCAGTTCAAACTCTGGCCCTTTTTCAGTTTAGGCTTATAGCTGTCACATGGGTCAGAGCTGTGGGAGTTGAACCACCAGGATTCCCTGCATAGAGGGCTGAAGAATGACAGGGAATTAGCTGGGAAACACCTCACACTCTGGTATTTTTCTTTATTTTTTGCCCTGGCTCCTGTGCCTCTTCATTTTTAATTAGTGGCACATGCTGAAATGATAATTTAAATTCTTTTCAGAAATCAAAAGAATTCCCACTGACAACATTATTAAGTTATAATTACAGAGGATAAAAAGGTTAATAGGAATTTGAGCCAAAAATCTACTCTCCATTAAATGAGAACTTGACTAAACCTGCTTTCCTTTCATTTTGGTATGTTACTCTAGGATGAAATGGGTCCAGGATGGCCATACACCTGTGCAAAGGGCCACTGCTAGGACAGGTAGCAGTCACCAAACCATTTACAGGGACCTGTCTTGGGACAGCTCTTGCCTGATTGGCTCAAGATGGAATTTGCCAGAGAGGTGGGCATCCTCTTGGGCCTCTGAAAGATATGTGTTTCAGACAGTGAGAAGAGCAGGGTCACACAGGGATATTTGTGTGAGAAAGATGTGTAGGAGGTGGCACTTTGCTGCAAAAGAAACATAGCCACTATTGGTGGAGGGAAAACAATCAGCTTCCTGGGCCTAGCAGCCAAAGGAAACCTCTTCCTTCGCCCATGCTGGGCACCACATGCATGCAGAAACATATGCAAACCAGCCAGAATCTACTGTTTTGCATTTTTAGTGAAACGAGAAACGAGGAAAAGAAACATTTTCCTCTGTATTAGCTCTAAGTGTGTCCATCAAGAAGACAATTCTTGTAATAGTTATACAGGTTTAAAGTGGATTTTAAAGCAACTGAGGGTGTAGGGGGAAAAAAGCCCACTCCTTTTTCTGGGCACCTGCAGGCTGAGCTTCCATGCTTCCCAGCACTGGGATAATGGTCTGTATAAACTCAGCCAGGAGCTGTGCAGTTACCACTGCAGCCATACAAGGCAGGAGTTTTGCCTTGAAGTCCTGCTGTAAGCTTGGCGTTTCTTTTTCCTTTTTTTTTTTTTTTAAAGCCGGTACACATTGCCTAAGCCGTGTGGCACGCCTCAAGGCAGGCCTTTCCCTCTTCCCACGTCGCCCGCCGCCGAGCCCCGCAGGGCTCTCCCATCTTGCACAAGCGGTTGCACGGCGTGAGCCCGGCAGCCCCGGCACAGGCAGGAGGGGGCTGCCGCAGACTTCCCCTTCTCCGTAATCCATGCCCAGCCCCGGGGTCCTGCCTGTGGTAACCGCTGGGAAACGGCCTCGGGGCTGGCTCTCCCTGGCCCCCAGCGCTGGGTTGAGAGCCCGAACCGCACAGGAGGGGTGGATGTGAAGCGCACAGAACAACCGGGAGGGGGCTGCTGCAAGCACTGGTCCCTTCTCACACCGAAAGCCAAAAGCACACGAGCAGGAAGGGACCTGTGCAGAAGGTGAAAAAGGCCTTTCTGCTCCTCCTTGCCTGTGCACTGCATGGTTTGAGGGCCAGCGTGTGGCTTCACCTGGGAGGGAGGACTAGGCAGGTGCTGGGTAAGGAGCAAAAAGGAGTGGAAGGCACCTTTGGGGCCAAGCACATACATGGCTACTCTTTCATCATGGAGCTGAAGCCTGCTCTCATGAATATCAGTATGACTTCGAAGCACTTGCATCAACTTACATTTCAGCAATTTATTTTANAAAAACAAAAACAAACTCAACAACCTGATCACCAATAATTTATGGAAAAATAATAGCAGAGTGGATACATTTTTCAGCCCTTAACAATGAGCTGTTTAACCGCTGGCAGCTTGCAAACACAGCTGAAGGCAGAATTTGGACCTCTCTGGTCTATCTTCATTATCTCACCTCCATCAGTCACTGAGAGCAAAAAAAGTCACAAACAAGTTTATGCTGGTAGCAGGGTCTTCAGTGAAAACTGCTGAGACATCAAAGTCAAGTTCAAAGAAAAGAGGCAAACAAAGGGAACAAATGCATTTGGTCAGGAAGCATGACTTCCTTTTGAATTAAGACATTAGACTGGAGATTGAAAGATGTGACCAGTGTCTTTCCTTGGCCACCCAGGCAGAGCTCCACCATTGCTCATGAGCAATGTCTGCTGTCATGACTGACTCCACCCGTGCTAGGAAACAAGGACACAGGCAAAATGCAGACCAGTGCCTCAAACCCATGCTTTCCCAAACTGAAATATTTTTAACATGCTCCTTAAGTGCAAAACAAATCAACAACCAAAAACCAAACAAACCAACAAACAAAACCCAAACAAAAATTAACCAAAACAAAACAAAAACCAAAACCCCAACACATTTTAAACGGATTTCTAGGAACAAGCCTTTTGTTCTGTGCTTTGCCATCACACCTGTCTCAGAGAAGAAATGAGGTAGAAATACAATTAAATGTGGCAGGAGTAAGAGGAGGTTATGATTATGATGTACCCATCACAGTGTTACAGAAACATCCTTTGCTTATGTGCCTGCCTGTGTGGGCTTGAGGGAGGGCTGATTGCCATTGACTTAGCTGGCACGGATAAGGATCAAGATTACAAATACAGAGAAAAAGACCTTCTGGCTTTTTTGAAGGATCACTCTATGCTACAGAATATTCAGTGCTGTGCTTGGTCTCTGGTTTACCTTCAGCAGATTTATTTTGGCTCCTATCTACAAAGTCTGGCTCTTTCATTCAAGCACAAATATTTTTTCCCAAACCAGTTCAAACTCTGGCCCTTTTTCAGTTTAGGCTTATAGCTGTCACATGGGTCAGAGCTGTGGGAGTTGAACCACCAGGATTCCCTGCATAGAGGGCTGAAGAATGACAGGGAATTAGCTGGGAAACACCTCACACTCTGGTATTTTTCTTTATTTTTTGCCCTGGCTCCTGTGCCTCTTCATTTTTAATTAGTGGCACATGCTGAAATGATAATTTAAATTCTTTTCAGAAATCAAAAGAATTCCCACTGACAACATTATTAAGTTATAATTACAGAGGATAAAAAGGTTAATAGGAATTTGAGCCAAAAATCTACTCTCCATTAAATGAGAACTTGACTGAACCTGCTTTCCTTTCATTTTGGTATGTTACTCTAGGATGAAATGGGTCCAGGATGGCCATACACCTGTGCAAAGGGCCACTGCTAGGACAGGTAGCAGTCACCAAACCATTTACAGGGACCTGTCTTGGGACAGCTCTTGCCTGATTGGCTCAAGATGGAATTTGCCAGAGAGGTGGGCATCCTCTTGGGCCTCTGAAAGATATGTGTTTCAGACAGTGAGAAGAGCAGGGTCACACAGGGATATTTGTGTGAGAAAGATGTGTAGGAGGTGGCACTTTGCTGCAAAAGAAACATAGCCACTATTGGTGGAGGGAAAACAATCAGCTTCCTGGGCCTAGCAGCCAAAGGAAACCTCTTCCTTCGCCCATGCTGGGCACCACATGCATGCAGAAACATATGCAAACCAGCCAGAATCTACTGTTTTGCATTTTTAGTGAAACGAGAAACGGGGAAAAGAAACATTTTCCTCTGTATTAGCTCTAAGTGTGTCCATCAAGAAGACAATTCTTGTAATAGTTATACAGGTTTAAAGTGGATTTTAAAGCAACTGAGGGTGTAGGGGGAAAAAAGCCCACTCCTTTTTCTGGGCACCTGCAGGCTGAGCTTCCATGCTTCCCAGCACTGGGATAATGGTCTGTATAAACTCAGCCAGGAGCTGTGCAGTTACCACTGCAGCCATACAAGGCAGGAGTTTTGCCTTGAAGTCCTGCTGTAAGCTTGGCGTTTCTTTTTCCTTTTTTTTTTCTTTCAAAGCTGTAACACATTGCCTAAGCCGTGTGGCACGCCTCAAGGCAGGCCTTTCCCTCTTCCCACGTCGCCCGCCGCCGAGCCCCGCAGGGCTCTCCCATCTTGCACAAGCGGTTGCACGGCGTGAGCCCGGCAGCCCCGGCACAGGCAGGAGGGGGCTGCCGCAGACTTCCCCTTCTCCGTAATCCATGCCCAGCCCCGGGGTCCTGCCTGTGGTAACCGCTGGGAAACCGCCTCGGGGCTGGCTCTCCCTGGCCCCCAGCGCTGGGTTGAGAGCCCGAACCGCACAGGAGGGGTGGATGTGAAGCGCAGGGGGCTGCTGCAAGCACTGGTCCCTTCTCACACCGAAAGCCAAAAGCACACGAGCAGGAAGGGACCTGTGCAGAAGGTGAAAAAGGCCTTTCTGCTCCTCCTTGCCTGTGCACTGCATGGTTTGAGGGCCAGCGTGTGGCTTCACCTGGGAGGGAGGACTAGGCAGGTGCTGGGTAAGGAGCAAAAAGGAGTGGAAGGCACCTTTGGGGCCAAGCACATACATGGCTACTCTTTCATCATGGAGCTGAAGCCTGCTCTCATGAATATCAGTATGACTTCGAAGCACTTGCATCAACTTACATTTCAGCAATTTATTTTAAAGCTACTCAATAAAATGCTTTTTTAAAATTTCTGACAGGATGCCTTTTATTTGTTTGTTTATTTTGTCAGGAATTGCTTTTATCTCTAGCCTTCCTAGGGCTCAGCATGTCAGCTGTGTGAGGCTCTTGCAGGTCTGTCCAATTATTTGCTGTGAAGCACAATGAACCGGGGTTTCAAAGTATATTCTCACCTCTGTTTTCTTAAGACAAGCATGAAAAAAAGCCTCTTCTACAGTTGCAAGAACTCCAGAATATTTTTCTCTTATTCAATTGGTTCCTGACCCGATTGTCCTTAGATGAAAAAATAAATTAGCCAGCATTGTGGGATAAGGGCAGTTTTGCACAAAAGGTGCAGTGAGTCTCCCACTGACTGAAGCTGACCTGGATTTGGTGTCAATAGAGATGTGCCCCGAGACCACAACATGCTCAGTACTCACTGTTTTGTGCTGTGTTCCTTCCACTTCCTTAACAATCAATGAGAACCGAGGATTTGGAGGCTATCGTGTGCAAAACTCTATTCCTTGCTTATCTAAGTGTGCTGGGAAAAACCTTCTTGGCTTGATTGTTGCCTTTAACACCACCGCCAAAAAACTGAAGACAAACAAGATTAGGAAGCCATGCAGGTTTAAGTAAAAAAGAACACACTTTATTTATCTACAAGGCAGTACATTGTTGTATAAAAAATTAAGTGCAGATAAAGCTGCACCAAATGCTATTAAGGCAGCAAAGTCAGAGGCTGTTATAAAAACACACAAAAAAATAAAAAAATAAAATAAAATCAGTGTTTTGCCATATCAGTAAAGATCTGATATGGCAGTACAAAGAACCATGTATTTCTAAGAACCTGATTCAGTACACAAGACCCAAGTTAGGGAACAACTAGCTAGACATGGAACAAAAGAGACAACACGAACAAGACAGTGTTCTCCCAAACATATGAAGGTGCAATGCATGCTGTTACAAACCAATGAGAAACAAACCAACACATCCACACAAATAAAAATCTCCCAAGAACAGTGTTCAAAAATATTGCTTATAAAAAAAAGGGGAAAAAATATAAATGATGTAAAAAAATTGAAACAAAAAGGTCTGAAATGCTAGTGCATAGTCAATTAGCTAACATCAACATTGTTTTTTTCCATATAAAGCTCTACTGCTCCTTTTACACTAGCAGCATGTCTACACGCTAAGGTCTGTAGCAGCAAAACACAGTATTCATTTGGCATTTACAAAATTAAATTACTGAATAAAAATATAATTTTTCTCATAAATCTATGTTTCATACAGTAATATTTTTTAAAGCAAGCTAATTACCCACCCTCCCCAACAGAAGCACACAATGTATAATGGCCTAGAACCAAAACAGAAAGGAGTATTTCAAGAGGCATGGATGTTTGAGCATTCACGATCTTGATCAGCTTTCCCCTTTTGCACAGACAAGCGTTTGTAGTAATGCTTTTCACTTCAGTATTTTACACCAATTCATTTTGTTCAGTGATTTAAAATATATCTGTGTGAGTACCTGCTCTTTTATTATTACAAAACAAAATAAAATAAAAAAAAAAGAAACAAACTAAACCCCACCCCTGACTAGCACATCACTGAAATAACAATACTGGTGTATTAGGTCTGCTTGATCTCAAAAAGTACAAGAAAAATTATCTTTATTATAAGACTGCACTTAAGATCATTAATTACTGATTCAAACTCAACACCTAATAATTTAGGCAAGTATCATTAAAAAAACACAAACTCTTAAGTTGGGTGAAATCCAACAAGAATATATATGCTGAGTGACTAAATGCACTTTGTGCTGCTCCCAACTGTTGTACCACAACAAAGATAGGCTCTTCTCCCATTCATGAAAAGTTCTCATGCAGAGGAACAGGAATTTCCCAGTGGAGGTGAAGTGTTCTCAAAACCATAATGCTTCTCTGTGCGTCGACCCTTTCACATCACCAGAGTCCGGGTGGGGAAGGTGGCCATGTATTTGCGTGCCTGATCTGTCAGAGCCATCTGATCCTCGATCTTCCCGCAGGACGCTGGCTCCCAGGTGTTGTTCAGATGCTAGATTAGAAGAGAGAAAGATTCAGTTTGAATGCTGTGTGATTTATCCATAGTCCCAGCCAAAGCTGGGCCCGCTCACAATTAACTGTTCCATGAACAGGCAGTGAGATGCTGTCCTGTCCCCTGAGAAACTGAAATCTCAACACAACAGGCAAAAAAATGTCACCCTGACTTCTCAGTTAGCGACTGCAGGGGCAGATAGACCAGATGATCTGCAGAGGGGACACCACAAGAGATCCAAAGTTTCCTGCTTCTCTCTCAGACAGTGTCTTTTCTATAAGGCCATATCTACAGCCTTGCCTTTAATCCTGTAGGAAGGTCTAAACGAGAATGTACTTGGCAGGTGAACTTTACGGTCTACAGAGCACGGACAGGAACAGCCCACAGTTAAAATATTCACTGCTATGACCATGCACAAATTCCTGCCAAACCTCCATTCTAAAAATGCAGCTGCTCTGTCCTGGAGTTCCCTACAGGAACCTGACAACCTCGACAGCCTGACCACCGCTGCCGAGGATTCCCGCGCTCAAAGCTGCTTTCACCTGTGTGCAGCGATCAGCACCCGCCCAGGAGCTCAGCTCCTCTGGCAAAGGAGAAGGGAGGGGGGCTCGACTCTCAGCAGAAACAGCTTTTTAATTATCGTGTAAAGCCACTTCACTTCTTGTGGTATTTATGGAGGTTGCAGACACCATTTAGTATAATGCTAAAATGAGATAAACCTATCTCCAGAGGGCTGTGTGTGCTGTATTTATTTACTCACTACACATGTGAGACATTTCTCATTGCCTCGAGCTATAAACAGCAATGAAATTTCAAAGCTCCTGGAATTTGCCAGGATACACACTTTTATTTTTTTCTATTGAACTCTCTCACTTACCCAGAGTGTCTGCCTTTCCACACTGAAACTTTCTCCAAGACCTGAATAAAACCTCTATTATGACATAGTTAGCTGTACAAATAGTCTGCGTTCCAAAAACGCACACAGTTGTGCTTATCTTTCCACAAGGGGATCCCAGTACTGCTGAATACTGAGAAGGTATATGCTCAGGATCCACCAGTGAAGACAAGTCAGGAAAAACCTTTCTCAATTCTCCATTGCATTTGAAAATGATCATCTTTGCAGTACAATAACTACATTGCTCAAAGAGATGTCCAAAGCCTTCCCAACCTCTAGGACACTGGATGAATTATAATTAGTGGACTGCAAACCATCTGCTAAGAGCAGAACTGTCCTGGCGTGCCCATGGCTTTTTCTGCCAACTTCTAGTTGCTAACTTTGCAAGAGGATCCTTAAATTATTCTCTGGCCTAAATGTTTACAGAATGCTCTTCTGACTGTAAACAGTGTTATCTGAGACATATGGATAGTAAAAGGCTGGGCAACTATGAAATACAGATAATTTCACGTAACATGCCCTAATCAGGGCACCAATACAAACACAGGGACCGAGGTTCCTGCCTTGGAGGGCTTACAGTCTAAAAGGGACAAACCCAGTGAATAACTAAGCAAGTGTGTTAGTCCTCTGCAAACTTCTGCTGGGCTTCCCTGGACATGGCTTTCTCTTCTCTGTAGGGAAGTTGCAAATGCTGCTGCTTCTCCTGGATGCCATTTTGCAAGCAAAACTGCTGAACTTCAGTAGGAGTTCCCTTTCTGAAGGAGAACCAGGTCAGGCCTCAAATCATTAAGTTTCTGCAGTTTTTGTGGGAAAGCTGCATCTGCGAAGTGAACGGACATGCCATACACCTCTTTTCTAGATCTGTGTACCTTGTGCTGTGGCTCAGCTGAGGGCACATGCCAGAAAGCAGGTGTGACACACTTTCTGTGTGCCACAGACCCGCATGCAACACACCACAGCTCCTTTTATGTTTTGGCTAAACAACTTCCAGCGTAACTTTTTCAAAGGCACCTACACAACCTGGGAACCTACAACTCCCTATTGATCCTCAGTGGGACTCAGGCACCTGTGCATATTTTCCCCTGCTGTTTTAGAGGTATTTGCATGAGGAACCAAATTAATGCCTGCTATAATGCCATCAGTTTTACTTAGAAATTGGATTTGTTCTGTACACCTCAAAAGCAGCTGATAGCTCCCGAATATCCATAATTTCCAAGAACAGAAATATGGATCTAACCAGCATTTCCCTGTGATCCCCCAAAGCTTCAATGCACCAGTCTAGAAATAAGAGATCAACAGTCTCTTAAATAACTGAAAATATGTAAGGAAAAGCCCATTTGTCACAGTATGTCAATTTCTGAAAAATATAAGTAACTTCAGGTAAGCAGTGTCCCTGTTTCGTAAATTAGGCTTAATTGTTAGTATCTACCCTGAGCTCTTTGTATTAACAGCCATGTGCTTAGAAGAAAAACAAAAATCTGTATCCTGATATCACCAACATCTCAGCAGGCTGCTACATGTCACTCATTCCACAGAAAGCCTGGTCTTCATCTTTAACCTGATGTCAGTGTGGCAGAAGCTGCTCAGGCAGGCAGTAACCCTCTGCCCTCCCACTGGGCTTGGCTGCCCCGGGGAGCACTGGGCAGCAGCAAGCACAGGAGGATCAGCTCAACCCTCACTTGAGCCTGCTTGAAACAGCTTCAGCTTTGCTGTAGGGACAGAAAAGTTTTCATCCATGTATTATTTTTCCCAGAAAATTATACTATTTACACTTCCCCCCCCCCATTGTGACAAACTTCTTATTAAAAGAGGCTAACTTTTCATCTCAGTGATGATGGTGAGAGCTCTGCTCCAGAGAAGAAAGAAGAATTGGACCCAAAGTAGTGTGTTTTCTGATGCAGCATATTTACTAACACAGTTTCCCATTCTACACTTGGGGAGCTCAGATAACATTTAAGTGGGTATTTTTAATAAACATTTTCTGTCTGAAGCCGTGACTCTCGGCAGCCAACACAAAACAAAGCACAATGCCTGTGCCTTGCCAGCCCTGCAGCGCAGTGCCAGAGGCACGTGTGAAAGTCATCCTGATGGGAGCAGCTTTCCCTCCCTCCTTGGCAGGGAGTGCTGGGTCCTACAACCCAGGCAGAGTGCCTTGCCGGGCCTGGTCACACTCAGCTATGGGATCTCTTTGTAAAAAGGGTAAAAAGGGACGCCACAATGCCTCCTTCCACACCAGCATCGCAGCAAGTACTGACAGGGCTCTGCTACAGGACAGTGACAGCGCCCAGCAAACGTATCAAAAGAAAAGAGACCTGGGCAGAAGGCTACAGGCATGCAGGAAGACAGCACAGAAGCCCCAGCCAGAACACTCCTGTTGTAGAATGCTCATTGCACCCTCCTGACCACACTTACAGGTCTAACTCAGCAAATCAATGGATGGAAACAAGAGCTTTGTAACCAGAAGCCAGAAGGCCTGACCCAAACCCCACCAAAATTGATGGACATGTTTTCATTGATCCAGTGGACTCATCCAGGTTAAGTTCAGTCATCTAAGAGTGAGGTGTTCATTTTGGCACCTAAATTCCTAGCTAGTGGGGAGGGAAAGGGATTTCCACAGTAAATTCTTTCCACATACACAATTTTTTCATTGCCTCACAGAGTAGGAGACTAGTCTTAATTTTGCTGACAATTAAGAGATTAAACCTTTTCAGCCAGTACTTCCACTGTATTTTTCTCTTCCAAACACAGCAGATTCTCTCTTTAAGTTAAATCAGGGAGTGGGGGTGGAGAGGAAAGTATAGTACCACAAGTTCCCATAGGATTAAATTACAGATCCATGGTACAGTTCCAGCCATGTCATTCTCCCTGTCCCTTTTCTTTTTCTCTCTCTTTTTTTTTTTTTTTTAACCTCAATAATCCTACCAGTACATCCTTCTCCTGGCAGCAAAACTACATTATTTATCCTGTAATATGCCTTCAACTGCCCTCAGGCAAATGTGAACTGTAAACAAACTGTCAAAGCTGTAACTGGGATATCCAGTTAAAGCACTTTAAATAAAAACTTGGACCATCTAGAGAAAACAGACCAGAGTAAGGGAAGAAAACAATATGGAAAGGTGCTTTTCTAACAGAACTAGTCCTTCTGCTCTTGTAGCCCAGACTGCCTTTTCATGTGCTGTCTCTATAGCTTAAGAAAGATCCTGTGTTACAACACCTTTTGTGTTAGAAGCCAATGCCAAAACCAAACACTGCTGCAGTCCTGCAGTGCCGAGCTCCCAAACTGATGAAAGCCTAGTAGAAATCCTTGGGCAAAGAACTCTGTTAGAGGACAGATTTTACTTCACCGCTTTGCTGGCATGTAGCTTCAGCAACTCCAGCAAAGCTAGTGGTGTTACAAACATTCCCACTAATTTAGCTGAGCTTTGCTGGCATTTAAAAACAATTTTTAAAAAGCTAGTGCATTTAAAATATTTAAAATGCTCAGACTATTAGAAGATCTCTTATCATGTTTCCCTGCTGCAAAAAGCTGGATTTCTTGCCAGCTTTCCCTTAGATTACATGGTAGAGATTGTCTGCAGAATGTGCCACTGCAAAGAAGGCTTGCAACAGAAATGCAGCACTCCTGAAACAGTAAAACAATGCACTAAACAAAACAATTTCCTAGCAGAATGCAATAGACAGCATATGAATAACAGGGCTTTCTATTCTGTAAGGATGCAGAACTGGCAGGACAGTAAAGACTAATTAAAAACGAAAGTGACCATAAATGAATTTTTTATCTTATTTGACAAGACAGACCACTATTTCTATCCCCGTTGCTAGCTTTCCTCTGGGGCACAGGACAGACTTCTCCTAAACTCTGGGGTTTTCCGAGTTGCTCAGAAATACAGCTTGCTAAATGTGAAAGAATAAGATGATCCAACTTTTCAGCTTTTGTTATAAGCATGATACCAGAGCTAGAAAGAGCTATTTGATGGCATTTTTAAGAGCTTAACCCTGAAGTTCTTGCTCAAGATGTATGAGCTTTCCAAGTAAGATGAATGGACGAGATACGGAAGTGGGCTAAACACCTGCAACTCATATTAGGGTATTTTTCCCCTCTGCAGTAATCTTTTTTTTTTTCCCCCCATAGATCAGAATACATTGCTGCAAATGTGACTAATAGTAAAGCTGTCACTTTTCTTACTGAGAGACCATCACCAGCTCAGGGCAGCTATAACTTCCAATCTGTTTGCAACCCAAATTCTGCTGACCTGGGAGGAAAACATGCATTGACTAGCCTGTAACTTTGAACCTTCTCTGGCTCCCTCAGCTGTGGCAAGCATATCTCCTTCCTGTACACATCACTCACTGGGGAGAGAAAGGGCAACACAAGCAAGAGAAACCTGTGGGGCTACCTTTCCTTGCTGTGCCAATCTCAAACACAGCGTGCTTCCCCCTCTCCCTTGGTTAAATAAAGAAAAGTATGAGATATTAGGACCTTTGTCCCCCAAAAAGCCATGCTGCCTTCCTGGCCAGTTTGCCTTACAACCAGCTGCAAATAAAACAACATTTTACTTTTTAAACTGAGAAAATTAACCTTCATGACAGCTCCAACACTTGAAAAAAGGTTAACCAAGTAACTGTTTTAAAATCCTTTAAACTTACTCTTTGAAGAAAATGGCTACATAAACCGCTGAAAGTCAGGAAATTCGAGCTGAAATGTGTCAGTCTGTGGTTAAAAAAGGGAAAGTGACAGGAGCTAGGGGTTGAAGAACATTCTCTTTAGCTTGCAGGGCTTCTACCTTGTGTTGTTTCCTTTGTTACTGGGGGAAGAAGATATCAAAGCAGTGCTATTTTCTTAAAAGGCTCCATTTCATGGTATCTTTTGATAGCCTGCAGGGTTAGGTGGAAGGTCTGTGATTTAGCCTACTTTTCTATCTGTTAAAATGTCTATGTTAGGATAGTTTGTATTATGTACCGCTACTGCTACAGAACATAGTGTGAAATAAAATTTAACTTTCACATAGGAAGGGCCAGAAACAGAGGGGTTTTTATGTAACCTCTTACAAGGCAAAATTCAAGCACATGCTCAGTACAGATCATCTTTTTGTCTTGGTATTGGAGTATGTTATCCTAAAATCTTAACTCTTGGAAAAATTGCTAGTGAGACCAAAATCTCCCTAATGTGCAACTAAGTGACAAAAGTATAGGGTGCAAACAGAAATATTTGGGATCCATGCAATGGAGGGTAAGTCTACCCCAAGGCAACATGTGGGTTTGGTGAGACATTCCTGTTCCTGCCAGTCTGATTATACTCAATGCACAACCATGAGATTTGTCAAATAGGACAAAAGAGCTGGCTGAACCTCCACACCTTACCAGAAAGATCTGACACAAAACTGCCTTTACATCCAATGTCTTAGGGAGACTTAACAGGGGATTGAATGAGGATAAAGCCCAAACTCTTCTTGGGTCTACGGAGGCTTCTTCTCCCTTTGCTCTATACAACACTGACAGCACCAAACTCCAGTGGTGTTACATGGAGCTACCTGACCTCACATGCCAAATGATGCAACATGCTGCTCCTGCTAAGTGATGGTGAATCATATCGTGGTATCTGATATGGTCATCAGCTGCTATTTACTAAATGGCATATGATCAGTCGTGTACCCAAAATGCAGTAAAAAATGTCATTAGAGATGTGTTTGAACATTTGCTAGTCTTGCCTTCTTTGGAATTTAACAGCAAAACAATAAGTAATCAAGGATTTTGATCAGTTTATTGCAAGCCAAATATCTTTGTGTAAATATAGTGCAAATTATTAAAGCAATGGAAAACTGTGGGCTGGTAAATATACTGCCTCCCTCTTTTCTAAGTTCAAATTCAAAAGAAAATGGAATTTTAATAACCAAGCATATTAAAAAATCCCCTAAGTTTAGTGCTGTCTTTGTTTCTCTCTTCCGTCTCCATGCACAGATCCCAAGGCACAGAGATTGCTGTAATTCTTTCTTGGACGGCAGTCAGTGAGAATTTGCCTAAGTAAGAGCAGTTGGATCAGGCCCAAAATATTAGCAGCAGCAATGTCAACATATGCAGACACAATTAAATTTCACCCACATGAGTTCCAGTTCCCTCGTGCTTAATGTCTGCTTTCATGGGATCAGTGGATTTAGTCCAGTATTTGTTTGTGTCCACGCATGTGTTCATGTATGAGGGTGAGATACCAATCTGTAAACCAGGAAGGGTAGAAAGCATAGGACAACAACATGCTAAAATCTGGTCATGTACAAAAAGCAAACAGTAAAAACAACGACAAGCACAGAGGCTAACGTTTTCCATGGCTTTGCACCCTTCAGACATGCTATGTCCTAGGCATATGAGGCCATTTACACTGGGGTGGAGGAGGGGAAGTGCTAGGGACAGAGCAGCAGCAGTTTCTGGTGTGATACAAAGCCAGACTACACTACACTACACATCCTTTCTGAGCTGCTCGGGGCCACACTCCTCCCCTCTGACATGAAGCCAAGCAGCTTTACCATTACTTTTAACCACGACACCAAGTCCAAACCAGAGAGTGCAGCCATTGGCAGACAATACTGCATTGTTATAAAAGGTCTGTATTTCATTCCGAAAAAGGTGTCTGTGCCACCATCACAGAAACCCCAAGCCTCATTCTTCTTTTAAGATTACATTTCAGCTGAAAAGCTCAATGTTCCATCAGCAGAGAGAACAATTTTACTTTCATACTACTACACCAAGAAGCTGCATACTAACTATTCATTTTGGGGCTTTTTACAATTACTTTTTCTTCCAGTTCAACACACTTTAAACACTGAGAGGAGTTGGGAAGTCCTTTTTAACTCAGTTCCTACTTAAGAAAAGGTCCTCTTTATCCAAACAATGAGCATACCTGACTTTTAACATGGTTTTCCTGAGCAAGGACTGAAGAATTGAATCCAGAATGATCCACAAATTGACTCATGTAAACTTCCTGAACAAAATCAGCATGACTGAGGACAGAAGGTTAAACAAGCCCTTTCGTTTACAGCAGCTTGTAAAGAAATTATTTTTAGATAGCAGGAAACATAACACCAGTACACCAAAGATCAAAAGATCCTATTTTACAGGCCTCTCAGATCCTTCTTTTTTATTACAGCCGGAGTGCAGGCAACTACCACTAACAGGACAACACACAGCCCATGCTGCTTAGCTACCTGAAAATCCTGCCCAAAATCTGTGAAGGAGCCCAGAGTCTGGCTGGGGTCATGGTGCACAGGCAGGTGCTGGGATGCAGCAGGGCTGAGCTCGTGGGGACCAGCAGCCTCCTCCCACGCACCCACCAGGGAGCCCCAGCAACCCTCTGCAAAGCTGGAGACCCAGGCTCCTTTGCCACCAGGAGGGTCTGAATTCAGCCCCTCTATACTGCCCTAGATCAGGGGCAGTGGATCTGCAAACCCTTCTCTTGGCTGTCTACCACAGTGCAGCCAAGAAACACAGTTCATGAGGGAAGAGCAGATAAACAATATTGAGTGTGAGTGTTTGGCCCCTACAGACACCCCCATGCCAAGGGGAGTCCTAGTCCCTGCTCTCCAAAGCTGCTTTTCAGCAAATGATTCTGCAGCACAAAATACAAGCCTAGTCCATGGCAAACTGTGCCAAATTGGGACGTGTAAGATTTTACTATCTCCTTTTTTAATGCCTGGCTAGAAATGCTTAATCAAAACCAGCCTTTATTCATTCCTTCCTACTGTAAATAAGCCCTAATGTAAATTCTGGAAAGAGGGAGGAAAGAAAGGATTAGCCATGTGGACTATCTGTCTGAAAGTCAGGAACTATGGAGTTACAATTTCCTTCCTGACAGTGACTCACCCTGGGGAATGAGACACTTTCCTTTATTTCTCCCATGTGGAGAAGGGCTACAAAATCACTTAGTCATCTACCTCGGAAATACAGAAATTATATCTTGTTTTCTGAATGACTTGCTGCGGGTTCCACCTAAAGTACACAAGAGCTGCCAAACTGGCTGCTAGTGACTTTGGTGGTCTTTGGATCAGCCCCTGTGCAACAGCTCTGTTTTAAAGTACAGCAAATGTCTATGTTTGTTAACACTTGGCAAAACCACAGACACATAAGCCCCAGCCTCACATCTGACTTGCATTACAACAATTACACATTTAGCCTTCACTGGGGAAAGGCCAGTGCTACAGTCTCTCCTCTCACCCCAAGGCCAATTGCAAGTTCTGGCCACTGTCACAAGTTCTGGCCACCATCACACCACTAAAATCTCCAAAACAGCAATGCCACCTATAAGAAGTCTATAGAAAAAAAACCTCTGGTCCACGTTAATTCTCAGTCCTACCAATTTCCCACTGCACCCAGCTGAGTTACAATACCCCACACACAGGGCTGTGCCCTGTTTAGCTTCCTGGCTCTGCTGCAGCCACTGTGCCCTCATGCTCCACAGGCAAAGTGAGATCCTCGGCCACATTCATCTGAACATTTCATTCTTCCATACCCAAAACTTAAAATTGGTCTGTGAGAAAGCTATCTATATATATACGCATGTATGTATTTTTATATACAGAGGATAGATTTATCAAAGAATAATTACCTGTAGAGGACTAGCTAGTGGCCTGTTTCTAGGTACTGCAACTGTTTTGTGAAAACTATCATCATCTTCAGACACAGGCATCTTTAAAATGGAACTGGTAAGAAGATTCTGAACAGAAAAAGAAACAAGAAAAAGGTTTTCAGCAACTCATGAGAACAATCTGAATTGGAATACATTTTAAGTAAACCCAGGCTGAGGGCAGAAGTTGCTACACTGGGCACAGCCACAGACGAGGAGCAGACCTCAGCCTGGTGTCCCTGAGACTTGGCTTTGCAGGAGCATTGCCCTGCACAAAGGTTTTCCATCCAGTGAAAATCCCAAGTTCAAGAATAACAGTAACGCTAATTAGTCCCTAAGTCCTGGCAATCCAAAGGGAACTGTGCTCATGCAAGGTCTCCTTTGCAAAAACCAAGAGAGAGCATCTCTCTCTTTCACCAGTTTTTTACTCCATGATCTATAATTTATACACACAGGTGCAGGCATCCTCCAAGTGCAGGCTCTTCAAAGTCTGTGGGCTGCAAAATGACCGCAACTTCTGCAACCTTCTATAGGCATCAGAGTGATAATTAGGAGTAGCATTTTGCTTTTTATGCTTAGAATAGGAAAATGACAGAGAAGTAAGGAATAAAACCTACTTGTGAAGAAAATCACAAAAAATATTCTCTTTCTCTTGCATTTAAAAATGGAACAGGGATGTAAAACAAAGAATTCCTTTGATGCTGTGAAAACTTACACTTACTGGCACATCTTCCATAGTAGACCCAGGTGTAAAGAGCTGAGTGTTCAGGTTTTCTCCTGCCCAGTGATTTGAGCAAAAAAAATTTCCAGCTTTATTTGTTGGGGACTCCACCTGAAAGCAGAAAAGGCATGATTCAACCACCACATAACTGACCAGGAGATTTCTGTCAGTTGCTTAACAAATTGAACCTCTTCACAGAGGTGCATAATGCATGTTTACAGTAACATCTTTTTTACAGCAGCCTTGCTCTTTGCAGAAGAAAAAAGTTCAAGGTTCTCCAAAAAATCCCCATCTAATAAAACTTTGAATACTTGCACTCAGTGCTCTGTCAGTATTCAGGAGTTTAATCCCCTAGAAAGGATTGAGAATAAATGTATTTTTAGAACTTTAGTGACAAAGTAATATAATGCAATGTCCTCAAATGTTCAAGTTTCTAAGTCACTCCATGGAGCTTGGTCCCCATGGGGTTCTTCTATACTTTTCACCAATATTTGAAAGATTCAATCCAAATTCATGTCTAATTTTTCTTTTCTTTTTAAGTTTCAAACGAAAACTGCATTAGAACGGCCCAAGCAAACCCCTGCTGAAAACAGCAGAAAGACTTCTATGGAAATCAATGGGAGATGAATTAGACATGCCTAGTGTACTATATGGAACCGACACTAAGATCTTGGGGCTCACATGAAAGAAAAACAGACACAGCTATTTAATAGAAAAGGCATTGCTATAAGTTTCTCAGCAAAGAGTTCTGAATTAAATTGCCTCAGGTAAGTTTGAGATTTACCTCTTGTTTGATTTTCTTCAGCAAAGGGGGTCCACTTTCATGTAGCCCAGCCACTATTGCAGATTCCTCCGACTCCTGCTTGATAACATCCTGCAGATCTTCTACAAGATGAGTTGGAGTTTGAGGCTGAAATAAAGAAACGTTATATCCAAGTCCCAGAACATCCCTCTGCACTAATATCAAAGCAACTTTTATCATTGTTTCCTTCTTACCAGCATCTTCAAAGGACCGTATTTGATTTCCTGAGCTGCAAGTGCGTTTTTGAATGGAGTGGGTGTTCTTGGAGAGCTTTCTAATATCGACCTCTTGATTGCTGGAGTCCTGAAACTTTAAAAAGAAGGAGAGGAACTTTAAAGGAAGATGCTTGGAAATACTACCTCTTTACAGAAATGCATGCATACAGGCAGTATTGTTGTAAGACTTTGGAAAATATTTCCCTGCGATCCTACAATCCGTTTTGCTTTTACAACAGAACATCTATTTGACTGTGATAAGGTGTACTGACTTTATTTTAAAAACTGGTGAACCTATATGCATGGTTTAATAACCTACCTCAATAGCCATAAAGTGGAAGTTTTACTGTCAGCTAAGAAAAATCTGAATGTGTGAGCAAACAACTCTGCAGGAAGCACAGAATCGTAGAATGGTTTAGGCTGGAACAGTCCTTAAAATCATCTAGTTCCAAACACCCTGCCACAGACAGGCACACCTTCCACGAGATCAGGTTGCCCAGGGCTTCATCCAGGGATAGGCCATTCACAACTTCTCTGGCCAGCCTGCTCCAGTGCCTCACCACCCTCTCCGTAAAGAATTCTTTCCTTGCATCTAATCTAAACCCACCCTCCTACAGCCTAAAGCATATGCTGAGCCAGCACTTTGGTTGCATGCAAGCGAGAAGAAATGGACCCTCATGAGTTCGACAAGACAACAGACTTACACATGGTTTTCCTTCTGAGCTTTGAAAGCCTGGTCCCTGTGGAACGGGGCGGTAACTGCCATCTTATGGCCACATACCGGCGTGGAGGTAAGTGCAGGGTTGTCCAGGTTCAAGTTTTCGTGACTGGATGAGGTGTTTAAGAACTGCGCGTGTGGAAAGAAAAAATGAACAGGAACGTCCAGATTACACGGCTGAACGCTTAAGCTGACGTTACTGAACAAAAGAAAATTAAATTATTTTCTTCTGATTGCCGTGAGTCACTCTCCTGACCCTATGAGGCGAGTAGGGGTATGTGGGGTACCTGACTACATTGGGAAAAAGTACTCAATGGTTTGGTTCAGGAAGCTAGAGAGGGAAATTCTAAAGGAAATGACACTCTGTTCCAATGAGAAACACTTTCTACCACTTTCAGAGCCTCACTTGGATTTTCTCCAAATAAATTTTAATTAAGACCAGTGTGCCCAAGAAATTGGGTGAAAATGAGCAAAGGATGTTTCAAAAACAAACCCACAGGAAACAGGGTTAAATTCCACAAATATTTATATGGGGTATCTAGGGGCTTTTAGGGCAGTAAATAAAGTGTTTATGACAGGAAAATAAATTTCTTATCATCTCTCTCAAAAGAAAGTACTTCATTTTCAGAGTATAAAATGAAAGCTGCCACCTGAGATGGGTGCGTGGAATACTTTGGAATGGAAACAGCTAATTGAAAAAGAGGCAGCACTATTTGTTTGGAGAAAATTGCTCTTGCATGTGCTCTACCTAGTAACCTAAAATATTGTTTCTATTTCTAGTCTACAAATCTGTGAGCATAGTGGTATCCTTTATTCTGATAACAATTCAATGTATTCCCTTCTAGATTCAATCTGCCACTTTATAAAAATGTGGCATGTAACAAAATCTGGCTTTCACTGAAAAAATGACATTTGATTAAAATAGCTAATAGGTAATGGGAAATACAGCAGGAAATCATTACATTGAATCTTTTACTATCCTTCATGAAATGGTGTTTCTTTGACATCATAGACTAAAGCAAACCAACACAGACAAACAAAAAATCCAAAACACTTTTAAATAGTGCTACAGCTGTGAAACAAAGCAACCATCATCAGGAATTTGAAAGTGCAAGCCAGGCCATTTTAACAGGCCATTTTCCTCCTCATTCCTATTCCACTCCAACTCTCATGGCCCGGGCAGAGGATGGCAAGTGTGATTTGAATTTTCTGGTTGTTGTCAGTTTGTCTCACAACCTGAATGCTATTTAAATGCAGTTTGGGGTTTTCTAGGTCAATGAATCATAGTGTAAGTGGACAGAGATGGAAAGTATCACAGATGATCAGAAATGTTAAACTCTAGTAGCTGGAGTTAGCAGCAAGAGTAAAGCAAGGAGTCACACCCCTACAAAAAAGATCCAAAAAGGCAAAAAAAACAAAACACAAAAAACCAAGCCCCACAGATGAATTTAAAAGACTTGAATCAAGTTAGCTTGCTGATTAACTGAACTCAGCGGTGAAGACTAGGAGCAGAGAGAAGATTCAAACACGGAGTGAAATCAACAAGCACAACGGTCATTAGTCATTTGTTCCAAAGGATTAGTTTCTAAATTGTTAAGACTGGGCTGACTTTTGAGAATTAGTAACATCTGTGCAGAAGTCTTGATCTACCTGCGAGGGAGAGAAGGGCAGGCTTTTGACAGGGGAGCGCTTAGGAGGAGTTGAGCTGCTGGCGTCAGCTAGGACCAAGGTGCTACCGTGGCCACTGGCTAAGGGGCTGCAGTGCCCTCTCCTTTTGCGAAGAAGGACCCACGGAGCCGCACTGCCCTGTGAGGCAGATAAGGTCTTTGGTGAGCCAAGAGAGCCCTGACTCGACATGACTTTGCTCAAATTTGTGGTGGGCTGTCCTTGAGGTCTACAAGCACTGTCCCCTCTTTGCTGAAGCTGCGCGACTTTGCCTGAGGGAGCTCTGCTAGCCGGAGTGTCTGTGTCTTCAAAGAATTCAAAACTGCTGAGATCACCCCATGATGAAGGATCCTGAAACAACGTGGGAGGCACGGAGCTATAAGACAGTGTATAGTGCCACCTCATGAAAATACAGCGCTAGAATATGCCTGTAACCAACAACAACAACAAAGTCTTTCCCAGTTCAGTTCAGCCTGACCCTGTTCATGGGAGCAGCAACACTGTGAACACAATTTGTGTTTTCAATACATACCTTGATCTTATCAAACTGTCTGACATCCTAGTAGTGTTGCTGGCAAATGACTCCCTAACAAATGAGTCAAATTATGTCCTTACTATTTGCTTGCCCAGTGTTTTCTGCTTGGTATGATGATGGTGCCTTTCTTTAAAAAAAATGTGTGCTGTAGACCAAGACTGGCCTCCTCCTAACATGGAATGCTGCTCTGGATGTGCTGAAAGGGAAATGATACCGTATGAAGCAGACAACTCTGCTTCTGAAGGAGGTTGCCACCAACAAACGTAATTCAATGTGCTACTTCTTTACGTGTAGCATCCCAGAGACCGCAATGAGAACAGGTCCGTGTCAATGCCAGTCAGATACTTGACATTTAAATTTGTGTTTACAGTCCTTCCCATATGCCAGGGCAAGTCCCTTAAACTTTGAAAAGCAGCTATTGAGGCTACAACCAAAAATTCTAAAAAATGACACAGATACAGGAGCGGCCACACACTAACCTATGGCATGTGTCACTTCAAATATTAATAAATATCATCTCATTGTTTAAAAATTTTCACGGTATCTCTGACTGCATTTTAAGGAGACTTGAAATTGAGAGATTGTTTCAAGCTCCTACTGTGCAGCTTGCCAAAACTCAGACTCCCATTCCAAGATGCAGCAAGAAAGGGAGACACACACAAAAAGCATATGCAGCCATGCTTGAGGGCTTCATTTACAAGCAGCTGCATTTTGTCATGTCAGAAGATAAGCTTCAGATCCTGGAGCAACTCGAAATTACTCGGGAAAAAAATCAACAACCACATTAAGGACAATCCCAGCTCCTCACCCCTTACTCCTTGACCATGCACAAATCCACCTGAGGCGGCAAGTCTACTTACGGAGTCTATTAACTGGAGTGTTTCAGCAAATTCTAAGAGATTCTTAACATTATCCAGGATGTTGCTCTGGTGGACAATCATGCACCGTGCAGGGGATGCACTTTCCTCAGGTAAGCAACCGTGATCCACCGGTGGAGATGGAGTACAGTGGTGATGTTCCCCCAAACAGGAAACAGGTGCACTGTCACCACTGGTCCTGGTACTGTCAGCAATTGTGGTGCTGTGCCAGCCGGGGTAGTTTGATGTGTGGTTCTGTGCCTAAAGGAAGAAGAAGGAAAAAAAAGAAGAAAAGGGAGGGGGGAAAGGCAGAAGGAACTTAGCAATGAAATTGCACAAGGTGTCAGATGCCACTGGAGGAAAGATAAAAGTAGTTGCATCATCATCTAAAAGCTTATGCCTATGAAACAATAGTCAAGATGTTTCCTTTCATCAGTGCAAGATCTTGTTTTAAGTAATACCGGCATTGTATTTGTTATCTCAGTTACCTCATAATTTACTTCCAGGAGTATAGGCATATGTCATTACTAGCACATAATAAATTCATACTTTGTTACTCCAAGTGCTCAAAGAGTGTCTGCAAGTCCTTTTCTGTAAGAAGCAAGAAACGGCAGGATTTCCCTACTGAGCGCTCAGCACTGTAGAGGGCTAAAAGTTTTTAGAGTTAGAGTTGCTTTTGTCTGCTTATCTCCTTTTCTTCTGCTATCCCTGTCTAATGCTACAGCTTACACCAATGCAATGAAGAGGCTGTCAAATCAACGTGGTTAGGAAAGCAGAAGAACAAATTAACAGAAGTTTCTTTCCAGTGTGATCATGCAACAGAAGAAATTGCAAAACATTAACTAAAGTTAAAAAGTGGCCAAACTAACGTATCATGCATGCAGTTCTTTTACTATTAATTTAAGTATTACCCAAAAAAAAAAAAACCAAACCAAACAATCTGCTGGCTATCACCTATCTTCAAAAATGATTTTGGGATTCTTGGCTTTGGTGACGGTGTTAAGTAGTTACACAAGGCTTTTCACACATTAACATCCAATGGCATAAACAACAAAGTATGAGAATTCAGCAATAGCCAGCACTTGCTCCACACATGCAGTTATGAAGAATCTAACATTATTCGGAGGAGTAAAACAAATTCTCAAACATGCACCAAGTCTGAAGCTTACGAAGTGTATAAAACACAGCTGAAGGAAAGAATACAACAGAGAAGAAAAATCTAATGCACAGGCACTACATTTTCATCACATGAACCATTGCACACTTTCAGAAACATAGATCTCGTTATTGATTAAAGGTCTGTAAGATTTTCAATTCTTGTACAATCATCATGTTTCCAATATTACATCACATTACAGAGCCCAATCCTGCTCCCACTTTGCAAAGTAAGATACCTGCAAAATTTTTTGATTTTTTTCCAATAAAAGAATTTACGAAGCAGATACAGATTCCATATGTGCTATGTTTCATCCTTTTTAAACGGAAATATAGAGCCTTGATTAGTACTGAAGGCAGAGGGGGAGTAAAAAGTTAAAAAGACAAGCACTGGGGTAAGGCTGCTATCCCTCCATCCAAGCACACATTGACAATCTTACTGGTAATGCCTGCTGCCCTTTCAGTTCATTCTCAGTCGACATTAGTAGCAACTCTAATTCCTTTATTCGCTTTTCTTTCTCAGGGTCTTCATCATTATAGTGTCTCTGAAATTAAGAGTTAAGGGAAAAGAAAAGATAAAGGTCTGATAGGATGTAGCAACTAAAATGCTCATGGTTTGCCGACCTGTGGTTATAACAACCAAATTAGATTCAAAGATGAAACAAATGTCAATTCTGTTTTCCACTACCAAAGTCTCTGCTGAATTTCAGTATAGACATTTGAAATGGAGAAAGTGAAGGCCATCACACCAGATGTCAACTACTGCATTTTAAATCCACTTCAGAAAGAGCAATTATTAGCCATGTTAGAACTCCCCGACCTTCCCCATTTTCTCTTTTCACCACACTTAATACATTAAAATGCTTCCTTAATGTACAATGTCTGCATTTTAGTTTATCAAATATTTAAGAAACTGACTCTTGAAATGAGGTTCAAGTTATCTACCTGGATAGCTGCAGCAGCTGGCTGAGGTACATTGACAATATTTACATGCAGTGCTACTGGATACGGGATCTGACCAGGAACCTAGGCCAAAGAGCAAAACTTGATTATTTTCATCATATTATCTGTTTGCATTGTCAATTTATGTTAAACAAACTTTGGTTTTAGGTACTTAATATTTGTAGTCTGTGGAGATGAAATAGCAAAAAGACATAAGCAGAAAAATGTTTACAAGAAAAGTAATCAGGTTTTTAGGAATACGACAGTGAGCATTAGAGAGGAAGAAAGAAAATTCATATATGAAATATTTACCCTTCCGAAAAAGGGTAATAATTTATGAACGAAAAAGAGGAATAATTTATAGACACATTTGTAAGGATTTTTCTAAACTGAAGTGAAAAAGCAAAAGATGCAATTTATTATCATCTAAAACTCTACAATGTAACTGTCTGAAGCCTGTTTCATTATTAACCATTAATAGAAAAGAAATCTGATTAAAAACAATACTTGCTCACTTGGTTCTGACAGGCAACCCACAAACAGAATACTACTAAAGAGAACATGGGAGATTTTGACAAGGAGCACAGAATTAACCAGATTCAACTGATATTCAAAAAATTTAATATTCACAGCTCTAAGAAATATGTTAACTGCTCCCAAGGCATTAAACCCACTGTACCTGGTTCCACCACCTGAATGCCACCAGTTTGAAATGTACTTATTTTCACCACCGAATGAAGTAAAAGTCAAAGAAATCCTCATCTGACATGAAACACATCCAATTGGGTCCACCAAGACGAAGAAAATCCTTCATGCTGAAACCGGGCATGGCTAAACTGCACCCATCTATTCAACGAGGCAAAACAAGCACCCCCACCACAGTCACATTTTCAGGCACTTACGTTCTGTGGCTCAGGGATGTGGTAGTAGGGGTAGTCACTGCTCAGCGGGGGCTGGCTGGCCACCGGCAGCTGGGCGGGTGGCGAGGGGTTGTGAGCAAAGGCCATCAAGTGGTTGTTCTTCTGAAAGCCAGCAGCTGCTGAGGAGTGGCAGGCTTTGGAGGACTCCTGCAGGTAGCCCTCCTGCTCAACCTTCCGGCGCATGGTGGAGTTCCAGTGGTTCTTGATAGCATTATCAGTTCTGCAACAGAAATACAGACGTTCGAGGGGTTTCAAATATGAGCATTTCCAATTCAGACGGGTCAATGGGCAGGGAACTGCTGCTGGCATTTCTGTTAAAGCCCTGAGCTCTTCTCACCTTCCTCCTACCCCCACCACTACAAATGCTACTCCCAACTTCTCAGGAAAGATGCTCAGTATAAAGGTTAGGGAAAAAGAAAAATGGGCTATGGTTGTTTACATACTTTTTAAAGCAATCTCTCATGACTTAGATCCTCAAATTGTCTCCTCATCTTCACCTCATTCCCATGAAGTGAGGAGACAACAAAGTACAACATCCCTTTGAGGCTATCCTAAAGAAATGCCATCATCATCTTCCTATATCTTAATATTTCAGTGGAGTCTTAGTGTGTCTCATTGCTGGAAAGAAAGACTGTGGAGAACAGCTGTGAATAGACTAACTTCCAAGCAACTTTCCAGCTGGTCACCTAGACAACAACAACATCATGCTGTACACACAAACTCAGTAAACAAAACTGTTAGGATTTTTCTTAGATGCAGAAAAATTGAGATTCAAATCCTCACATATATGAGTCAGGAAAAGCAAACTTACCATGTTTGTGGGATTTTAAGAGTACGCTTTAAAACAGCTCTGCTATTTGAAAAACATCACCACTGCATGGTATCATTCAAAGTAGTATCTGTGATGTGTGGAAGCTACAAAAATATTTCCAAGGGCTAATTCCTTTCTTGTTATCTTCTAGAAGGTGAAAGCAGCCCAGGGAATGACTGCTTAAAAGGCTGTCATGATCTTAGGCCTTATATTTAGGTCTTGAACATGTTTTATCAAATAGCAGGAAGAAAAGTAGGAAGGGAAACCTCTCCCTTGCTAACATTATTTGCTTGCCCACTTTTTAGCCACTTTTAATCAAGCAAGTAAGACACTGAATCTTTGAGGTTATATACAAGCTGTACAAAAGCTTTCAGTGAGACAAGTATTTCCAGGACCAGAGTTTGAGGAAAAAGTTTCTCCTGTTTTACACATGGTTTTTTAACAGGTCAGAATCATCTGGATGATTCAAGAGCAATTACAAAAGTTGAAGAAGCCTTCTCTTAAATAATTTTGAATAAACAGACTGGATTTCATGTTGAAGGCATACCCTTAGCTAAATGTAAATTATGTGCCACTTGCAGAGCCTAATCCTTCCCCATTAAATCAATTTAAATTTTGACAGTCATCGCAGGCACAAATAAGACTGCACAGACATTCAGGAAACTCTTATGGCCTTGCTCCAGTTACTGGCTTTTTTACCTATGGCAAACATTAAAAGCCTGTAAAAATAGCATACTGTTGCACGTACTGACCAAACAGTGAAGTTCCCCACAGAGAAAAACGCACATTGGTGTCACTGGCTTCCCAGGTTTTGATTCCAAATTTTTTTTGATTTATACAGTGCAGCCTGAGGTGACCAAAACAGACTGCTCAGACCTGCAGCTTTTTCCTTTTTTAAGAGCTAAAAGCATATGTCATTACCGTCCAGGCAGCAACTTTGCAATCTCTGCCCATCTGTTTCCCAGCCTCTTGTGTGCCTGGTAAATAATTCTATCTTCCTCTTCTGTCCAGGAGGTTTTCTTCACTTCTGGATTCAAATGGTTGTGCCACCTCTCCCTGCACTGTTTTCCAATCCTTCCCTTCAAATGCTTAGCAATGACAGACCAGCGCTTTGGACCGTATTTCTGCACGAGCTCTATTACCTTCAAAGAGGGACATAAAAACTGCCTGTATTTAATGATGCATGATGAATCAATGAAATTTTTTTTCTGTGGTGAAGCAATATTTTCAAGAACATTTCTCAAAACTGCCACAGTAAAACTAATAGCAATTAAAGTTCCCCACTTCCCATTCATATTTTTACCCAAAAGGAAAAATCTGGTAATAGTTAAGGCATTTCTGGACTGCAATTCTACATTACAGTGCTGTAAAGCAACAGTAATTTATCTGCATAGCAAACATAGATAGGACTACACAAATACAATCTGCCTCTGGCCACAGTAATGTTGAGACCACCAAAGTTTCCAGGAGTTTTGCCCCAACACCTGAAATCTGCTAGTAAGGCATTAATCAGACAGAAAGAAAAACTGATTACCCTTTGATCCTCCTCTTTAGTCCACGGACCTTTAATAAGTTCTGGGTTTAGTACCTTCTGCCATCGATGCTGGCACTGAACATCTGTCCGATTCTAGTGAAATGAGAAATACACAAAGTGGATAATTCTTTAGAAAAGATGAAAGTAGAGTGAGAATTCTCTTATTTACATACACTTGTTTTGATGTATTTCACTACCAACTAAGACCAGCAAACAACACAGAGTGATACAGTAAGTCTGAGAAGAAGGTGGTCAGCTATCAATTTGCACACATAACAGATAAGGTTTCCATCACTTCTGCATTGAGGACTCCATCACCAAAGCTACACAAACTTTATCTTCCCTGTCTGCACAATAGCTGGCATGCTTTCACATGCAGTATTTCAGCAACAGCCAAACTGTTCACAACGCAATTATCTTCAAAATCATACTTACAATTCACCAAAGTTATTTTTTTCGCTGTGCTGAGACATTTTGTTTCACTGTCAAATTGACCATCTACTGTGCAAGTCCCCACCATCCCCCATTTTTGCTTGTTTGATTTTTTCCAACCCTTTCTGACAAGTGAAAGGAAAAATAAATGTAAGGGTTTCCACAGTAATCTAACTAAATTTCTAAGGTCTCCATTTGTGGAAGTTTTATATCTCCCCTGAAAATGTAACTATAAAGCAAGCACTCCCCTTCCCCTTTATCAAGGAAGCCTCTTGATAAAGAGTTGCTACTAAACCTGGAAACAGAAACCAATATCCACTTACAGGAAGGAAATTGGCAATGACTTTCCAGTCTTCTGTGCCATTCTGCTCCACAAGCTTCTTCAACTTCTCATCCTGAATCATAAACCCCCCCCACCCCAGATATAATTAATATTGCAGTCTCTTATAATCCAAACAATTTTTTTTTTTTAAAAATTCGTTCTTGTAGCTTCTTATGCATCTACTTCTGCTTTCTGAGTGTAAGGGAGGGTGGTCTGTGGACTTCTCATACTTTTAATTGCCTAAAGCAGAAGATTTTTCTACTCCTTTGGATTTTGGTAGGTTCTTTACTGTGCTGCAGGAGAAAGACTGACTTCTGTGCAGTTCTCTGATTCACAATATACATTCCCATTTTACTCATCAAAGCACTGTAACTGTTATTCTTGGACTGGATTTACAGGAGGAAATGGGTGTTTAGATGCCAAGCACCAGAATAACCTTGAAATTCAGTAACACTCAGGCACTTATCTACCTGGGGACCTCTGCAAATCACAGCCTTAAGCTTTATATGTCTTGCAAGTAATGGGAGTTCCAGTGATTTGCTCATGGCCTATCCACCTACAATAAATGCACAATAAAACTAAGAGCTCCTTTTCACTCCTGTTCTCTGTGAGGGAGTTTTGCATAGTTGTGAACAGCAAAAAATTTGGCCCAATCTTTTTAATGATAAGGCCAGAAATATAGACCCTAAAGACAAAAGAAACCAATCTTATGTACTGGGAAAGATCGAGATAGTGTAAAACAAACCAGAAATGCCCCAAGAGATAAGAGGAGAAGAGTAGCCCTCTCCTTCCCTAGTTAGCACCTCCCAGTATGCTCCCAGTTCATGCAACAGGACAATGGCCACTGGACTTCGTGGCCACCCCTTCCTCCCTGGCCACATCAAAACCATGTCCACCTTTGTAAGGGCAGACTATGATTTAAAATACACATAAATAAAAGGCTTGCAAGGGGTAACCTGCCACTGTTTTTGCAACAATACACATTGTTAGAGAAGAGAAAGTCAAAACATAACTAAAGAACTGTATTAATGTATTCCACAACAAATTCAAACCAGTTAAATGGCCAAAGGAGATCCACCTGGAAAAGGAGTTTGATACCACAATTCTCCCAGAAAGTCAGCACAAGGGTATGACGACTAAAACACATTCTGACCTTGAAAAGCAAAATACATCTTGAATGCTCAGTTTTGGTACTGCTGGATTTCTCTCCTCCAGCTTTTACTTTATTTCCACTTGGAATCATAACAGTGCAATGAAAGTGCAAAATTCCAGTGGTACAGAAGGACTGCAGCATTTCTGCCACAGTTGTTTGCTGCTGTGGGACACTGAACACACAGGGATCTCGCATAGCAACAGTTTCCAAACAGAGAGAGGAAAGTAGCAACAATGAAGCACTGCTACAGGTGATTCGGAATCTGCTTCTCCAACAGGGCTACACAGATTCACACATCACATACTTCAACACAGAGCTTGGTGGAAATTAAAAAGTTGTGTTTATACATTTTATTTAAAAGGTACGAACTACGCTCAAAGTTAAATAAAACACTGAATGTAGCTAGCGGGTCAAAAAAGTTGTCCTCAGATATGGGACTGTCACTGAAGTAAATTTGCAGATTAGCAATATGGTGAAGAACATGAAGCAACTTGGAGAAGAATGTGATCCATGCTCTTTCTTATCTTTTTACATGCAGGAGAGGAATGAACTTGGATTTACCTCTTCACGTGTCCACCTGGTTTTTCCTAAGTGACGTTTTCCAGTCTTAGGAAGCAGACCATCATAATCGTGATCATACACCTCAACATCTTCTTCATCATCATCACTACTATATATACTGCAAAAGGAAACACAGCAAGACAGAGTGGAGCATGAGGACTTGAGCTACTTAATTACAAAACACAAAAAAACCCCCACTACAATCCTTACAAAGGTTACACAGATAAAAGTTTTAAAACTTGCACAACAAGATTTTGTTCTGCATTCTGTTGTTCTAGTATTCTGAACTGGTTCTGCTGTTTTTGGTATCCACAGATACAGGCAAAGGGCTGGCAACCTTCGTATTACTGTGCATGTTTAGACCTGCTCCTAATGTTAGATCAGTGGTGAATTACACGTTTGGCAAACTTTCAACCAATGAAGGTTTCAAATTAAAATACAATGTTTGGGACAATAAAGACAACTAGAGGCTGTGTCCAGTACACGAGTACATGTTTAAGATCTTTAACTCATGCCATACATTCTGAAAAATATTAGTGTTTTTGTATGTTTAATACAACAGATTGTTATACTGCTCCAAAATAAAACAGACTGTGTAGCAAAACAAAAAGCTAAACAATAACCTTGTTTGAGAAAATGTTTATGGACCCTATACAAGAAGGCACAAGTTTTTACAATGAAGTGAAAACAGTAAGTGGCAGCATTAACATGCAATAAGCTCTAATATAAAATATGCCCTCCATTTATAGGTTTGGACAGATAAGGACTGAGGACAAGTTTGTTTAATATCCTACAACCAACAGATGAATGCCTGAACCCTTCTATACTCTCAATTTCTATAACTTTATTACCTCTAATCTATTTCTAAATCCCTCATACTGTTTTTGAAACTCTCTGCTCACCTAATTCATGACTAAGGGATTTCCCCAGAGGCTATCTATGGATAAAAGGACTCCATGACTCTTTTCATAAACAGCACTTGCTCTACCTACCTAACTAAATCTAAAAGACAGCATTTTGCAACAAGACGTGCCTTTCTGGTGGACAGTATTTTACTTCTAACTTTTAAGGTATGAGCAGCAGTTCTGATACTTCAGCTAAGAGATGATAGCCATGAGTCTTTAGACTCATTAGAAGTTTCCATTAGGAAGGAGTCAGTGTCATTAAGATTAAAAACTGTGATATAGCTGATGGTATGGCATGCTGTGGTATGTTAAAAGTATGACAAAGACATTAAAATAAAGTTATTTTGTAATAAAGTTGTTTAAAGGCGCTGTTTATGCTGTTAACCTGTTTCCAGGAGATTACTTCAAATTAAGTTGCAGTGAAGCACGGTGACTGTTAGTCAAGATGTGAACACCTCCAAAAGGCAAGCTGTTGAACATACATTCTTTAAAAGTACTGGGCTAATCACACCCTACATCTTCCACCCTGTTTTCTGGCCTGTGTCATGAAAGAACATGCTTACATGCTACATGTAAAAAGTTTTCCACAGCCTGCAGTGATGTGTGTGGTCATCCTGCAGCCTCTGCCGGGTGCCCCTGAGTCACCCACCCAGCCTATCGCTGCCAACCTCAACTCGCGCCCACCGCGCTGCAGTCCTGCAGCCCCACGGTTCACTCCCTATTCCCCAGACCCCGTAACCACTGGGAGGAAGCCCCGATGGAAGCTCCCACTCCGCACGCACCCCTCGTTGGCAGCTGGAGCCTCCCGTGCTTGGGCAAAAGCTCCCACGCTCCAGCTGCCACAAGCGCGGCTCCTTCCCCAGCCGCCGCTCCAAGCAGATTCACTTTTCTCAGTGACACACAGAGACAGCTGCGCCGCTGCCCATATGCCAAAGGAAGTTTTGTGGCACAGTTTCCAAGTATCATTTTGAAAATGACTTTTCCGTAGATGCCAACCAGCAGGTACGCATCCATCGGCGGCGCTTCCTGCGCGGCGGTGCGGGCCGGGCACCGCAGGGAAACGCCGCTCTGCAGCAGCAGCAGCACAGCATCAGCGGCCAACACGTTAAAGGACTTCAGTGCGGGGCCAGTTCTGTAACAGGGTTATTTAAATGACTGGGGCCTCGCTGGCACCGCAGAACCGAGCAAACTCCACTGTACTACCTGCGTTCTCCAGCAGGAGAAAAGCGCCCGGGGATTCCGGGATGCTCGGTAGTTTTTTCAGTCAACCGGGCCCTCAGCGGTGCTCTAAAACTTTATGTTGCACCTCCGGCCGCAGCCCCGAAGCATTCCCCCGGGAGGCTCGGCTCGGCACGGCACGGCACGGCGCGGCGCTCCGCCCGGCCGGGACAGCGGGAGTCCCCCGGCCGCCCATCAGCGCTGCGCTGTTCGCCGAGGCAACAGGCTTGTGCAAGGATACACGAGGAAAAGAACGAAAAAAAAAGGGGAGAAGGTAAAAAAATAAAAAAAAAAGAAAAGGAGGAGGTGTAGAGGAAATGACTCGTTGCTGTTACTGTGATTGAAGGAATTCGGGCACCAGCCCGGCGGGGCAGAGCCCGCGCCCGCTCCCGCCGGCGCCGCGCCCGTTGGATCAGGCGGACACAGCACCGTGCCGTCCCGGCCTCCCAACCCCGAGCGGCGGACGTGTCCCTGCGGGAGGCGCCCGCGAGGCAGCGGTGGCTGTCCCTCTCTTTCGGGAGAGACGGGCCGGGTGATTCACCGCCAGCTTTAGCGACAGCCCCACTCTGACACTGCAGGTACAGCCCGGCGCTCGTCCGGCGGCTCGCCGCTTCCTCCCGCACCGCAAGCCCCTCTTCCTTTTAGAAAGAACCCACCAAGACCCCCAGTCCTACCGGACAGGGCCGGCGCCCAGGAAGCGCCAGGCAGAGCTGCGACCTTCTCCCCTGTCACAGCCAGCCAAAGGGGAGGGGAGGAGGGGAGGGTGCCGGGCTGCAAAGAGAAAAAAGCCTCCACGTGTCGGACCCGCCGTCCCCGGCTAATCAGACAACAACCCCGCTCTGTGCGCCCGCCCGGCAGCGGCGGCACGGACGCGGCCACGCGGCGCTGCCGCCCCCGTCCAGTCCAGTCCGCCGCCTCCGGGGCACCGCCGCCCCC
>VZSE01013650.1:146746-553566 GCA_013398275.1 Promerops cafer | reverse complement strand
CCGCCGCTCCCGCGCCGCGGGCCCTCGACGGCGCGTCCGCAGCCCCCCCGTGCCCGCGCCCTGCGGCTGTCGCTGATGGAGCTGTCGGGGCGGGGGGCAGCCCTTCTCCCCCGTGCACGGCGGGTGGGGAAGGCGAGTCTCGCCATGGGGCGAGAACTCTCTGGCGAGACCCCGCGACCACCCCGCGGCCCACACAGGTGCCTCCCGCCGACGGGGGGAGGGTGGGCCTTTGCGGGTGCACCTGCTCCGGTCCCTGCGTGGCGTGCGGGCTGCTGCGGCTGCAGCCCTCGGGGGGCAAACAACCCCCGCTGGCAATGGAAAGGGAACTCGGAGGGGCCCGGGGCTGCCCGGGGCTTGGCTGCGGTTGCCTGGCCGCGGGGGATTTCTGCTATAGTTCCCCTTGCTGCTGCCCGGCGGTGGATGCTGCCTGCCGCCGCGGCGGCGGGAGGGGCGGCGGGTGTCCGATGAGCTCCAGAGAACACGTTTTTTGATACAGAAATGAGTCAGGATGTGAAAAATGGCGAAACATGCAAAGTTCCCAGGCTGCGCTGCTGCTTGAAAAATCATGGCTTTGCAGCGGTTTCGGCGCACTCGCCCTTTCCTCAAAGGCCCGCGGCTCATCAATGAGCTGCCGACGGGCGGGGCCGCGGGGCCGCTCCCGAGCCCGCGGCGCCGCTGCCGGAGGGCCGTAGTGGGCTGCCGGGCGGGCCGGGCCGGGCCGTGCGCTGGGCACAGCCCGCGGGCAGCCCCGCTCCGCCCCGCCGCGGCGCTTTGCTCCCGAAGGCTCCCGCGTAGCGCGAGTCACCGGCTCGGGCAGCGCGGGGATGGACACGCAGCCGCGGCTGTCTCCGCGAGCGGACGCGTCACTTCTTGGCATCACACCTCGTGCTAAATTAGCCGGACGGTGCACGTCGTTCCTGTTTTGCCCTACCCAAGCCTCCGGTAGGAGGTGCCGTGCGTACCGGCCTCTGTTTGCCTACCTGTGATACGGGTCTGCCGCGCCGGGGACCAGTGTTAGTGCAGAGTGAAGGGGCTTTGTACAGTGCCATGTCTGTACCGCGAGGAAGTGCGGGGGGGGGGTTAATGCTCATGTGGAAAATTGAAGACTAATTCAGCTCTGTTCTACACCTTTGTATAAAATACATTTTGGCATCAGCAAAGAACAAGGCTACTCATATCCATTGGATTTTTAAGTTGTTTTGTAGTTTGGGTTTTTTTTTTTTTTTTTTTTTTTTCCCCAGTAAATTTGTATTTGGGCAATGAAGGAAATCAGGAGTCCAGAGAAAATACAGAAAGATGTCTTAGTGTCCACAGTGTTGCCAGGTGTTTGGAATATTACTGTTGCAAAATCAGAACTGATAATAACCCATAGGAGTGTAAACTGTGTATGTGTAAAATGTTCCTGAACGTGTTACAGAAAGTTATTTAGAAGCAAGAGAGTTTTCTGAGTACTGCTCCAACAGTGAGTGTTGCTTACATACGCAGAAGGCCCAGAGCTGGGCCTTCATCAGTGCAGCTGTAAGGATATGACAGAATTCACTGGATCTATTGTTAAGGATCTGTACTACTTCTCTGTGACTGAAAATGCACATTTCACTGAAGCGGTGTGGTCATTTTGCCTACGGTATCCCAAAGAGGTACAAACAAAACTGTGCAAGGTTATCTCTTCCTTCTTCTGCAGGAAACAGTTTCCCGTATTGATTTTTGCAAATATTTCAGTGTTAACTGAGATAAATCCAACATCTTCCCGATTTGGATGTAAATTTGCTGAATAAATGCAAAGAATGTCTATTATTGCTCTCAAGAGAGTTGTTAATATGCACAATTTTCTTCTGACAGTTTTTTTGCAAGACTGCATTTTTTTTCCAGTGACTCTGAAGAAACACATTTTTTCATCCTAGACTGAAAAAAGAATCCACTACATTTGGTTTATAAGATTACATAAAATTGCAAATAAAACACATCTTACTGTGTTCAAAACAAAGAGGGAAATGACACCTCTGCTTCAGGTTTAAAGTTCAATCTTCCTCAACTCACTCTGCATATGTAAACCCCACTAAAATCAGCAAGGTGTGTGCATGCACTCCACTGATGTTGCTTCGTTCTTAATATTTCAAATTTAGCTAGAAACAAGCTGCAACTCTAGTATTTTGCTTTATTTCCCAAGCATCTGTAGCCTGGGGGACTTTGATGTGTGAGGATTCTTTATAATATAGTCTTGCCAAAGCCCAAAAGAAAAAGAAAACCCTTCTACATCTCAGCTAGATATCTTATGCCTTAAATGTGAAGTAGCAGACTTTTTCTTACATTACCCTTCCAACTTCATTAATTAGTGATGTCTCTGAGCCTATTTATAGTAATTGCATCAACTGACAGAGTAATTGTAAACAGTGTAACTGCATGTTCTGGAGGTTTTTTTTTTCCTTACACGAATTATATAGGTAATTTAATAAATGTAATTATATAAATGGTAAATACAAGTTGAATTACTTGATTTCCTGCACCTCCACTACAAACACAGACCTCAAGATGAAGTTTAAAAGCGTGTGAAGAAAGTTTCTAGAATCCTGGTTAAACATCAAATCCAGGCTATGTTGTCTTCTTCCTTACTGTTTTCCCGTTGCGATCTGCTGTTTAGCTGGCATGACTTGAGCTGAGTATTGCCAGCATCAGTTAACCAGGCATACATAACCAAATAGAAAAGGAATCAAGAAGGAAGTTCAGCTGTGAGAAGAACAGTAAGCCTGAACACCAGGATTTTCCAAATGTACAGGAGATAGTTGCATACTTTTTTTAGACTTCGGAAAATCTCAGCAGCAGTCTCTACTTAGGTGTTCCTATTTTTTCTGTGTTTGTCACAGAATCTGCAAGGAATACTGTGAAATCAGTGTCTAACAACTTGTATGATCACATGTGTTTTTTTCAATCAAAAGTCTTGTAAATTGCCACCTTTCCCTCTGGTGCAAATATATCTCAGAATTCAAGAAGCATTTTTATAAATGTATGTTTATTTGTGCTTTTTTGTTTACTTTCTGCATTTCTTTTAGCCTGTGTATCATAAAACAACAATGAACTTTCACTTTTTTAGTTTCACTTTTAGACTGTAGTTACGGTAAAGTTTCAAATGCAGTTGTGGTATTTTTATAATTGAACATCAGGTGATTTTTGGTATTTTGGCCAGAAATGTTTTTAATAAATATCGTTAACACATCTGAAACAAAATAAAAATGTATGTTTTCCTTTGATGTAGACTTCCTCACAAGTCCCTCATAAAAGGAGATAAGAAGATTGATTAAAAGTTATGGGGAAGGAGGCAGGAGACCAGGGTTTAATGCCTCTTTTATCATGCATCAAGTCACTTAGAGCCAGATATTTAGCCATGTTCCCCTACCTGTGGATACAAATTATGTCCAACAATGTGCATTAACATTGTTGTTCCAGTAACCTGTTCAGTGTGTGAGGGCCAGGCTGGCGTCTTCCCGAGGGATACCTGCCTCAAAGATAGCTGGGTATGTTACCACCCAGATTTGCATGTGTGCTGGGACTCCAAGAACAGCAAACACTTGGGTGTGAGTGGCAACCACCTCCCCTGCTGAAAGTGGACATAGCCTGGTCCTGGGTAAGGCTGAAACAGATGGCAACAGAAGTGGGCCAGCAGGAGATGCAGCTGCCTCCATACTATCATACTCACATTTTCTTGCAGCCAGGCTGGAAAGCAGGAGAAAGGATAGGAAGCTGACTGGAAACTTTTAGCAGCTGGAAACAAGATTTCTCCTAGGATATGCATCCCTGAGCTTAGAGAAAGAAGAGGCACTCAGCTGGCTCCTACTCCAGCAGTGTAGATGGTGTAGCCTAGATCTTTAAGTCTGTACCTCTGGTTTATGCACATACAGGTTTAGAGCCCTCTAGACCACTGTTACCCTGATTATAGCAGAGCACCTACACTGAAAATCCAGTGTGTTCTGGTGTACAACAGAAATAAGATAGCAATGGTTCAGACCTACCAGTTGATTGCATTATATCTTTATTTATTTTGAAAGTATAGTTGACCTTAGGTCAGGTAGCAATAAGAATTCAATGATAAGGTGAAACTGAATCAATTGAAATTTTATAGAACTTGATGAAATTAGGATCTTGAGTGAGGGAGCAAAGGTAAACCTTACACTCTTCAGCAGAGGCTCTTTTTTGTGGTAAACCCTCTTTGTTTGTGTATGGCTTGGAAGGATAGTAATGCCTGAGGCCTTCCAACTGCAAAAATAGCTTACTATAGGAACTGAGCATATGTTGTACAAAAGCTGTTTTTTCATTTGTTCTGAAACAGCACGGTACACTAGGTGCAAAAGGAGGCTTGGGGCAAGTGACACCAGATCTTTGGACACCAGCAGAGCCCCACGTCCAGTTGGCTGCCCAAGCATGGTGGGCTCAGTGGTGTTCCAAGTGTAGGGCCTCCTCTGAAAACTAGCCTTTCCATGTAATGCCCTACATCATCACACAGAACAATCTAATTTCCTTTTAAAACGCAGTACTAACAATAAGAAGCATTCATTGCACATACTGCAGCTTCATCTTTTTAACCTGCAGCAGAGCACTGACATTCAAAGTAACAGAAAATTTGTGATATGGTGGGGTATTGACATTGTATGTTACAGAATACCTGGAGCAATACAGCCTTTCCAACTACTTTCATCACACTTGAGACTATGTGATTTCTTGACTTCATTTTATTGCTAGTGACTACTACTTGAAAGGCCATCATGATGTTTATTTATTTTTTATATAAAGTATGATGTGATAAAAATATTAGACAAATTTGATTAATAACAGAGTAGAGGACATAAGTGAAAACATATGCAAATAAGCTTATTTCCTTAAATGATTCCTTTAATCATACTAATATGTCAAGGAACAGCAATATGCATTTCAAAATGATAAAGTAAACCCTATTCACAAAAGAAGTGATTTGCTCTATGTAGATGTTTACCTACAAAGGTGTGGTTACTATAATGTATGCCTGGCTGGCAAGCAGAGAGGCTTTTGTTCCGTGGTTGCTTTTAAAAGTGTCCTCTGAGGGAGGTGCAACTTTGCACTGGTTTAGCAGAGAATTCCATCTGTTCCTTCTCTCCCATTTTTGCTCTTATAAATGCAAAGCAACTCTGGTGATGTTTCTTAAGTTTCTATAGATATACCTGGCTGTACCTGAAAGCAGAGCTTAATCTATAAACTGTAGCAGTGTGGTTAAGAGTAAACACATGTAAATGAGTTTAGCCACTTATTTGTGCAATGCACAACATAGCAAGGTCCTACAGACACCAACTGCTTACATTTAGCCCTTTTTCACTGCCATGCAGCTGGAAAGGCCCAATTCCCCATTACAGCAGTCTTTCTTCCCTCTTGTTCTATTGATTTGATAAATTGGAAGGAAATACAAGGTGATTTACACCAGTTTAAATTAAAGCATGGGCAGGCTCTTGTCAAGTCCATTGTCTCTAAAATTCATTAATTTCTCCTATTACTGGAAAATATGTAAAGGAGATTTAGCTCTTTCTGTGGTTGTAACTCACTGGTTGTAGTCATTTCTTACATGTTTTCTTTTAGATGTTAGCCCATTATTAATCTCATTTTTAGATATGTCATGGACACTTACACTTCTCACACAAAGCCCCATTTCCCACGTAGTCTGTTATTATCTTATTAAAATATTTTGTATTTTATATGCTTATAACCTTGCCCCTTTCAGACCTTTTCCCATCACTTAACTGACTGAATATTGTGAAGTGGAATCAATCTCTTCTTTTTCCACTTTCCTACACACTTACTCTATTGCTGTGGTAGATTACTGTAGGCTAGCTACTAAAGCTTTTCATTTTCACCATATCTGTTTTACATCCTCAGGCCCTATGTCACTCCTTTCTGTATTAGTCAGTAGGAGGTGCCAAAATATTGGCAAGAAAAATAATTTTTTCAGGCCAAGACAGAATTAATCACCTCCATTTCTGTATCTTGCAACCCTTGTTACTTACTGCTGTTTAAGAGGTAGTCAAATTATGTTTGCAGAAAAGCTGTGTATACAAATACAGCAGTGCTCCTTCCTCTCTTCCTTGTGCCCATAAGGAAGGACATTCCTTGTGCTGCCTTCTAATTCCATTAAGTTACTCCTACATCACATTGTTAGCTTTTAAAGAAGTTTGCTGGATCTTAAAAGCAAGACCAAGTGGTTGAATAGATGGTTGCTATCACTTAGATAACTCTGAAATAATCACTATGTTATTACTAAGTATTTGTGTCCAACCAAATTTGTGTATGAACTTTGAAAATGTGTTCACCAAATATTTTTTAGCAATAATTCTTCAAATTGCATGTTTACATGCACTGTTTTATCAGCGCTGGAAATAACTTCTGCGACCTGCAAAAGTATTTCCCGAGGTATCTTGCAAATGTCAATTGACAACATCAGGCAACTTGTGGTTTGAGAGCTTAACCAGATAGGAAAAGGATAGTCAAAAATATTGAAAAAGCTTGTGCTCAGCTTCTTGAAGAGAGGGTACCTCAGCAGTGCTGGGTGCTTAATTTTTTTTTAGGGATTTGAGCCTTTATAGGGCTGACATGGCAAAATTAGCTGGAAAATTATCCTTGGTGGCTAATTATAAAATGGAGATGGTTTAGTGGACCCATAAAGAAAGTGAGTAGAACACCAGGCCTGTGGCCAGAGTGACTCACTGACAGTGCTTGGTTTTGGGTCCTCTGCTGTGCAGTAACTACAAAGATAAATTGTGAAAATGAAATCAGCTTTGAAAGACAGGTGTCAAAGTGGAATTTTCTGTGCTTTCCTTTACTTCTCCCTTTAGTGAAGCCTGGTGAGTTATATAGAAAATGATACTTGGAAGACTCTTTCATACATTTCTTATTTAGATACCCTGTTCTTTTCCTGTGCACTCTCTCACACGTGTAAAAGAAGCTATTGACTTTCTCATTCACCCTTCCAGTGCTTTCATTACATTCATTACTAATGACTGCACTTTCTGGACATGATGGTGTTTGTATCCCTATTCTTTAATGTTTTATGACTTCTGTTTTGTGCTTCCCATATGTTTCTGGAGAGAATTCCCTTCTTTCTTTTACTTGTCTTGTTTCTGCTTGCTCTTTCTGTGTATGCCAATTAATAATGAAGGCTATGCCTGTGCTTCCCCTCCCTATGGCACAATGTGGTTTTCTCCAGCTCTCACTTTTTGTGAAAAGTAGGCCATCTACTGTTGCTTTCTAGTATGGATTACAGATCCCCCAGCAAATGGCCATGCCATGCATATAGCTCCAAACTGGACTTCACAAGTGCCTATTCTCCTGTTTACTGGCACTTCTTATTTTGCAGGCATATTGTGATGTAATAGTTTCAATAGCAAACTGAAATCTTGTATCTTTTTTTCCTTCTTTTGAATAGTAACCAATATAATTGGTTCATGTCCATCTGCCATAAACCAAGTTTTTTATTTTGTAATCTAGATAGTATTCAGTGTTCTGGTTTGCTAATCTAAAACTTTTCCTCAAATGAACATTTTTCATAGTTATACATCAAGCACCTTTCCCCTTTCCCATCCCCACTGAAGTCAGAGCGCAAGAGATGACCACCTATTGATTTAGGCAGAGGCAGCTATTAGTGACAGTTTTTGTCAGTTTAGCACATCTTTGTTGTGGGTTTTTTTGTTTTGTTTTGTTTTGTTTTAGTTTTGGGTTTGTTTTTTTTTTTTTTTTTTTTTTTTTTTTTTTTTTTTTTGGTTTTTTTTTTTTTTTTTTTTTTTTTTTTTTTTTTTTTTTTTTTTTTTAGTGTGGTTTTGAACAGAAAAGTTCAAAACTTTGGTGTACTACCAAAATTAAAAATTGAATCCTGGTAGTACACATTCTCCATATGTCTTCTGAGTCATATCTGGATAGTACACTGATGAAAACAAGCTCCAGTGTTGTCAGCACTGTAAAACACAAAGAGCCTTGAAAGGGGAGCTGGCCCATCATCTGCCTGTTGTACCACCAGGTCTGCAGTTGGGTTCTGGTTCCTTAGCTATTTTTGGAGATGCTACAGAAACTGAGAATTGGCAGTGCTCAACTTCTTATCAAAGGTGAACTTGTTGTGGGGGCAATTGTTTGCACTTCAGTTTGATGGGGATATTATTGCTAGATTAGAATCATATGCAGCCAAATACAGCTTTTCTGGTCTTTACTTTTAGGTCAAAGTTGGATATTTCTTCCTTTCCTTCCTATGAAAACTGACTGAGGGACTTATTTTACAACATTACTTTTGTGAAAAAAGGTCCTTTATTTAATGACCTATTAGTCTTAGTTCTGCAATAAAATATTTACTGCTTGGTTCATTAAGAATAAAACATAAGTATAATAATTTTATTATGTCCAGTTAATTTTTTGTTCACTTGCAATTACATATTATTTCTCAGTGCCTTGTCTCTCTTTTCACATTAAACTGTCATTAAATTTTTTAATTTAAGTTTTAGGTATGTTGCAGTTTTCAGGGATGTTCCCATTTCTCAGTTAGAAGTATAAGGGATTACAGTTCCTCTGGGAAGTGACTTTTTAAAACTACACTAATTTACATAAGCAAAATTGAAGAACCATTTCATCTTCTCGAGTATTTGACTCTTTAAACTGGTCACTAACAGAGAGACAGTCTTCCACTGGGTGCAATTGCTGTGCAAAAGAAAAGAAAAAATGAAGGAGGTAAAGGCACCTTTAGTAGTTCTGAGAATGATAAAATTAGGTAGATCATTAGTGCTTTGTAGGTAGAAATACAAGACAAGTGGAGACAACTCACTTTTCTTAAACAAGACAATTAGGGAACCAGCTAAATTGCTGAGAGGTTCTTATGAATAAATAAAGCATCTGTCCTTACTGATCTATCACTTGTCAGATGTTGTTTTAATTTAATAAAGAGGCCAATATCTGCTTATGGCCCTGCTCTCTGCTCATTTATAACTGGAGAGCAGGACTCAACTCTTAGTGTGAGGCACTAGAACTCAACAATGGCAACACACCAGCTAAGTGCCACTATGGAGCTGTGACAAATGACATTTTGATAGACACGTAGGAGTTATCTGATTATGCTGGAAGGGCCCTTAAAATTAACTTCAGATGCCCTAAATCTCAGTGTGGTAAGCTAACACACAGGCACAAATTCTCTCTTCCCAGGAGCCAGTGCCTTCTAGAGGTCGAGAATGAAGTTGAAGGCATTTACTCTGGGTTAGAAGAAATCTAAGTCTAGAGGAGTTTGGACAGAACTGAGAAACAATTTTAATGTTTCCAATGTAAATGATTAAGTATTCAATGACAATGCCTAAATGGTCCATCGCTAGTTTTCAGACTTAGTCAAATGAATGTCATGAGCTTATCACAGGAGCTGCTTCTTCAGACTGCTTTAAACAGAGCCATAAATCCCATACAAGTTAATGCTGTTCAAATTAAACACATCTGACTGAAGCAAATAGGTATTAAACCTATTTTTACACTATCAGAGGTTGCTTTGGTGTCAAATCATGTGATTTTTTTTAACCTCAGATACCTCTTGGCAAGAAATGCAGGCAATGTTGCTGTTTCTGTTAAGTATACAGTTTCAGGTATTCCTGATAATAACAGACTTCAGCATTTTTTGCTGAAACAATTTGTTTTTGCTCCTCACCTAAATTCTCATCTACATGTTTCAGAAACAGCTGGACGTTGTCAACATGGTCTGAATAGCCTCTGTCTTCTGTAAATAGGTAGGTGGATATATAGAGCTTCTTCTAGTGTCAGTCACTGAGATGGCAAGTGCTTCTCTGTGAAGTCTGGCTTATTTAGCTGACATAACAGGAGCTGATCTGTACATAACTGTGCCAAGGAAGGATCATCTTGTCTGCACATTTCTCCCAGTCTCTGCCTTTGCTTCAGGACATTGAGGGCTGGTGATAATGCAGTAGAAATTATATCTTGCCAAAAAAGCTTTGAAACCTTGCCCTATAAACCCTGGACCTTTTTTTATTCTTTTTTTCCAGTAATAGTTCCTCTGGAATTCCCCAATAAGAAAACATACTCTTAACTTTCCTAGTGACGTTTGAGTTGTACTTGACAATCACACAGTTCATAAGTGTTTTGGCTAATATTCTAGCCCAGCTGGCTATTTCTCTCCCTCTAGTGCACAGAGATTGATATCTACCCTTCTGGTCTTCCTCAGACAAAGCTGGTATTATCAGAAAATCACCTTTTTTTTTTTACTGCCTTACTAAAGTGTCAGAATTCAGAGATTCTCATGCTTTTTTTACATGCTGTAGGCCACTCTAGAAATAGTGAGTTTTTCAGCAGTTTCTGAAGGCCTCAGGGCTATCCTGTCTTCTATTTTCAGCTTCCTCTCCAGGTTTTAGGGATTACCCTAAACCTACAAAAAATATGCTTTTCTTGCTTGTAGCTAGCAATTCACTACTGTTTGAAAAGGCAGGCATGGCTGTTTACTCTACTCTGTAAGGTACTGGTCAGGAAAATGTAGTTCTGTTGGCTTTGACTTTTTCAAAGATCAATGGCCTGTAGAATTCCCTGACCCTCTGGTGTCTGTGCTTTCTCCCACACCATAAATATGTTAAGATTTTTGTTTCTGTAACTGGGTGACAGGTTGGGATAGCCATAGTTATCAAATCTTTCCACAAGAAAAGCTTTCAAGTGATTTACCCCAATACTGTATTAACAGAAATTTTTGTGCAGGGAATGAGTCACAAAAGCTTCACATGATTTCATAAAAGAGAAGAAAGGAAAGGAAGGGAGGAAGGGAGGGAGGAAGGGAGGGCGGAAGTAGGGGAGGAAGGGAAGAAAGGAAAGGAAGGGAGGAAGGGAGGAAGAGAGGAAGAGAGAGAGAGAAAGAGAGAAAGAAAGAAAGGAAGCGAGAAAGAAGGTGAGAAAGAAAGCAAGAAAGCAAGAAAGCAAGAAAGTGAGAAAGAAGGTGAGAAAGAAAGCAAGAAAAAGAAAGAAAGAGGACCATTTTACTTTTACGTGGAAAGGACCAATGCCATTCTTTGTGTTGCAAGAAACATTTTCAGGCGATTTGGTACACTACGCAATTTTTTTTTGATGGGTGTTGGAAAGGCCCCATCATTCTGTATTCCTTTCCTTTGTGATACAGATGAGCTGAATGCCCAGAATGACCTCAGGGTTACTGTAGTCAGCAGTGAAATTCACAAAAGATTCATTTGTAGAATAAGTGTCTTCCACTGGTCGCATATCACACAACAGCACGAAGCCCACCAGCTACTTCCCTTTGCATGGGGAAAATGCTCTCCACTTGCAGTGATATTCTCCATGTTGAGAAATGAGATATGATCACTGCACCACTGCTTCATCACTCTCCAGTTTTTCATCCTTCTTGACACTTTCAAGAGATCCACATTCTTCAGATGTCCCCTTTACTGTTGTATCAGCTGCATTGGTATGACACTACAGCTTAACAGACTGCAAACCTCTGTCTGTCCTGTGCACGGGGTCTCAACCAACAGCCCCAGTGTGTTGTCTCCTCTGTAAACTGCCCTTTCCCTTCCAGTTTTCCTGCTGAGCTTCTGAGGGCAACACTGGCTTATTTTAGCTTGGATTGGTGATGAAAATAATTGGGTACTAGCTCTGACAGTAGAAATACGGAGCCTGTTTTAAAGCTCCTGTGCTTGCAATGAATTAGGAAACCTGCTTTCCAGGGTTCGTCACACTTAGTGACACAAGTAATAGAGCCTGAGAAGAATGGCTCTGCATGCTCCTCCTGGGTGCCTTTTGTTCAGCACACAACTGAAAAATGACCCTTCCTCTGTTATTTCCTACATTTTACATTTCTAGCACATCTGTGATCAAGATCATTCTTTAAGTACTGCCTGTTGTTTTGATCACATGTGCTTGCTGCACTTTTCTGTGTCCTTTCAGTAGCTGCAAATACTTTTGTATGGTCTGTCTCAAATACTTTGTTAAATGGCCAACTTCCTATTTCTTAGGATCATCTCAGTGGTGTTCCTTGAGTGCCAGTGGCATGTGACCATCCACCAATCCTTTTCAGAAATAAAAATTACTAGGTTAGTCTAAAATTTAATCACTTTCACTGAGTTGCATCTTAGCAAGCACTTTGCACTATCCATTTGGCTGTATTACCATCTCATAAAGCTTTATTTAGACATTAAGCAATAGCTAAGTTTCTTAGTACTTTCAAGGCTTTCATATTTTCTTTTCTTTTTTTTTTTCCTCTCCCTCCTTGATTAGGAAAGCTATGATTGGCAAACCAATATTCTCTCCCTACGCTCTTGCAAACTGGTGGATCTCTCCCCTACATCTAACTGTCAGTATAAAAATTTGGTAGCTGCCTGTGAGACCTCCTTCTATTTTGGCTGTTCTGTAACTTCATCAGCATTTCAGTGCTTCAGAGTACTAAGGCCAGACTTAGATTTTCATCTTTACCAAAGCTAAGGTTGTTTATCTTGAAATCACACTGGAAAGTGAGTGAAATGTGGCATAAAGCATATTCTTTTTTTTCAGCCTGACTCATATTAACTTAGCTCTAACTATCCATTTGGGATAAAATTTATATGAATGACACATTTCAATTATTTTTATTTCATCAGTTTAACTGAAAACGTTATTTTTAAACTATATAGTTTTTCATACAGACAAACGTCACTGGTGATACACAAACAATACTATTTACTTTCATTTAAATTTCCTAGCTACATACACTTCTTGATGTACTGAGTTAGTAAAACCTGCAATCTGAAGCTCTTGGAGAAGTTTCTAGATAATTATTAGAGCTAATACATGGCTGACCTCAGTGTTTACTGATCAGCTGCTTCATTCCTGTATTGAGGTTTGGGCATACAAACAATAATTTTTGGCAAACTCTCTTAGACTGGCAGGAATGGAAGGTGAGGGTAAGAAATCAGCGAGAGGAAGTAAAAATGTAAACTAGTCTAAGGAACAGGTTGTTAGATATTGATAGAAAAAGATATATACAAATATAAGTATATACATCAATTTAGACAGAATTCAGACTTACTTAGATGCAACACTGGATTTGGTTCTTGAACAGGCTCCTTGCATGTCATATTCCTGCTCCTGTTCATAGCAGAGTCAAAAGGATTTTTGTATTCATCTAAATGAGAAAAGGACAAAGCCCAGAACATAACATGGGAAAGTCAGTCCCAGATGTAATGACTGCAAGAGCAATGGACAGCAGAAATTCACATAGGTACAACTTCCTCAGGTGCTCAGGTGTAAACTTGGGGCTGCTGAGCTCACTTGCCAGAGCTTAAGAGAAAAGGAGTGCATGCTGCAATTGATGTGCTGCATGATCCAAAGCATATCATCTGTCTTCAGCAGGTCCAGCTTAAGGACCTTTACAAGGGTTAATAACATCTCCATTCTTTAGAGGACATTGCAAAAGTTAATCCATTGAAGTTCATGACAGTCACTGAAATGATTGTGATGTAAATCAAATGGAAAATTACTGAAGCAAAAGAACTCTGAGAGATATCCCTCTTTTAAAACAGTTTTTTCTGCTCCACTTCTTTTTTTTCCCCCCACAGTGGAAGTCAATGGAGACATTAATTTTTCTGATATCTACAGATTTTTATTACACAGTATTTAGGTAATTTTCTAAAAGGAAAGCAGTATTTATGCCTTTTCTTAAATCTCTGGCCTGAGAAAGTTTAGACTGGGTTCTTCTGTCAGGTACTAAGGTCTGTTTCATTGTGGAACACAATGCAACGTGAAGAGTAATGGTACCACTGTCACCCATGCAAGTGAGACCTGATTAAATATAGTGGGACTTCTTCTTTCATCTGGATCATTCCAAACTTATTGTTTTTCCTTTAAAGCTCAATCACCACAAATGCCTCAACTATTTGTGAGAGAAACTTCCTTGTTGATTTTTAATATTCTTATCTTTCTGTTGAGGCTTGAGAGATTTCAAAACAGGGGGACGACCTCTAACAGTGGCACATCTGATATATAAAAACAAAGAGCAAACAAAAATTTACATGAAAATAATGTTCTTTTGAAACAGCAGACACAAACATGCCGTGCCATAGTTGTTTCCCACTCTTAGAAAACATGAGTGCTCAGAGCCTCCGTTACAAATGATAATGGCAATATTAATGTGGGTCCTTATCTGAGACCTGCTGAAGTCAGTTAAAGGCCTTCCATTGATTGCAGGGAATATTAGATCAGGCCCTTTCAGAACGTATTTTGGTCAACTCTTGTCCAACCGTTATTTCACATAGGAGAAATGGGGTTTATCTCTCTTCTGCACTCTGGGCTTCTATCAGCAGAGTGACATCCAAGTGAGGGATCCAAGCACGAGAAAAGTCCAGGCTGTCCCAGTGGTGAAGTACAGAGGGTGGGGAAGTTTTTAAAGAGTCTCAACACGATGACACATGAGAGAGAAAGGGAGAGTGAAAATAAATCATAGAGCAAGACTGGAAGGCAAAGATGTAGAAAAGTATAAAAGCAGTTTTTTCTTCAGTTTTTTTTTACCAAAAATAGTCCAGTCATGTTAAGACATGAACAGGTGGGAAAGTACAGCTTTGCAGCTTTAAAATTGTATATTGTTTTTCATCTGTAACACAAAAGAGAGTTTGAAAAAAGTGAAAAACGTTCCAGCAGGTTTTGGAGCAGGAAGGAAATCATGCCAAATTATTGCTGATGTTCAGTCTTTACAGGTGTGCTTTCTTCTTCACCTTGATGGGAAATCCCCTCATTTAATCTCATGCAATGTAGCAGAATGACTGTAAGCAACTTCCTACCTGGTGTCCTTTTCTTCTGCTTTTCAAACCACAGTGAGGCAACAGGAATTAAGACCCTGCAGGTTATGGCATATGGATGAAATCGTATCAGCTGGCACAGCATCTCTGGCAGTGGGGCTCTGGAGGGATGCTGGCAGCCCTGTGGAAGGAAACATTTAGCAGAGCAGGGGCCAGCTTGAGCTGTTTGCTATGCTTTGGTCTTCCTCTGAGTACTTGCTCCCATACTTTCCAACAAAATCCGCTTTCCTCTTACAGGGTGTTGCATTTCAGTCGGGAAGTGTTGACTGTAGGTGCGATGAGCATTTATTTTATATTATTTCAAAATAAAGATGATTCATGGGGAAAAAGACCTTTGAAACTGTATCCTATCATATCCTGTCACCATTATGCAAACAGAACTAGACACTAATACCGCTGTTGCACATTTTATTGTTCAAAAACCAAAATGACTGAAAATAAAAGGAAAGGACAAGCATGACCCAAATGTATAATTTCCCTAAGATCGTCAGATTCTTTTAAAATATTGAAAAATTATCAGAAAACACTGTTAAAATGCAAATATTTCACAAGATTTTATTTAATTTTTAAGTAGTTTGAATCTTATGACCATTATCTGCTTACATATGCTATTTTATTTTTCTTGTGCTATTTAATTTTTATGTGATTTGTATTTTAAGTTTTTTAAAACTTCTACATTAGTGCTACTATGATGTCTGTATTCTGCTAAACATTAGAGAGAAAAATAACACTTTGTGCTTCTGAATTGACATCATGTAGCAGAACCATTTCAATGTATAGTCTTTTGATACAGTTGCATGGATGTTTTTCCAGAAACCTTTTGGATTTTTTTTTAATAAAGCATACTGAAATATTTTGACTCTTTACCCCAAATTTGGAAATGCAGTTTCTTCTTACCTGTCAATAAGCTGATCATCAGCACCATTCTCTTCTCAGTTTTCATGAAGTGCATATGAAATCAGATATTCTTGTCCATGCTCATTCCCAGCCTGATTGTAGAGCCATAAAACCAACACTAGTCCTCTTCCTGGTGCACCTGGGACTGGAGCTGAGACATTTTTCTCTTCCTGTAGGAGCATAGACTCTGGGACCCTGATAAACCTGGAGAGCTGGAAGAAACCAGGGCCACATCTTATTCCACATCTTTTTAGTAAGATACTGTCTTTTTTCTTTTTTCATGATTTATTAGTAAAAAGGACAGAATGGCAGATGAATACATCTTGTATTAATTTGCAAACATACCACAAGAAGATGTATACCTCAGAATATTTGATAACAATTCACATACACATTTCTACTTCTGTATGTGCAATGAAAACATAAAGAATGGTACGGTAATTTAGAAAATGTGAATTGTTGAAGAGATTATTATAAATAGAGATAAATATTCCACTAATTTTATTTTTAATCATTATTGGTTTTCAATGTTTTTTGCACTCAATAAAGTGTTATAAATTAAATATTTGACTAGAGTAAATTAAGCAACAAGTTAGAACAAGCCTTGAGAAAAAAAGTTTATTCATTACTTTTGATCAATTTCCATATCTTTAGATTTTTAGTGTGATGAGAGATATAATTAAACAATTTTCAATAAATGCCTGATCCAAAACTTGTGAAAGGTAATAGGTACCATCACAATTTCATTAAAATTAATTGGCAAGTCTTCATTAGAAGGAGCAAGATTTTGAGCATGGTAACTTGCCTGAGTTTTGAAAATTCAAGCTTTATGTTTTGAGACGAAAATTCCTGTTCATACAAGTACAGCCTGTAAAAAGTAATGAACGGAAAGTAGAGTGGAAATCTTGAAGTACTTGTTCAATTAAACAAGGAAAAAATAATGTGAATTACTGATTTTTGTAATACTTTGGCAAGACATTACAAAAACAGTTGATCATTTCAATTTTCGCATTCTATATATTGATATACTAAACTGATGTTCAGATTAAATATTAGAAAAATAATTTTTCACTGAAAGTGTGGCGAGGCACTGGAATAAATTGCCCAGAGAGGTGGAGGAGTCACTATCTCTGCAAGTGTTCAAGAGGTGTCTGGAAGTGGCACCTGGGGATATGGCTTAGGGGTGATTATGGTGGTGCTGGGTTGATGGTTGAACTAGATGATCTTGAATGTCTCTTCCAACTTTGAGCATTGTGTGACTCTGTAAACTGGCAGGGCATTCTATACTTACTCTTGCAGCTTTTTCTACCATAGCATTAACCAAAACCTCAAGGCCTAAAACAAATCTTGTCACATACTGAAAACAAAGTATATTTCAGAATATAACAGAATATTTCGGTTTGAAAAAAAAAATCAAATATTTAACTTGTCCTGTTTCTTTGTGATGAAACNGACCATTATCTGCTTACATATGCTATTTTATTTTTCTTGTGCTATTTAATTTTTATGTGATTTGTATTTTAAGTTTTTTAAAACTTCTACATTAGTGCTACTATGATGTCTGTATTCTGCTAAACATTAGAGAGAAAAATAACACTTTGTGCTTCTGAATTGACATCATGTAGCAGAACCATTTCAATGTATAGTCTTTTGATACAGTTGCATGGATGTTTTTCCAGAAACCTTTTGGATTTTTTTTTAATAAAGCATACTGAAATATTTTGACTCTTTACCCCAAATTTGGAAATGCAGTTTCTTCTTACCTGTCAATAAGCTGATCATCAGCACCATTCTCTTCTCAGTTTTCATGAAGTGCATATGAAATCAGATATTCTTGTCCATGCTCATTCCCAGCCTGATTGTAGAGCCATAAAACCAACACTAGTCCTCTTCCTGGTGCACCTGGGACTGGAGCTGAGACATTTTTCTCTTCCTGTAGGAGCATAGACTCTGGGACCCTGATAAACCTGGAGAGCTGGAAGAAACCAGGGCCACATCTTATTCCACATCTTTTTAGTAAGATACTGTCTTTTTTCTTTTTTCATGATTTATTAGTAAAAAGGACAGAATGGCAGATGAATACATCTTGTATTAATTTGCAAACATACCACAAGAAGATGTATACCTCAGAATATTTGATAACAATTCACATACACATTTCTACTTCTGTATGTGCAATGAAAACATAAAGAATGGTACGGTAATTTAGAAAATGTGAATTGTTGAAGAGATTATTATAAATAGAGATAAATATTCCACTAATTTTATTTTTAATCATTATTGGTTTTCAATGTTTTTTGCACTCAATAAAGTGTTATAAATTAAATATTTGACTAGAGTAAATTAAGCAACAAGTTAGAACAAGCCTTGAGAAAAAAAGTTTATTCATTACTTTTGATCAATTTCCATATCTTTAGATTTTTAGTGTGATGAGAGATATAATTAAACAATTTTCAATAAATGCCTGATCCAAAACTTGTGAAAGGTAATAGGTACCATCACAATTTCATTAAAATTAATTGGCAAGTCTTCATTAGAAGGAGCAAGATTTTGAGCATGGTAACTTGCCTGAGTTTTGAAAATTCAAGCTTTATGTTTTGAGACGAAAATTCCTGTTCATACAAGTACAGCCTGTAAAAAGTAATGAACGGAAAGTAGAGTGGAAATCTTGAAGTACTTGTTCAATTAAACAAGGAAAAAATAATGTGAATTACTGATTTTTGTAATACTTTGGCAAGACATTACAAAAACAGTTGATCATTTCAATTTTCGCATTCTATATATTGATATACTAAACTGATGTTCAGATTAAATATTAGAAAAATAATTTTTCACTGAAAGTGTGGCGAGGCACTGGAATAAATTGCCCAGAGAGGTGGAGGAGTCACTATCTCTGCAAGTGTTCAAGAGGTGTCTGGAAGTGGCACCTGGGGATATGGCTTAGGGGTGATTATGGTGGTGCTGGGTTGATGGTTGAACTAGATGATCTTGAATGTCTCTTCCAACTTTGAGCATTGTGTGACTCTGTAAACTGGCAGGGCATTCTATACTTACTCTTGCAGCTTTTTCTACCATAGCATTAACCAAAACCTCAAGGCCTAAAACAAATCTTGTCACATACTGAAAACAAAGTATATTTCAGAATATAACAGAATATTTCGGTTTGAAAAAAAAAATCAAATATTTAACTTGTCCTGTTTCTTTGTGATGAAACAAAGGGTTGGTATCTCAGAGCTGCTCAGGGAGTGACACTGAGTTGCACACTGGTGGCCGCTTTCAAGTCCTGTGCATGGCTTGCCAGTCTTGAAGTCAGTGGAAATTTCGCCATTGAGTAAAATAGGATGACAGCTAAGAGTTTTATTTGCTTTAGAATAAATATCTTTCCCAGCATTTCTCTTCACCTCACCACCAACTTTTTCCTCTTGCATCCCTACAGCTATCTCTTATTTTAGATGGCTGCAGCTATTTCATCTCTGACAGACCACTATGGGCTCAGTCCAGCTGGTTATGTGCCACATAACCATTGTGATCATAGTGTCTCCATTTCAGGGAGAGCTCTCTAATTCCAATGCCTCTCACAGCCCCATCTCTCTGTGATCAAAACCTGTTCCTCTTATGTGATTGCAAGCTGATTCTGACCAGCCAGAAGGAAGGAGAAAAGAGGAAGGACGTCGGTGCGGTTATGGTGTTAGCCAGAGCCTCTGGGGATGAAGGTGTATTTCCCTGTTCTGCCACAAATGGCTGTCGTGGGTTCAGGCAAATGACTCGAACTACTATACAGGTCTCTAAAATGTTGCTAAGGCAGCAGAATAATGCTTTAAAAGGCCCAGTCCTGAAACCACTGATGGTCGTGGCCTAAGCTTCTGCATCTCTCTGCCTGTGTGAGAAATGGCCCATGCCTGAGCTTGCCTGGCCAAAGAGCTTTGGTGCTTCTCCGCCTGCTCCTCCCGCTGGGACAGGGCCTGGCTGGTGGGTGCCCCTGCTCCCATCCCACCCAGCTGTGCCCCAGGTGAGGGGACATGCAGGGCCTTCACTGCACCTCACTTGCACCTTCCAAGGGAATGCCCTGCTCATCCTGCCCCACTTGCCCTGTGCCCGGGGAATGCAGAGGCTGGGTGCTCTCTCAGGTGGAAGTAAGCTGGGAATGTCTTGCAGGAGCTTTCAGCACCTGGTGCCGGACTCCAGCTGCTCACAAACTGAAACCTCGCGTAACATGCAGCAGGTGGACATCGGGTCATCAACATCAACATGCCATGCAGGACGTCCATGCCTCTTGGGCTGCCCTACTTGCCCATGTAGAGATGCAAGAGTGGGAACTAAGAGCAGAGGTGCTTCGTGGCATCCTTTCTGTGCCTTACCTCCCAGGGCTCTGCAGTGCAGATCTCCACCCAGAAGGGAGGATTTCAAACTCGCTTTATGTTGGGTATTATCTTGCTTGAGTAAAAATTTCATTTAAAAAATATATAAATAAATTCTCTCTTAGAATAAAAAATACTAGGCCAAATCCTATGCTTAATTAAATACATATAATAACCAAGATCCTGGGAATTTTCTTCCTCTATCTTTGTAGAAGAGTCAGAGAACCTCTTAATCTGCGCTGATTTCCTTTACTAAGAGGCAGACAAATATTGTCCTCTATTATTTTAACAAAATGGATTGGGAAGGATGGGAGATCAATAACCTGTTTTCAGTGTCTTACAGACTTTTACATTTCCCTATTTTTTCTTAAGTGAACTCTTCCCCACACCTACTTTCTCACAGGTGTGAGAAACTGATGTACATTTGACCTCCTTTCTCCCTTCTGTTTGCACTCTACCACTGTCAGGTGATTAGTCTAACTTCTCCAAAACTGTCTTTCTGTCTATATTGTTAAAATATTTTATTTTCAAATCCTGACTCTCCTGGTGGTGACTTGAAAAAAAAAAAATTAAAATACAGACTTTCTTTCATTAAGTAAAGGGATGCATTGCAAGGCATGTTAATTAATCTTTGACAGAATCTTAATGAAGACAAGACAACTGAAGTTTTTAAGCCCCATTATCCAGTGAGGAGGGGTGAATGATTTTATGAGAGCTGGAAACATGCACAAAAAAAGGCTAAAATATTTTGAGTTTTTAAATTTTGTGCAATCAGTCTTTGAAGAAGATGAAAACTGAAGTAGAAGTCTGGAATACTTCAATGGTTGGTATCCAAGGGACAATGATTTCTCAGAAAGTTCGAGAAAATTAAAAAAGCTAGTTATAGTTTCAACATACTAGTCAAAATAACTACAGTGCGTTCCTCGGGCACTCCTTGACTAGATGAGAAAGATTAAAGATTAAGTTTTTTCCTTGGTTTCAGGATTGTAGCATAGATCATGACCGAAATGGATCAAAACCAACTCTCACTTTGTTTTTCCCTTCTTCATTTTAGAGAAGACAAGGTCTGTATACGGAGCACATACCAGGTGCATACAAAAGCAATATATAGTTTCAGTATGAAAACTATCACCTCTGTGCCTCAGAATTCTGTAAAATATGCATCATACTACTTAATCTGGTGTATGTTATGATTGCAATTTCAGGAGCATGAGAGCACGAGTGTAATACAAGGCGACTGTGTCCTTCAGTCAGTTTTGGACTGGGCCCTTGGTTGTCCTTTCTGAATTGAGCACTGGCTCACTCAAAATCCTTGTACAAGCCACTTGGGGAAATCTTTTCTAAAAAGTCCCCCACATTTTGAGTTCTTCTTTTTTTTTTTAATGTAGCCTAAATTAGACACCTGCTGGTAAGTCTTTAAAGCCAGACAACCGTAAACAGAGGCATGCAAAGTCAGTGAATACTTTTGAGCCCCTTCAGCCTTACCTCTGTATGGCTGAATAATTTCTGGTGTGATTTGGGAGGCCCAGATGAGTTATATTAGGGCTAAATTGTGAAGTTTATGTTTATATGTATAAAATTTGTTGAGTTTGTTTGTTGGGTTTTTTTAGGGGGCTTTGTTTTTTAACTGTTGTTTTGTTTTGTTTTGTTTTGTTTTTGTTTTGGTTGTGTTTTTTTTTTCCCCAAAAAAAGCTGATCAAGATCTTCTTACTGTAAAGACTAAATGTAAGTCCTTAGTCTACTTGCATACCTGTCTATGCAATATGGCCTGCTTGACCAGATGTATCTCTTGACCAAAGACGAAAGCAACGTGTATTTAAATTCCATAACTTTAGGCACTTAAGACTGAGCTGAACCTCTCACTCCAGTGTTATTGGAGTCATGTCAAGAAGACATGATTTGCAACTTAGATCAAAAATGCAAAGGAAGGTAGTATGAGGAGAAAGCACATCTGGTGGTGACCTTTTTACTGCTAAACATCTTTATCACAAGGAATTAAAAGGATAATCAATAAACAAAACATTGAAAACAGAGAAATCCACAAGAAAAAAAGAATATGACTCATGAAAGGTATGCTGTTACTTTCCCTTATTGGTAAAAATGAATCACAACTGTGTGTGAGAGCTAAGTGAAAAAAAGATCAACTGTAAATACTGCTTTCTTTTTCCTACCTTTTATCCTGTTCTTGTACCTATGAAAAAGGTTGCTATGAAAAAGAAATTACATTTTCTGAAGCAATATTCACAGAGGCAGAGTCTTCACAGCACTCAGCCAGCGAACCTGGAATTTAACCTAGGTTCACTTATTTGTTCAGTTGCCCAAGCTTTTGGGCAAAGCGAATGAGACCAGTTTTTAAGGTTCAGCTCATCTGCCCTTGTACTTAAAGCCAGCATTTTTGCTTTTTTTGGGAAACTCCTGTACTCAGCTAAGACAGAGAGGTGGTGTTTTTTCTGAGCAGGCTTTTGAATCTTTGCTTCTGAAACCTCGTGCTTGCAATTTTAGTTTGCTATGTTTGATCAAACCTTCTTGTGTCTTGGTGCCTGTGAATAAGCCTGGCCTTTTTTCTGGGCAGTCTGTGATCGAAAAATAAAGAGAAGTAAGGGTGATTTGACTTTGAAGTTAAAAAAAAGTATGGGTATGATTCAGTAACTAAAAGAAATCCTGCCCCTAAACTCGACCTTAGTTGTTATTCACCTTTCATATAAAATCCTGAGTATGTGACATATACCAATGATCAGTAAAAACAAAAGTTTTTACCCAATTCTATTGAATAATTGACTTTTTACAATAAAAGATGCCATATAAATCAGAAATGTATACTTTATTTTTTTAAATTCTTATAAACTCCCATAATACTCCCAGGTAAAATATTCACATGACATGGATGGATAGCTTAACATTTGAACAGGTAGGGCCAGATCCATGATCTCTTATAAATCAGACAAACTTAATTTTCCTAAGTAGTGCTGCAGCCAGTTTTCCCTCACTGAGAATCAGTACTACTGTAAATTAATGATGGAACTGTGGAGTTACTCCTGGAAGACTACTGCCACTAAAGTAAAACAAGTGCAGTTGTCAGATTATCATTCAGCCTGATCTTTAAATACTTCAGTCATTCTGCTAGGGGAGTGAGTAAAGTCTTCCAGAATCTGTCCAAAAGGCTTTTATCACCCATCTGCATACCACTACCACTTGTATTATCTGAAGTGGTCTTTGAGTCAAATCCATAAATCCATTTATCAACTTCATAATACCATATGCCTCTTCAAAACTACCCAGCACAATCAATATCCTTCCACCTGTGATTTAACAAGGGAACCAGAATGGATTCCACGCTTGGCAAGAGGGTTGAGAAGCAGAATACATCTAAAATGCAATATAGATGTGACTAGAATGCTTTTAGGTGCCTATAGTATTAGCACAGGTGGTGAAGGCACCATCAGAAATATCCCCAGCTCAGAATAAACCAGTATTTCCTTTTTTCCCTAGCCATGTGATATGTCATCTCTCTGCTGTACTGGGCAATTTTTATTTTACTGTGCTAGTCACTATGGAACCATTAAATACAACTGGATTCAGTAGACCCAAGGCAGAATCACATCCACTTGAGATACTGTTTTTGTTTGGTGGGAAGTCACTGATAAGCAGATTTGAAACCAATTTGGCCAACCTTATCTACCTGATGGTGACCATATCAAGGTTCTGCTTCCCTCCAAGAACACCATGTGGACAATGACAAACCTTTACTGTGGTAGAAATACAGCCGCCTTCTGCTTTTTCCTTCTGTGCTTCTCATGTCTATTACCTGTCAAAGAAATCAATTAGTTTGATGTGAAGTGAGCTGTTCTTGACACACCCTTGTTGCCTTTTTTTATCACTTTATTATCTTTAAGGCTGTTGACGTGGATTGTTCAGTAATTCATTACAGCATAGACTGATTAGTTTATGATGCTCGGCATCTTCACATCTTTCTTTCTCCCTTTGTGAAAGACTTCTGCCTTTTCTCATTTAATAAAGCTTCCCTTGTCCTCCCCAGGTTCCCACATGCAATCACTAATATTTGGGAAAGTATCTTGGTTAGTTCCAAAATCAGCTAGTTTGGCTACTTTGAACTTTTCTTGTTTTGTCTAGGGTAAATTTCATCTACCTCTGCTGGCTAAAGCATTAATTTAAATTTTTTCTTTAACCTGCTTTTTCTGTACTCTGTCTGGTACTCTTCTGTCCTTCTTAATATATATTTTTTCCACATGTCTGATTGCAATGTATCTTTCATGTTTGTGTGTATGTGAAGCCATACTTGCTTGCTCCTACATTATGTAATGGACCTATACATTGTTTTCCTCCTCTTTCTAATACATTCATAGATACTTTTTTTCCTTGCTTTTTATTCCTCATGATAATTTAAATATACTTTCCATCTGAGATTTTTCTGACTTTTCCCGCCTTGATCATACTTGGAAATAATGCTTATAAAATAATATGCCTTTCAAGAGTTCTTGTTGTAGAAGTGGAAATCCTAGCATAAAGGCCAGGAAATACAAGTTTAAGTACTCAGTTTGCAAAATAAAGTTCCAAAAGAATGAGAATTAAAGTGACTGGGAAACAGGCAGCAATCGTTGTTCAAAAAGAAAATTACTTCTTCCTTTCACTCAAAGCTTACAACCAGTAGCTGCATATTATATGACACTGTGAACTAACTCAAATATATTGGATAAAATATTTGTAATATCAGGAAAATATGGAAAAAGGTGACTGATGTTATTAGGAAAATAGTGTCAAGATTACAATAAACAATTCTATTTTTTGCCTATAGAAGATTATATTTTAGGTTTGACATACGGATGCTGTAGCTGTATGAGATGTGTTGTGCTTATCATGTAACTGACCTAAAATCTTTGAAAAGTATCATATATACTTCACAAATAGCTTCTGTGAGTACACATTGTCCCTTGTATGGTCATGCACCTTTCTCTCTTCTGTTTAGAAGTCTAGGCTTTTATAAAGCATCTGTGTTTTCTTTTAAAAGCTGCTGTGATATGCCTTTGAGCATGTTTCATTTGCTGTTTTGACTGGCTTGACTTTTCACTTCAACAATGCAGCTGAATTACAAGTCTTGCATTAATTTTGATTTATCCTTTTGATAACATTAATAACAAAGAAGTCAGTCTTATCAGGGGTAAGAATCAAGAAGGATTAAGAAGCTGAAGCATGTGGGACAGAACAGAGCATGAATCAGGTCTGCCAGATGGGAAATGAAATGATGAAGAGAGAAGAGTAGGGGGTAGCTCATGAAATAGAGAAGAATGAAATTGGTGAATTTTGTGGGAATTCACAAACTATCAGACGTGCCTTCAGACATCCCAACCTTTTCTGAGAGGCACTGTGAGTAGGCACTGCAGTTCTGGTGTTGATGACACAGAGAAAGGTGGCTGTCCATGTTCCTGTACTGCATGAAACTGGGAGCAGGTCACACGTGGTTGCTATGGCGAGATGACATGCGATGAGCCTGTGCAGGGCTTGGAATGCCTAAGTGTTCAGGGATGCCTAGAGTGAAAGAAGAGGAAATTCATGACCTAGATACAAGCCCTTCCCACCCATTCCATGGGGCAGTGGAGCTACAGATGAAGGAAAAGATGCTTCACCTCCCACCTGTCACCACATCCTCCTCAGGATCCCTTTGCCTGTTCTCTGGAGATACATGCTGACCTTCTTGCCCTTGGCCACAAGAAATTTTTTTTAAGTGGCCTGGAAGAAATAAAAGAATTGGCTGAAGGTTTCATGTGTTGAAATCAGTTGTTGCTTCATTAGTGTTTGCAGTGTGGCTGGTCAATTTGCAGATATATAGATATATAGGTGTATACATATCTATATATGTGTGTGTATATCTATATATCTCTATCTCTATCTCTATCTCTATCTCTATCTATATCTATATCTATATCTTTATCTATATCTATTGTAGGGGACAGCACCACCACAATATATATATCTATATATCTATATCTATATGTATCTATCTCCTTGGGAATCCAAGCAGCTTTTCTCTGACTTCTAGTGTTATGTTTAAAATAGCATGATGGCTATTACTATCATACAGCTTTATCATGTGCACTATTTAAGTCTGCCAAAATAAATGGGGATGTAAAGAAAAGAGAGGGATGGTGGCTGACTGAGTAATGTTCAAACTGTCAAATTTCTCATGAACAAATTAGCTGATCCTAATCTAGCTGACATTGGGAAACCATCCAGGATTTTTTTTTTTTTATTATTTGGGGTTTTTGATATAAGATGACTTTTTATTGGAACTGAAACCCCCGCTTCCTTGGCTCTGATTACATCCTTCCTCACCACAGAGTGCTTGGTAGGGCAAGCAGAGAGAAGTCTTATTCTTATGCATCCTGCCTGTGCGTCAAGACAAAGGGTTTGAGGAATAGGATAAGAAAAAACTCTTTGCTGAAGGCAGCCTGGAGAAGAAAGCTTATGGTAGGCTGATGCAGATGTGAGAATGCTAAAGCTGTGCAAGAAGGTTAGGCTAGAGTTGGGCCATTCCATAATATAAAAACAGTCACAATTTTGTCATGATCCTTCTGAAACTGGGCCTTACCTTTCCCATCTACTTGGAATAATTATGTGCTCTTATTTTGTCCTTGAACATCTTGGAATCAAAACCCTGACAACAAATGCACAGAAGATAAGTTCTGATGTAAAAGACTTCTGTTGTTATCTGGGTGAGCTGTGCCAGTTTTAAATTGTCATGGGAAATCTCTGGATGTGCATATGATATGTTTAAATGTGGTGCTTGGGTGAGCTCTTCAGAAGTCTGTTCTTCGAGTTTTGTTCCTGTTCCAGTTCCAGCAAGCTGGTTCACCAGCTCAGCTTTCTGGTTGAAGAATGAACAATTTGTTACTTAAATACCTTTGGGTTACAGATTAAAAGTGAGGTTTGGCTAAGTGTCAGTGGATGGTTGCTGGATGCTGGGGAACTAAAAGATGACAACCAGAGGGAAAAGAAAGAATCTCATGTTTTCTGTTCAGAAACAAAGACAGAGAAAAAAGAAAACCCTTAAAAGGTGAAAATTAAGAGTTACAGCAACCACATATTAGAGCTAATTGCCCGGACACTTTACGAAATTTGATTTCAGTGTGGGGGAACTTAATTTGCTCTTGGCAACAGGGTAGAATGCTTAATTCAACTTAACAAAAATACGTTTTTTGAAAGAGGAAACAAGACTGACAGAATTTTGGCATGTCAACAAAAAGCAAGAATACAAAAAGAAAAGGATTAGTGAAAAGAAGATCAAGAAAGGATCAAAAATATATTGGCTAGAGTCCAGGAAACATTTGTTACATTTTATAAGCAAAGCTATTCTTCCAAAGTGTGTAGAACAGAGGAACTAGCTGATCTTTACCTAAAGCGATATTGGCCACCCTGTGTGCTAATGAACAGATGTCCCCACAGGAATCAGAAAAGCGTTGATCTCCGCACGGTAACTGAAATGGCATAAACTGCCAGGTCTACATGCATTTTCCTAAATGGAAAATTCAGTAGGGACTTGGGCATTTAGACTGATTTATAAGTAAACAACACTGACCATATATTTTATATAATACAATAAAACGATTTTGCGTTTAGTAAAAGCTTTCTTGTTTTTTACTTCTATTTCTTGCAACATAAGGACCTGAGCCACTCCATAAAATGGTCAGGCCTAATAGAAGAAGAATATTTTTTCCGTGTGATGCCCAAGTGTACTCTGGCAAAACCAGTGCCACAGGACACCAAGCAAGTAAAAATATAGATTAATTAAAAGACATCAGTCAAATCAACACAGGATGGATTCATCAGGAGGTTTCAAACTGAGAGACCCCTCATTTGCTAGTGGCCAATGCAGGCATTGAATACTGAGCTAGATCAGTCTTAGGTCTCACCTAGAGCAAATATTTTTACAGTCTACTCTTGCACTCCTAAGACCTGATTTTGTATCTGCCATATTTTTCTAACAAACTTGGGAAAAATGTACTCTTAGCTGCTATTTCCAAGTGAGTGTTGTTAACTAAATAAATAAGCATTCTGTTATGAAGTCACATAGATTAGCTCAAGACAGGCTCAGATTGGTTCAGTTAGTAGTTAGCCTCTTCAATATTGAACTGAAAGGGACTAGGAGTGTTCACAAGGTCAGCAATAATACAACCAACAAAAAATCCCAAACCTGATTTTTTTTTCAGGTGGTTGCAATCACTGATGTATGCCTTGAAATAGAATAAAAATTCAGAGCAGAATTACTGGAAGAATTATCTGACTGTTGGTGCTGCCCACCCAAAATTTTCATGTTACCTGTGTGTAATAAGATACAGAATGAACAGAGCAAAAAAATTCTTCCTGCAGTATAAACTAGGAAGGGTATAATTTATTTTATTCAAATAATTTCTCTGCAAAGCAGATTAAACTTGAATGACTTTCTAAAACCATTCAAAGCTATTACAAAACTGTATTATGTCAATTTTCAAAAGTGTTGCCTGCAAAATTTGTCTGAATACCTTGATACTGCTACGATACATTTTTACCTTGCCTAAATTCAGATCAGCAGGGGAAAAAAACATTTAGGACACAAGACTGTAGGAACTGTCAAAATAACTAGTAATTGTTTCACTGCTAAACTGTGTCCACATGGACACTGCTAAATGCATCAAATTACTTTGATTTAGCTAAACTCAAACCACCCACAACTGTCTCTTTCTGATATGGAAAAACTTTTTTTTTGTTTTCAGTTTGTATTACCTCATTTGGAAAGGGATTCATGCTTGACTGGGAAGAACCTTCTCATACCTGACAGAAAGTTCAAGCTATTTTTATCTGAGCAATGATACTGGTGTAAGTGAGCTACTCAACCTTCCTGTGTAAGTAAGGCAGGAATCACAATCCAAAGGCCATGGAAGTAACCAAGAGTCATAACCTGGTGGCATTCCGGTGGTCAGCTAGCATGGGCTCTGTTCCCTTGGTCCAGTTCCTGGGAGACAACCATCACTACCAGAATTCCAAGTAATTTACAGTCTGAGATAGAGCAGTCAAGATCTATTGTCTGCACTAGAAATGGCCTTCCAAGATAGGAGGAGCAAGTAATGTAAGCAATCTTACCCACTAGAGCCCATTTGTATGGCTGTTTAGAGGCTTAAGAAGAAGAAGAAGAAAACTAAATCACAGGTTTTTGATATGAAAAGTTACTCAAACTATTTATTCACAAGAAAAGAAAAAGGTTTTGAAACAACTAGAGATTGTTACGATTGTTATCAGAGTTTTAAAAATGGCAGTGAATCATCAGAAGTCACTTGCAGTGACTCATACTGTGGTCAGAGCTTTCATATGTCAAACAGGTATTTTTCTCAAAGAATAGCTTCTCATGTTTCTTTGTTTATATTCAGTTATTCAGGATATGTCTTTGTCTTTAGTCTTCTCCATGAGTCCATACTATGAACACATTCACTTCAGGCTGTCAGACTAGCTAACTGTGCAACACTATGTTGTGCACCTCTTCTGGTTCAGCTGTTGTAAGCTTTGGATAGTCCAAGACAGCTCAACTTGCCTTTGGATTACAGTGTGTAGGTACACAAGAACACTCTTGCTGATTGCTGTGGGATGGGCTGTGTGGGCTTCTGCCCAAGCACTGAGAGCAGATTCTCTGCCTCCTGCAGTCTGGCCCTAAATCCAGTGCCCACTGAAGCCCACTCATGTTTGCCTTCACTGAGCTTTGGACCTGGATACTCCTTTAGAGTGTAGCAGCCATACTGTTCTTTGACAGTGCTCTCAATAACACCATCAGGATGATTTTGGTTGTCTGGAGCAATGCTAAGACACTTTTAAGAAGAAGGATGCAGTTGTACTCCAGACTTCCTTCTTAGCTCCTGCCTTTACTAATCACCTGTGCAGTGGCAGTTCTTAGAGGTTCAACAGCAACTAGGTGGGTAGGATTTCATTTTCCTGTAATGCACTATTTAGTATGGTACCATGCTACTTCCTTCAGGATATACACCTAAAACCATTTCACCCCATTTTCAATAACATCTGTTAATTATTCAGTAGAATTTTTATTTTGACTGTACTCAGTCTCTGGGGAAGAGTCTTGCTGCTGATTTTAAACATGACTTTCCATTTGGCTTGAGTTTTAGTATTCTTTTCTGTATTGTATATGACATGCCTATCTTTGGAATTTTTCATTATTTTTATTATTAGTGAAGAATTGTACCAAATAGATGTGCCATATTAATGTTATTCCTTACAGAGACATTTGGAAGATGTGATCATGTATAATGAAAGAACCAGAGTTTTTCTGAATACTTCTTTAGAAATTAAAACCTTTTAAAAAAACCATCTTTTAAAGTTGCCTTAGAAAATTTTAAAGAAATTCAAAACTGGTTTATTTTAATGGTGTTCATAGTATGGAGACATGGAGAATACTAAAGACAAAGAAATATCCTGAATATAAACTAAGAAACACAAGAAGGTATTCTTTCAGAAAAATACCTGTTTGACATATGAAAACTCTGACCACAGGTAATGATTTCTTTTTAGAGGAATTTATTGCTGGTTTGGTGATTTGGGGAGGAATATTCTTTACCAGTAAAATACAGTCTTTTACATAGGAGGCTTGATCCTTTATAAAGGTTCAATTTAAAATCAAAAAAATTAAAGTTGTAATGCAGTTTTGCCAGTAGCTGCCCCCACACTTCTCCCTCCTGGCATTTTTGGGGAAATCAAGGGTTTGCCACAAGAGGAGTAAGTGTGTCTTGGAAACAGTTCCTGGGGCACCACAGTGTTTCAGCTGGGCAGAGGAGTCAGGAGTGCTGGCTAATCTACAGCAGTGACCAGGCTGATTCCCACAGCCCTTGCTAATGCTAGCTCCTTTACAGTTTTGTCCTTTGTTCAACTCCTCAAAGCTTACACAGAGTAGCACTTGAAGAAGTGGCTGGACTTGAGGAAGCAGTCATTTCTGAGACTCCTCTTCTGTTATGTTAGAAAAAAACTGGGGAGACTTGTAACAGTGTGGTCTATGGATGTCTTATCTCTGTTCTGGTGTTTGGCAGGCTTTTGATGCCGTGATGACTCATAAAAAAAAGAGTTGGCAGAGAAGCCACGATGAGCCATGTGCCCCACTGGTGATAGCAATGAAAAAACAATGTCTTGGACTAAAAGTTTGTCTCAGCCTTTGTTTCAGAAGATACCTTTTGTTATCACTCTTTGCTTTGAAACATATATTTGTATAATTAATTATGCTCAATTTTGGTCTTATACTAATATATTAAAATACTTCTGTGACAGTTATTCTTTTTAAATTGGACTTGAGACTTTTGTCAGTAGTCTAGAGAAAATTGATAATGCTAATCAAACTGAAATGATAATAAAATTTTCTGTGTGCCTATATTGCAAGTGCTGTAATTGTACATTGTATTTGTTTATGCAACTAAACATTTGAATGTTTGGAGCTGATGCATATACATATCAACATATTCCTTAGCTACTTTGTACACATAGTTAATTGCATTTAAAGATGCATTTGGGTTATTTATTCATGCATATGCTAATTGAATAGGTTATTGCATGCTGAATATTTCTGATTGCAGGGAGGTTTTGTATTTCTAATTAATAGGTGGTTCCATAAGCAAAGGAAATGATGACTTCCTACAGATTTGAATCAATTGTGACTTAGCCATTTTGACCTGTCTCAACAATAATTTTTTCATGACTGACCTGGCAAGATTGATGTGCTTTGTAATCAGCCAATATGTGTAAGTTCATTGGACAACAAGGCAAATATTTATTTTAACTGCTGAGTTCTTCTTCCTTTTGCTCTTCTGCAGTACTAATGTACGATGGTATTCCACTAAGGAGTTCAACTCCAAGAAGCACTTAGGATCATAATTATCTTTGAGATACTTGCCACATTTTGAAATGTCTAGAAACTGGCTAGTGAAATCAGAAGGTATGGGGCAGGAGACATACAAAGGAAGAGACAGACCTCTGGACACAATTAAATGCACACTCAAATGCTCATTACCTGAGGAACTCAAAAAAAGAAGAGAAAAATTTATGACATTTCACTTACAGTATCTACTGTAACTTTTCAACAGCTCTAGGACAGAGTTTGCCCTGGTTACCCTGGAATCCATGTTCTTAAACTAGGTTCAACTGAAAAAGCAACAACTAAAACAACAAAGTGTTGTATGGCTTTACTGTTGCAAACAAAACCTTCCAAATAAAGAGCAGTAAATCAAAGGTTTTTCTACTTGGTCCTGGAGAAAGCCTGATGTAACAGAGTAGGGAAATCTTACAGTCACATGATGATATGGGCTATAAATACATTACTTTCCCACAGTAGTTCCTCTGATCTAGCCAGAATGACCTATAATTCTCTTTGCTTGCGTTGTTTTTACCTTAAAAAAATTTTCAAAATTTCTGGTGCTTTTGTATCTCCTTGGCCTAACTTTAGTCTTTTTTTCACTTTTTTCTTGTTTCTAGTATTCAAGGTCTCTTAGCACCTGTTGACTGTCTCATTTCCCACAGTTTGTGTCATCATGTGATAACACCAGCTGAAGGGCTGCTTCTAAATCAACAACCACAAAGGCAGACTGTGGTTTTGAGAAAGGCACATTTTGCAGAGGGTGACATCCAACACTATCATGATGCCACCTGCATCTATATTTGAAGTAGTCTCAAAAGTAATATGAATCATGTCTGACTTTGTGTAAGTATCAGAGGTCCAGTGTAGAAATTTGAAAAGAAAATTATCTCCTTTGATAAAGAAGTTAGCTACTAGGAAGCAAAAAGAACACATTTTACACACTGAAGTCAATTACCTCCACTAGGATAATTTGAGGCCCTAACCATATCATCACAGACCATAACTCCTACTCCTTAGCTCTTTCCCAAATACAACAGCCCCAAACTCTGTACCACTTTCCCATCCTACCTCGTGATCCCAGTAGCAGCTGTTCCCACAGAAGGTCTTTTTGCTTGGAGTTGCCCCTTGTTCAAGTACTGTGAACATCTTCTTTCCTAAGACTTCATTCCCTGCCTTCAGACATATTGAGCGAAGAAGGAAGTGACACCTGCTGCCTCCCTGAGAAGAAAACTCACCACCCTCATGGAAGACTTATGATGGGGCAGTAACAGTCAAAAACTCCCTCTTTCCTCCCCAAACAGCCAGACCAAACTAGGATGGTATCTTTCAGTGTCTTTCAGTGTTCAAATACTTCAGCTGGAAGGGCTGGGTCTTTCACATCACTGCTTTCTCCTAGAGGATATGATATCTTTTGAAAGAAAGGTATTGCCAAAAAGGCCCCCAAGCCATGAGAAATACCAAAAAACAAACCCAACCAAAAGATGCATGGATGATGATTTTAAAAATACTTTCTATTATCCCCTCACATGAATGGGAACAATGAACGGCCTCCTCTGCCCACCTGAACCTGTGAAGAAAATTCAATGCCATCAAAATTAACACCACACTTGAATTCATACTGAACAGGCACCTACATAGTAGGCCTTGATATGCCACCCCCCCACCTCATAGTTCAGAAATAAGTTTAATTCTAAGACAGCTTCAGAAGACAACTGTATAGAGTTGTGACCAGAATAATTAAGATCAGAATAACTAATTTTCCTGTAAATGCTCAGGATTTTCATTTCTCAAAATGCTACTTTGTCATATTATTACAATTACAGTGATCCCATGATCAATTGCACCAGTTGCAAGTGTTTCCTCAGATGTTACTTTGACTGGGATGGACAACACCTGTCCATTTCCTCAGCAAGGACAGTCACCCCAGCTAGCTGTTAGCCTGCTTTTAAGGGTAGCTACCACACCCCATATTTACTTGGGAGAATAAACAGGAAACAAAATATGTGAGAACTGGGATGCGGGTTGAAAATGTAAGAATACACATCTTGGAGATCCTGAGGCTATGGTATATGAGCTATATTTATTAGATACTCAGTAGTCAAGACAAATAGATGGGAGGAGTGGAGTATGTGGACAGGGAGTGTTGCATAAATGACAGAGAAGTAAACTATAGATGAAGAAACCTAAGAGAATGGCTGCAAGCTTAGATAAAGGTCACGGAGTTTTTCTTACACATGCAAGTAACACAGGGTCAGAGCTCACGCTCGTGCACCCTTCTGCAGTATCTGGTATTTCTACAGTTTTAGCACACTTTGATCCTTGACAACAAGCACTACTACCCCAGAAAACCTGTGGGTATCACTAAGTGGACAGCATGTTGCACAAAACTTTCCCATTAGCTCTGGATAAAATAAAGCTTGTTGGGATGGGGTGGTGGGGATTTCTGGATCTTGATTCAAGCCATGTCATGTGTTTTCTGGGTCAATGTACAGTTTCCAGTCTGGTTTACCCATAAATGTTGTCCAAAAGACCTGTTGTAGAAAGGGAGCCAGAACAGAGTGGTCAGGGGTTGTTGGCTGCAGGCATTGACCTTTATTTCTGTCTTTCAAGCATTTACTCAAGAGATCAGGATAAAACAATACATCTAAAAGCCATGAATCAATTCAAATAAGAACTGCTTCAGAGAGTTTATGTAGGAAGCCAGGTTATGTGATAACATTAGACGCTTCTTGATTTATAATCTTTAAAATTATCTGTATTCCTGGACAAGACAGAAAAGAATGTTTGTCAGAAAGGAACAATTAACTCGCACAGAAACCAGGTAAGTAAATCGTGTGAAGATGAAACTTGTCCCAAGGTTAAAGGTAGTTAGTTCCATTATTACTGAATGCTGGAGCTAAGTTGTAAATCAGCAGGAACTTATGTATGGGTTATAAATGAACATAAAGTATTGTCTTCCAGCACTCACTGCTGATACCAGGAAAAGCCTTACAGTCTTCACTGGCTGTTGAAAGACGCATAATGAAATGCAGTATTTCTAGTTAAAGAAATCACACATGTTATTCTTGGTAATTACTCATTGTCTTTTGCACACAGGCCGGAGGTTTCACCTTTTTGTAAATGTTTTCTTGTTTTTGCAGAGATCAATGTTTCATTTTGTGATTTTTTTAAGGGGAGACATTTTGATTTTTCAGAATCAGGTGGAGTTTTGAGAGCAGAGAAGGAAATACTGAAATCAACTTATTTTTGTTTCTTAGTGGGAGGCCCACAGGAAAGAGCAAAAACAAGTTTCCTCAGCCCAGACAAGTTTAGCAATATAATGTGAGCTGAGAGCTCAGACATATACACTGATCATCTGCAGGCCATGTATTTGATGAACATAGAGCCCTTATTGTTGATGGTGAACAAATCCCCCAGGAATTGTCACACTAATATTGCATAACCAACTACTTCGTGCTCAGTAGAAAAAATTTACACTAATGAATGGGGGCACTCTTTGAGAAATATCGTTATGTGAATTCTCATGTCTATGAATCAAACAATGAAAAAAATATTGTATATGGCTTTAAATTTTTTTTTATTTACTGATGGTGGCTTAGCTATAATCCTTTATCAGAAGGGACTGTCCTAAGTCATGATTGCACTGTTAAGGTGATGGTGTTACACAGCTGCCTGTAGATCACACACATTTGTGTGTGTTTGTCCCTGACAAACAGATACCTGAAGGCCACTCTTGCTTCTTCCCGTGATCCTGTCTGCCTCTCTTGTCACTGAGTCATGTCAACGTTGTTGTTCTTCCTCCAACCACTTTGCCACTTGAAAGGCTAAGTGTGGGCTTCACTTCTTGCTTTTCCGGGCTAAGTTTAGTTCATGAGAGGCTCCTGAAATACAAACAGGTACCATGGAACTGGAGCTCACTGCAGTTGTTAAGGGTGAAGCCAAGGTCACTGCCAAATAGCAGGAAACCAACAGCTGAAGTCACAAACACCATTTTAATAGAGGAGCTTTGCAACACATGGGAATGTACCTGTAGGTGGTTATACTCACAGAGGATGGATGGATGGATGGATGGATGGATGGATGGATGGATGGATGGATGGATGGATGTACAACACAATCCCCAGAGTAAGCATGGCAGTACAGCTTCCCTTGCTGCTCGTGCCTTCCCAGCTCATGCCTTCCCTAACCCCTACCATCACAAAGCCTAATAAAGAGTAGTCATAATCTAGCATTTGCACACTCTGACAACTGAGATCTACATTTTTAAGCACAAGCTTACTTTTCTTCACTCATCTGCTGACCTGTGGCTATACGAGTCTCTCCATACTTAGTTTTTCATTAGACATTTATCCCTCAAGTAAAGAGGGGAAACAGAGTAAACAACTATGTCTGTGCTGCACAGAACTGGTAGAAATGATTGATTTTTTAAGTAATGATTTAATCAATTTGCTTTTAAAAGGTTTTTAAAGATTTGGATTCTTTATTATCACAATTGCCCCTTTTCCTTGAAGGTCTGGTTGTGGGGAAAATGTGTACAGAAGAATCCATTATTCTCTTCTTGCCTGGGGCTGCAATTATAATGTTAGGCCAGATAGTACCTATTACCTGCCTGCTTCCTGTTATTTTTGGAATGATCTTAAACAAGGTGAAAGTGCTTATTCAGGGTGCAGGAATAGGAAGGTTTTATTTCACTTATCCAAATATAAACTCTGTATTTAGCCAGTATTTTACATGACAAGGTAAGGACCAAAATCAATTCATCTTTATGTGAATCTTACAATAATGTCAAATAAATTGGATGAGACCCTGAAATAACAAGAATTACACATCCTGTGGGAATCTGCAGATGTTGCATTGTCGTTCTCAGCAAAAGCTGTACACCATGTGACAGTGCCTGCAAGCAGCTCCTTTTTCACTTTCTAACCCTCACACAGTATTTACTGTTCACAGAGTCAAGAATGTTGTGTCTGTATTAGGCTCAGACTATAAATAGTCACATTAGTTATAACTGGAACAGATTGCTTGCTTGAGCATTCTCATGAAATAAAACTTTTTACATCAAAGCAACACATTCACCCTTTCACCAGCTAAAACTTTCTCCTCAATACTGCTGATGCAGAGATCACATTTAAACTATATTTAGTCTGTCTGTATTTTGCTTTTGGTTGCTGGTGTAAAGTACTGTAAGAGACAAATTTATCTTCCAGAGAGACAAGATAGCATAAAAATTAGCAATCTGTTTGGGTAAAACTGAATGTAGACCTAGTTTTACAGATTTTGCCCTTGCTGAAGGAAGTATATGCAATCATTTTGACTTTCCTCAATTATTATTTTCCTTTCTTCATGTATATATCTTTATTATGGCTATATTTTTGTTCTCCATTCTCAGTTGATTGATTTCTCCCTGGTTATTTACAATAGAAAAACATCTCAACAAGATTTCAATAGCTCATTTTGTGCCTTGGAAGCTCAGAACCAGTGTGACTAACCATGGGTTCTTTAATTTACATTGGTAAGTAATACAGTTTTTTACTATTTCGCATATAGCTTAGGATTCTTTTCAGAATGAGAGCATGACATAAAAGAGAGAAAAATCAGCTCCTCTGGGTCTGTACCTGAACAGAAGTTTTTTTAGAAAGATATGGTAGTTGCATACAGGTTATAAAGTGAAAGTTTTAAATCCTGTAAACTTAATGTGTAATCACATTAAAGGCATCTGCAGAATAAAGCAATGATCATTTGTCATTTGGACAACATCAATTTATCTCAGGAGCCTACAGAAGTCATGTAATATGTACAAATGCAACTCTGCTGTAAGACTTACAAGTGGACTTCCAATAAATTGACAGTGTTTTGACTGGTCATAAATATATGTGTGTTTATTTTCATCTTTGAGATACCAATGTTTTACTGCTATTGCTCTTGTGTGTCATTTCTGGAGAAGAATCATGCTGTTCTCAGTAGGGCAAAAATACAGGAAAAAATACAGATAATCCTTTTTCCAAACAGCTTACAGTCTGAGACAAGCATTTTTTTTCTGGTTGAATAATAGTGACTTTTCAACAAACAAGAAGTTTTCTTAAAAATTTCAAATCAATTGATTGCAAAATACCTCTTTTTTCCTCTTTGTTTTGAGAAGTGATATTTTTTCTTGATATGTACTCAAATATAATATGTCAAATCTGCTTTGAAATACTGGAAATGGTCATGTCTTTATTGCAAGGTGAAGTGCTCATACAGGCACAGAGTAGTTGCTAAGTCCCTGTATTTTTGTAAACTGGCAGGCTTCCTCAGCTGCCAAGGAAAAAAACCCCAGTAAAAGAAAAGCCTCTTCAAGGCTCGTCCCTCAGGCACCGTTCATTACCTGAAATGCAAACCCTACCAAGCAGCAAAGCACAAGATATTTCCCCTAAGGCCCCTACAATCAGGAGTCCAGGGATCCAGCTGAGTTTCTTGGTCCTTAGCAGCTCACTTGATTCCTTCCTCTTTGGTAAATAAAGGCTCAGGACTGGCTGCTTCCAGTGGTCCTCTCCTACCTCTGCAGGCTCAGAGGGGCCCTTCGTTATTTGCCTCTGCTTTGCTACATTTCAGGGGTTTTTTTAATATGATTTTGTGTTTCCACAGATAACATCCATTTACATTTCCTCACTGTCTGAGAACATAGATAAGAAATTTTCTATACCTATTATTATCTTTTGTTGCTCAGCTCACGGTTTCTCTAGCAGTAATAGAGTGTCTAATACAATTTGCTCCACTGGAACTCCCTGTAAAATTTTGTGCTTTCCTTCTACCATAATCCTCTTATTTATATATTTTTTTGGTCTGGTTAGTGTCACTGTGATTCATGAAAGCAAATGCAATTATCTCTATTGACTTCCTGAAGGTTTGGACCAGGCCCCAAATGAATTTTTACAAAAACATGACCAGTATCTTGTAATTGGACAGTAGCATTCTGCTGTAGCTTTCACTGGGAATGAAAAGTGGATTTCCTCATGACCACAAATGAACTAACATGAAGTAGGAATATTTTTCTGTTACTATGGCAAAGGATGTCCTTACTCATCCTGATAGTAACATTTCCAATCATTCTAAACTTTCCTTTAACAGAATTATGTAACCAATAGAGGGCTGGCATTGCATCATAGCTGTAAATTATAACCTCAAATTTTTGAAATCCAGCAAATTACTGATGCATCTATCTTATACTTCACCAGAATAAGGGTTTTGAGTGGCAAGTAAACATTTTATTAATAAATTTATTGATACAGGATCAAAATGTATTCTTGATTAAATTTCACTTAATACACTTTTATACCTTGCAAAGTAGATGATAGTGACTTAATTCACTAACTCTAAATCCTGCAGAGTGTCAATTATTAAACACTGAATAGAAGTAATTTCAGTAAGTTCTGAATATCCTACCATCAGTTGAAGTAATGTGAATAGTCTTGGATGATTTCTGTTAAATACTTCAGACTACAGGAATAGTTTATGTCAAGTAAAAGAGCTATTCCACAAGCAGTGAAGGGATGAAACATGGATTCTTTTGCACTGTATCTCTTGTCCCCTAACTAATCTTCACAGCTGTAACCAGAATTGTCTCTATATCTCTGTGACCCATCACTGGGCCCACACTATGACTAATGTGAAACTCTGTGTATACACACATTCACTTTTTACATGTTTTTCCATCTGAAGGAGCACTAATTTGAGTCCCCCCTTGCATCTTGCCACTGAATTTATGATGATTAAATATATGAAAATTGGTTTTTTCATAAACTTTCCTACTGTAAAAGTTTTGAAACCGCCCCCCCACCAAAAGCCTCCACAAAAATTACTAACATAGAAGGGAAATTAAGTTTATTCTTTATTTCCTTGGGTGGAGGGCAAAGAGAGACTTTGTTGCTGCAGGGATCCCCTCTATTCAAAAATGATGGAGTTGATATTGTAAGCCAGAGGTGTTTGACAAGGTTAGTATTATCTGCAGGAATGATTGGTGCAAGGTACCAGTATGAAGTATTGTGGGAAAATATTTTATCCATAGCAGAGAGACAGAAAGAACCATTGTGTCCATGCATGGTTTGGGGGAAAAAAAAAAATAATGCTAACTGAATTTGGCTTACATTGCAATGCTGTTGTGTCTTTCATGGAATTCATTCCATGGATACAAACATAAAACACACATAGACTTCAATACAAAGATGAAGTCCACCATATCTGCAATTAGCAACAAAATCACATAAAACAATTATAATTTTAAGCACATTAAGCAAATATTTATATAGTAACCTGTCCTCAGAGATAGCTTAGAAAGTGAGACAATATTCTTTTCTGACAGGTTTTTTTGGAGGTAGCATGATGTTTTTATTAGAACAGCCACACCAGTTCAGCTTTGGACACCAGTATTAAAATATTGATTCATAAGGCCTAAGCCATGTTTGCTTTTATAAAACACAGATATGAAAATTGAGGAGATGAGTAAGATATCTCCAGTTAAACTGAAATCATACTGTCACCCACGAGGTAGCTGCTGCAGCACCCTAAAAGCTTACATGCTACTGTTCATAATATATGGTGTACAAACTTGGAAACTTTGGACTGGTAATTTTATTTTTTAATTGGTGTTTCTCCTTTACACTTTGTGGCTAATGTTTTCCTATTATCGAGGTCTTGCATATTTTAAGCACCCACCCAATTCTGTGGTATTATGTTTTTTTTTTTAAGGTCTGAGTGACAAGTACATTGATATAAGTGAATCATCATTTTGCAGGCATAAATTTTTATCAGATCGGTTTTCTAATAGATTTATACATTTAAGACAGTGCATCTGCCATAAAAGATTAGCTCATGGAAGATAGGACATTGTTCTAATAGCAAGTGATAGAATTTTATACTTAAACATGTGAAACAAACTAGAGAGTAAATGAGCATCTTGTTAAGTAGTTTCTGGTTATCAGATAAAAAGAAAAAAATGGAACTAAAAGGATATTATTGTGCAAGATTTTCATTCCCTGCTAGAGTCACTGCTTTGTGCTGCAAGACTGCATTTGACTAGGATACACAAAATATAACCAGATGATAAGCGAAAAATGCAAAATAAAAGAGCATCTGAAGTGCATCATATCCTGTGATTGCAGGATGAATTAGCAATACCTGCTATGGGATTATTCAGTGTGCAGTACATGAGAATCTTTTGAGAGATAAAGAGGGACTTGATAACTTCTTGAAGAATCACCCTTTGAAAGTGAAATTTTTGGGGGGAGAGGAAACAAAGACTTTAGTCAAAGACTGACGTATAGTATCAGTCTGAATGAAGCCACGTTTCTTATTCTTCAAATGATGCTCCCTGACACACTTAATAACACCATATAAATCTTTTCAACCTGATGCATCACAGTTTTACAGATTCAATTTTGAGTCTCATGTGGGAAGAAATGTGACTCAGAATAACCATGGAGGTAGTGGATTTCTGAGAGATGCAAGTACAGGGGGTTTCCCTGACTCAGTGGCCCAAAATATATAGCTGGGTTTGTCAAAGGCAGGTCCCAAAAATGTAAAAGTGCCGAACACAGCAAACAAAATCAGAGTAATTCTAACATAATTCTTAGACTTAGCTGTCTTCCCAACAAGTTAAGTATTATTGTGCCTCCCAGAAGCATACATGTGTCAGCATTTGTTTTTTATTTAAGGTCTATAAGAAGAGATCAGTAGTGGGATGTCCCAGTCAGATTTGTCTCATGAATCACTCTATACAGAAAAGCAATGGATTTCTCAAACTATATTTACCCTGCTTTGATTTGCAGCTATGGATACTTATGTAATGTCTCTCAAAAGACATTTTCCAAGATCTAGGTTCCCTTTGTTTTTTGCTTTTTTTTTTAATACACATGCAGTAGAAAAAGGTCTCATTGCTGTTACTGAAAGCTTCATTGCATCTCTATGTCCTATCATTATAGACAAATTAATGAAGTCACAGTTTATGGTAGTAGCCAGGATCCATGACAAACTTTTAAAAGTGCTTGATAAATTGATGTATATAATCACACACAACAGAATGCTGTCTATATGCACTGTAAATATATATATGTGTCATTATCAATTGCTTTAGTGTGGACACATGCATCATATTCAACCAAGTCATAATGATAGCCTTCTTTTTTGCCTCTTCCTTAGGTCTGCAGCTCCCTTAATTTATCCTGTCAGTCACCTGTAACAAGAAAAATAGATGGAATCTCTAACACGAAAATTTTCATACCTTGCAGAATTTTATATAGACTTTAAATATTTACTGTGATCATGTTTAAATATTCTTGTCATCTACACAAGGATTGAAACTGTTTTAATCTTACTAATTTTTTAGCCATGATCATTTATTTTGCTCATGAACTTTGTTGTCTAATTCTGTGCTAAATGAAAATTGTCTAAAAAAACAGCAGGGAGGCAGCAGGGTGACAGGGGAATTTGGGATTGAAATCGAAGTGTTTCAGAAAGTATGGATTTACCTAAAGTCACTGAAATATTTTATTCCTTATTGTAACAGGAAGTTTACATACTTGTGAGGAACACAAATGTGGTTGACTTGGCAGTGTTAGGTTTATGGTTGGATTGGACTCAATAATCTTAAAGGTCTTTCCTAATCTTAATGATTCTATGTTAAACTATACAAATAGGTAATTTTTCCAGATTTAATTGCCATTTACATTACCATTTGCCATCAGCTGCCATCTAACTTAGCTGTTAATAAATCCTGTTGAAACTGTGTAAGGTCTTGACTTAACATAAATCACTCACATGTGAAACTTGTTGTTCTGCACAGATCCATTTCCAAAGAAATAATAAATATACTTAAAAAGCTCATTCATACTGTGGAAAATTGGAGACACTTGCTATTTACCATATGTACAAAATGATAATTTATTAATACTCTTTGTTTTCTAACTTTTAAATCAGTTTCTGACTACCTGGCATCATTTTAGACAAAAACAGACATGTATTTACTGGCTGCAGTTCTTTTGAGCTAGTCAGATCATTTAGCAGCTGGAAGTGTGTTTACTGACATTGATAATATCTATATTTTAGAACTTAACAGCCACACCTGGTAGTGTGGTGAAACATCTGGAATTATGCTGTTTTTTTCCCTAGACTAGGCCTTGCTTGACTTTGGTTTAAAAGGACAATACAATACTGAAATAAACTACTAAAAAGCTTGGCAGTTTCATTTTAAGAAGAAATAACATCATATGAAAGACTTTTCACTTAGCTAAAATGAAATTATTAAATATTTTATTAATTCATTCTTACAGATACAAAAAAATTCATAGTTCTGGGGCTGGGAGTGCGCAGCAGGTTGCTGAAAAAAGAGGATTACCAGAAATGCTGCCACCTGGATTGAGACCGGTGATCTCACTTCACTTCTTAAGGCACACACCTTAAAGTAATATATAATCTCAGTGGGCAGGAAGGGAATGAATGCCAGAAGTGACCTGGTTAGTCATTCCTCAGTCAGAGCTGCTGGAGCCAGACTGACGAGGTTCTCTGATGGTGCTTTAATTGCTGCTGAAGGAATAATGTTTAGTTATAGACTGCTTTGCTATCAGATGAATACTTTTCATGAACCTTGCATTCACGTACAAGTAGCACTAACTGAGGTATAGCTAGGGCTTGAGGACAAAAGCTTATTATTTCTTGAACATCTTTCTCTAAAACATTTATATAGGTCTCAGAATTAAGAACAGGCAAGGAATAATCACAGTGTATTTATGAGTCTTTGAAGATACTAGTATATTATGAAATAATTGTGCTCCTGTAAGAAATTGTTGTCTTTGGGTTCTTTTTTCCTTAGGTCTTGTATAACGTATTACACTTTAAATGAAGAAAAATAGCCACCTTTCAAGTTGACTGTTAATGCCATGGAAAGAATACATAGTATATCATCTCCTCCATTTGGCTTACCCTTATATTCACCTTTATATTTTACAACCATTATTTGTTTTCCTGTTTTAAACTGGTTTTGAAATCTTGAAAATAATGTTACATTTGACTATCAAGCAAATGAAATGAGCACCGTATCTGTGGACATCACAGTCACTGAAAACCAAGAGGTAATGAAAAAAAATTCAAACATGAAAAATTTATTATTTGATAAGTAGCTGGTGATTTATGTAAAAAGCATCAATAAGAAGGAAAAAAGAAATATCTTCGCAACACAATGGTCAGGTGTGAGAAATGAGAACTGTCACTACCTGAAAGGAAAAAAAGAAGCTAAATGTACACTATTAATATTTACTGGAGTTTTTAACATTTGAAGGATGGGATTGAAGTAATTTCAGAGGCTGGAAAGTGTGTCTTTTCCAAAGTAAAGCTGTTGGAGGTGGACTGGCAGGATGCTCTATAGTTGTAGTGATACAGTGTCTCAAGTTACTGCACTGAAGGCTCAGAAAGCAGATGCTGAAATCGGGTTTTGAGTTTAGAAGTGTGCTACCCTGGCCGTAGAAATAATGGATGGTAGCAAGTCTTCATTTTGTATCTTTGACTCATGTGAAGAGATTGGGACAGATAAGGATTAGCACAATTACTGTCAAACCTCTGCTGCAGAGAACATTTGGGACGCTAAAGGTTAACAGGGCACCAGTATTAATCAGAAATCTTTGTTTCCAATTTTGTTTTAATCCTAGCACCGCATGGAAGTAATTATATAGAGCCTAAGCCTGTTCAGCTGCATGTGCTTCTCTGTAGAAATTAGTTGGAAATATGCAAATAACATAAGGAAACAATCTGTACCTTTGCATACTATTTGTATATGAACACAAACTTTTGGCTTATGGTTAATACTCCCTGCCTCCAGTGGTGACCAGGAAGGACATGAAGTGGTAGATAGTGACAATTTTGGCACATGGGCAAGGACAAGACAATAGTTAGGAGGCAGGTACAGAAGCAGGGCATGTGTGTTTGTAGGGATGTGTGGCTGTGTGCTGGGGTATTGGAGGACACCTGGAGCATGCAGGTGGCTGGAGAGGGGCTCGATTTCTGGTATTGTCAAGACTGGATGAAAAGATGGTAAATAAATTATTGAAGGTCTCAAAGATGAAGACACCTGACTTCAGAAATATTAATGGCATCATCTGCCTAGCAGCTCCTGAGCCCATAGATGAATGCAGGCATCTGGGGAACAACTGGGCTGGCAGATATAGAAACAGATTCTGTCAGAGCTGGAGCATGTGAACTGGGATCTCTATCCCAACTCCATTTCTCACCGGAGCTTAAGGTCTTGTCTGCTTGTCCTTCTCTGTCTGCCTCAGCAAGAGGAGTAGCTGTAGGGACATTCCTCGGTTATCTGAACCCTTGGCAGTGGAACTGCTCCTTCAGGCTGAAACTTGGCATTAGAAGGTGTCACAGTAATGTGCCAATCTAGTCAGATCAAGGCTCCATGGAGCCTAATGCTTTGACATTTTGCTTCTTAACACTGCCAACAGCAATGCTAATTATGACAGCTTGCATTTACCTACAGCAGCTCATTTAAACCTGGCCAGTAGTCAGTCCCTGGATTGTAATGGCTACTCGTCACCAAAGAGCCAGGTCAACTGGAGCTGTTTCACATCCGGAATTGAGAAAGGCCTTGTACTTAATTTCAAAGCCTTTCAAACCCTGTTCCTGCGGTGGTACACAGATCACAGACACTTACTTCAAATGTGTTTAAATAAGCATACCCTTAGTGAATTTAGGCCTATCCAGAATGCTCCCTTTTCATCAATGATGCAACTTCTTTTGAATAAGCTTTAAAACACTTGCTTACATGTGTGCATGTAAAACTTCCCATTTTTGGCTTAAATCAAATTCATCATTGACAGAAAACGGGCATCTCATATCTAGCTTCTCCTTGTAACTCACACTACTAAACAGACAGCTACTACAGATAGACTCTGCTACTAGACCCTGCACAATCACAGCAACGTTTATTCAGGTTGGAAGAGGTCTCCAAGATCATCGACAGCAAACTTGGGCTGGTCTCCACCACGAAAGCTACACCTCATTTCCNGGCCCCGCGCCGGCCCGAGCGAGCGCGCGAGCCAGGCGGCACGGACCGCGCGCATGCCCAGCAGCGCTCGAGGGCGGAAGCGGCGCCCCGCGCGCCTGCGTAAGAGGGGATTCCGCCAGGCGCCGCCGGACTTCAACATGGCGGCCTAGGCCGGCCGCGCCAGCGTCACCGCGGGCGGGCGACCGAGCGAGCGAGGCCGCCGTCGCCGTCGTCATCGTCATGTCCCGGCACAGGAACGTCCGAGGATATAACTACGACGAAGGTAGCGGTCGTGGCGAGCAGGCGCTGGTGGCAGAGCTGNATCTGGGGAACAACTGGGCTGGCAGATATAGAAACAGATTCTGTCAGAGCTGGAGCATGTGAACTGGGATCTCTATCCCAACTCCATTTCTCACCAGAGCTTAAGGTCTTGTCTGCTTGTCCTTCTCTGTCTGCCTCAGCAAGAGGAGTAGCTGTAGGGACATTCCTCGGTTATCTGAACCCTTGGAAGTGGAACTGCTCCTTCAGGCTGAAACTTGGCATTAGGTGTCAGAGTAATGTGCCAATCTAGTCAGATCAAGGCTCCAGGGAGCCTAATGCTTTGACATTTTGCTTCTTAACACTGCCAACAGCAATGCTAATTATGACAGCTTGCATTTACCTACAGCAGCTCATTTAAACCTGGCCAGTAGTCAGTCCCTGGATTGTAATGGCTACTCGTCACCAAAGAGCCAGGTCAACTGGAGCTGTTTCACATCCGGAATTGAGAAAGGCCTTGTACTTAATTTCAAAGCCTTTCAAATCCTGTTCCTGCGGTGGTACACAGATCACAGACACTTACTTCAAATGTGTTTAAATAAGCATACCCTTAGTGAATTTAGGCCTATCCAGAATGCTCCCTTTTCATCAATGATGCAACTTTTTTTGAATAAGCTTTAAAACACTTGCTCACATGTGTGCATGTAAAACTTCCCATTTTTGGCTTAAATCAAATTCATCATTGACAGAAAACGGGCATCTCATATCTAGCTTCTCCTTGTAACTCACACTACTAAACAGACAGCTACTACAGATAGACTCTGCTACTAGACCCTGCACAATCACAGCAACGTTTATTCAGGTTGGAAGAGGTCTCCAAGATCATCGACAGCAAACTTGGGCTGGTCTCCACCACGAAAGCTACACCTCATTTCCAAATGCCACCTCCAGTCGCCACTCCAAAGTTCCCTCGCCAGCCCCGGCGCTTCCCGAGCCGCCTCAGCCGGGCCCGGCGCGAAGGCGGGGCGCGAGCGCCTCCGAGAGCCGCCCCCGGCCCCGCGNCCGGCCGCGCCAGCGTCACCGCGGGCGGGCGACCGAGCGAGCGAGGCCGCCGTCGCCGTCGTCATGTCCCGGCACAGGAACGTCCGAGGATATAACTACGACGAAGGTAGCGGTCATGGCGAGCAGGCGCTGGTGGCAGAGCTGCGGGGCCCGCCGCAGCTGCCGGTCCCTCCGCGCTCTCCCCGGCCCGTGCCCCTGCCACCGACCGGGCCTCCCGTCCCGGTGGCCGCGGGCAGGAGGGTGTGNGGGCAGGAGGGTGTGGCGGGGCCCGCACGGCGGTAGGGGAGGGCCCGGGGGGCTGTCAGGAGCGGTGGGAGGGGAAAAGCCACCCCTCACCTCCCCTCGGCGGGGGTTGGACGGGGCCCCGGGCGAGGCCTCTCCCCGCCCCGTTCCCGGCCCGTTTCCCGCCCGAGTGGGGAGGGTCGGGCGCACGTGGCCGCTCTGCCATCCAGAACCTCCTTCTGCTGCCGGGGCCTCCCGGGAGCTTCCACACGAGGACAGCGTGGGCTTGATACGTGGTCCAAGCCACAGCTGGGCTCTGTCTGCGTTGCCTTGAGCTGCCCAAATTGACTCCACTTTTTAGTAGCGTCACTGACTTGAAAAAAGCCTCAGTGCGGTTGAAACCATCCATCTTTAGTCTTGAAAAAGTTACAAATTTGTATTCACGAGCAAACTCTAGCAAAATGTTGCTGATGTTAATAGGTAGGAGTCAACAGCTGTTACTTGGGGAAGAAATGTAATTCTTAAAGATAGAGTTGAGCATTTAGGGAGTAATCTCTTTCTCAGGCACCTGTCTCATTTTACTTAAGCTTCTTGTGTGGAATGAAGGAGTTCTTCCATAAGAACTTGGCTTGTACCTGCAGTACTGCAGCTTTCTTTATGCCCTGGCCCCATTAACTTTGGCAAACTGTAAATCAGAGTCTTTTTTTTTTTTCCCCTGAAAGTCTTTATTTTTGTTGGCTTGGGCTGTGGAGAAATGGACACACTTCAGTTCATACCGATATTTTAATGAGCCCTTTGGTAAGAGAGCAGCAACTTTGTTGCTTCACTTTGACAGATTATTAAAAAAATGCAAGGAATGCTTTAGCCTGCCTCTGGTCTTCTATTGCGTGAACAGACTACACGGTTTTCATGTATTATAGTAGTGCAAATTGGGTTTTGCACTCTGATCTTGGAATTTCTTGGAAGTTTTAAATCTATGTGAGCAGTGCTGGTTGTGTGTTCTCACCTTGCAGTTTTCTGCTAGTGTAAATTTACCTAATATAGGCAAAATCTTGAACTAGATTGGGAGTTTTACTGCTTGATTTTTCATCCTGTAGAGACCATTTTTCATCACAGATTGGTTGAAATGTTGATTACAGCTGAGTCTCTGGCTTTTGAGAAGTTGATTGTGCAATCCATAGAGTTAATATCAATGTTCAAACACTCATCAGATTCTCTTCTAATGAGTTTGCTGAGATATACAGTAATTTGCTGTAGCCATTAAGTTCTTTTTGCTATTGGAAACGTGACTGTGAGGTTACATGTCAGGTCTTTACCCTTGTACCATATGTTTCTTCTGTAGTCACACAGAATCATTTATGGCCCAAATGAAATAGACTTTGTGTCTTCTTCTCTATTAAATATGTTCTTTTTATGCTGCAAGTGATTCTGTAATGCCCAAATATGAGTTGCATTTCTAAACTAAATATTTAAAGTACTTTTTGGTTTCCTTTTGTAGGAAGACTTCTGAGGCCTTAGATCTTCTGGCCTTTATTTGACTATGTTCCATTTTTTTCCCCTTTTCTTTCTGAGATATTGTGATCATAACCAAATGTGATATTCCATCTGCAGATATCGTGGCAATACAGCTGGAATGCTTCAGTAGCTTCTACTCTGTTCTCTGTAATTTATGTGATTTTTAAATACTAATTTTTATGGTCAGCACATGCTGTGGTCTGTCTCCTAAAACAATAAAGAATACATGTTACTTGTGAAACTGCCAAGTGCAGTAGTGTCTTTAATAATAGTTTGTTAATTTTTTCATGTATTTCATTATTAGTTAGTGTAATTTACACTATTTTTTCAAGATTGGCATAATACTAGGATTAGTTTTTGGAGATAAAGGTGCATAATTTACACTTTGTATTTCTTGGTGCCTTTTGTTTTTTTTTTGTGAGGAAAGAATATTTTTAAGTAACTGTATAAGATTCTTGCTTTTTACCTGAAACAATTTTGCATATTCAAAGGGAATTGTGAATTGCTTTTTTTTGTGTTGCTGAACTTCATTTGAAAGCTGGAGGGCTGTGAGCATAAAATAGAGAAGAAAGGTGAGAAGTCCATAGGAATGGAGTAGAAATGCTGATCCTGAGTTGTTGGAGTAGAAATTGTAATTGAACTGCCTGTCTGGGGTGAAGACTGAGAGGTCAAGCAAAAATATCAAGAGAAGTGCCATGCGTAAAGATTTGTGGAGCTGTAGAAAGTTGGATTTAGGCTGTGAGGACAAAGGAGATGCTGAAGGAGCAGGTGTGAGGTATGGTAGCTCTTGAAATTTTCAGCCTAATGAATAGAGTATTAAATGTTAAATTATATTATTGGAAGAAAATTCTATTATTGGAATTTAGAAGGTTATTTCTTCTCTCGGTAAATAAACAGAACCTAACTGTACTTATGAAATACAAGAATGCATTATTTCATAAAGCCTTGTGCAAAACATATACTTTGAATTATATTATTATTTAGAAATTGTGCAGATTAATCTTGCTGTTTTTGCTTCATAGACTTTGAAGATGATGATGTGTATGGCCAATCAGTAGAAGATGATTGTTGCATTTCTCCTTCAACAGGTTAGTTCAAATAATTATCAAGTATTGTCCATTGATACGTGTTCTGGTATTTATTTCTAAATTAAAACAAATTTTAAAAGCTAGTGACACTTTTGAAAAGTGCCTGGTGGCAATAATCCTGTTACAGTCAGTTATGTAGTGTTAGGCTTTGGACTTTTGAAAGTCCCATTAGACAACTGGCCACATCTTGAGTCCTATATGTATATTGTCATAGATAGTTGGAATGTACTTGGTAATGTAAAAATTGCTCTGTGGGAATGTGTTGATACTCTTGAAACACTTGGTATCTTTTCCTATTGTTAGTAGGACCTACCTGGGCTTAACCATTGTTATTGTGCACCTGGTAGTTGATGTCTTCTATGCAACTTTGAGTAAATGTGGGGTAGGGAGTCTCATTGTGGGTTGCAGTGCTGGTCCTCTCCTGCAAGATCACATGGAGCGAATCAGCCTTCCAGCATTTGCAGTGTTGCAAAGTAGATTTAAAAACAGCGATGGCTGTGTGCTCAGGTAAGGCATAATTGGAGTGCCTCAGCCCAGATGAATTCAGCCTCGCTGTAGAACCATTAGGTTGTGTTCTCCAGTCAAGTCTCTGGCAAGTTTATCAGTTTAGGGTTTCCCCAGATTTGGTGGCAGTGTTTCTCGAGCTGAGTAGGCCCCGGAAATAGTACAGCTGGTGTTGACGCGAAGCTGTGCTACTGCAGGTAACTGGTTTGGATCCACTGTGACTGAGATGTAGTGTGTGACCTCTGGCTCAGAAACTTGAGATAGTTAGGGTCTTTAAAACTCTGGGCCCCTTCCGTGCTGTTGATTTCAGTGATGAAAATGTGCAGTGTGTACTTTTTGCTCAAGTATAGACTGATAAATGGCAAAATTAATTCCTGCCCGTGCACAGTAATTTTCCTAAGAACTCATTGTGTGGAAGCTTCAATTATAAAATAATCTGATCTAGACTGTATAACAATCTTAATAGTTGCTTCAGTTATGGTGTGTATGCATTTGAGAAACAGTTGCTAGGAGTTGCTACTTCTGGATATACACTTACTTTCACTATGGATTTCAGAGCTAGGGAGAATATTATATCTCATAAGGCAATTTGTTTACATTATGCTTTGCACATTTCTGAGGGAGTATAATGACTGAGACTCTTGCTCAGTAAGGAGTTCTATCTGTATATGCCTTAATGTTGCTAAATCAGAGTGAAACCACGCACTTGTTTAAAGTTTTGTTTGAATATGCGTTTTTACTCATGGGCTGTATTTCTAATGAAATTCCAAGAAAGAAAGGATGTGTTCAATTCCATTAAATTGTTATCAGTAATTTAACAGTCACATACTATAAAAGCCATGTAAATTTCGTGCTAACTTTTTAAAATTCAAACTGAGTTTAAAAATGAGTGTGTAAGGTTCTGAAGACATTAGGCCCTAGATTTATATAGAAAATACTGTTTTTCAAACCTGGAGTATAATCTTTTTTATAATGCTGAACTTTGCACAATTATTGCATTCCATGGATACAAGGATATTGCCCACCCTGTAGTTTCAGTGTGATGGCAACTTATATGTATTCTAGCATGAGCTGTTGTATGCTCTGTGCAGTCCTTAGGTATGAGTTATTACACAGTAGTGTCTCACCACCCCCTTGAAACCACTGCAACAGTTCAGCATCCTAACTTATACCTTTAGTTATGTTTTGCTTTTAAAGGAAGAAAAAAATTTGACTTTTTTAAAATACTTTTTTTTTACCTAATGCAGCAGCTCAATTTATTTACTCCAGACGAGACAAACCAGCCACGTTTGCTGAGCCATTAGAAGAAGAATATGGCTATGAAGGTACTGATGATGCTGCTGATTGTTTTACACCCACTCATCAGTTGACTGAAGTTGATAGAGGTAATTATAGAAAACCACTATCAGAATAATCTCTTACATGAATTAAAGATTTACTAGAATAGTCTTAAATTAATGTTTCTTACTTGACTGACATTGCTCACAGTTTTGGAATCTTGTTATAAAACAATACCCTTCAAGGAGCTACCTTCAGTGGTCATTCTTCAAGTTAGTTACTACCTTCTCTGTACTTCTTGTAACTTGGTTGCGTACGTTGAAATGTGTTCTTAGTTTCTTACTAGAAATAATGAGATTTTATGTTAAGTGGAGACATTAGAACAGCTGTACTGACAGCTCAAATCTTGACTCTTGAATATTATAAACTGAGTATTAGTATTAGAATGATTAGTTTTTGTTTTGCATTCCGAATTATAGCAATTAGCAGTATTTAAGAGGTTTTCAAAGTCTCAAATTTCTTTGAAAGAGTAGCCAATATTCTGTACAATCTTTTCTTACCCTGTTTTGAGTTTGTAGGACTTTTGTTTCCGTTCACTCTTGCAGCCATGAATTCCATGTTACAAGCTGAGTTCTGAGCTGAGTGGTTGGAGAAAAATACTTGCTTTTGTTTTTTAAACTTGCTGCCTAATTGCCTAATTATTTATTTGTGAAAAAGATTCACAAGTCTCTTTCCTAAGTATTAATATAGTTTTTAATGTTTTGGAAATAATCAGGGTTATTTTTAAATATTGAAAAGATGAGATGAAAGTGTGTTGAAATTTGGTACTTTAAAAAGTTACAGAAAATTCAGAACAGAAATTAGAAAGAATTTTGATTCCCTGTCAAGTAAATTGGTATAAGTTAAGCTAATGCTTAGAGAGATGGTTAAATATGATACATTGGGGAATAATATACATGTTTTCACAGCAGGAAATAAAGCTGTGGAGGGCAATTTGAAAGAATGAGCCAGTATAATGGTACAGGTGATCTAGACAATGCAGTCCTCTGGCTTTGCAAAATGCTTTTAACAGACTCAATCACTTAAGATGTGGTATTGGAGCAGGAAGGAAAGTAACATTTTGGACTAAAAAAAGAGGGAAAAGAAACCTCAAAATACCACTTGTACTGTGAAAACAGCAGTGGTCTCACAAGATCTATTATGTTTGATACAGTATGTAGTGTTGGCCATTAATACAAAATTATTGATGTAGCCAGGTTGGCTGCAAAGAGTTTCATAATGTTGTTCTTGTTAAGTATTAGATAGTAAAATGGCAACCAGCACATTGTGCAGGGCTTTGTGTGCACTTGTCTGGGGAAAGATGCACTTGCTATTTGAATTACAGGTAAAGGGTGCTAATATAAGTAACCTCATGGAGGCTGGCATCCTGTAGTGTTGAATTTCCTTAAGCAAACGTCTTTAAACATCTTCCAGGAAGTGTTCAAATAAAAATATGTAGCTGTCTTCTTGTTCATCAGTTCCTGTTTTCTAGAATCTGAACTGGCAGAAACTGGGATTTCAGGAAGATTTTCTTCTGCTCTTTAGTGTTTGTATGGCTTCCAGTGAGTAGCAACCTGGTGAATTTTCAGTCTCTTGTTGTGCAGCAAGTATCTTAGTAAAGACTTATAGTAGTTGCAGAAATATGCTCCAAAGAAAAATTGATTTTATCAGCCAAAAATATATTACAGTTTTAGAAATGGTAAAGATTACAGGTAGTTTGAAACCTGTCATGTTGATCCAGGTTTTCAGTTGTTAAGGCCTGAGGACCCTGAAAATGCTGTTTACTTTGGGTGTTAATTGCAGCATCTGTAAACACTTAAAATGTGCTGTTCAATGGGATTCTACGTTGACTTACTGTATTACTTTGGATAATTTTAAGGTGATTATTTATATTGTTTCTCTGCAGTGAAGATAGTTACTTTACAACATCAAAATATTGCAGTAGTGAGACTTTCTAGATTAATAAATAGTCAGTAATATGTTCTTTATTGTAATAACTGAAGTAGGTTAAGTATTCTGCAGGGTGTGGGAACAAAGTCTGTCAGGGCAGTAAATGAGATTGAAATTAATTTCAAAAGGTTTTAACCCTTATTGTAATATTTTCCCTTCTGTTTGCTAATCAGAGGTGTGGTGCTAGTGGGTAGGCCATTGAAGACATATTTTTGGGCAGCTTATAACAGTAATGTGTTTCTTTCAGCCCGTCTTAATTCATGCCTTGATCAAATGAGAGAAGTTTTGGCAGAGTCCATACCAGAACAAGCAATGGTGCAAGCGGTACTGGATACTAAATTTGATGTACAAAAGGCTTTGGATCTTGTGCTTTCACAAGGCAGTAAGAAAAACGTGAAGACCAAGAATAAGGATGCTGTGATTTTAGCAAAGACTACAAAAGGTATACTTACATTTAATTGTCTACATTCAAGGTGATTCATTTCTAGCTATGGTTTAATTTGGGCTTTACAAGCTGTGAAACACTTATCATTGCAATAGTCATTTCTTGGAAAATGAAAGAAGACTGACTTAATATATGTGTATTCTAAAACATTTAAAGGAAAAAGCTTTTCTTGAGCTAGAAGTCAAAATAACACCTCAGTATCAGTTTAAATTCAAGCTGCAACCATCTGCAGTTCAAGATAGATTTCTGATTTATAATATAGGACTTAACTGAATTAAAGCATGTTCTTAAATTTGGGGAGCATCTTTAAATTTTTAGTGCTTCTGTTACTTATTTGGTAAACTGACATTTCCCATCCCTAGAATCTTCCTTTTTGGGTAGTGTCTATAGAGTAGCTTCCTTATTTTGATTTGTACTTAAATATTTCTAGTCTTTACTGGCATTCTCTTCTGATTCTTAAAGTTCTTTATGTATTTCAGTAGATACCTGTAATTTACATGTAGAACATTCCTTACCTTTGGAAGACACTTAGTAATTAAATGCCTTTTCATGTTTCTTGATTTTTTTTTTTTTTGGTTGCTGCTGTCAACTTTTAAAAAATGGGATATTTCATTGTGACTGGACTTCCATCTGAAAATTATTGGCTATTGTAAGGTAAGGAGACTTACATTGTTGTCCAGAAATGTGTGTTGATACAGACAATTTCTCTTGTGCAGTGGACAATTTTGCTGACAACACCAACAAACCTGGGTTTGGAAACTTGACAGCCAAAAGTGATTCAGCTCTTTATTCTTTAACTACAAAGTTTGAAAAATCCAATATACCTTCATGTGAAAGGAAAGGATTGAAATCCTCTTCACTTGTTCTGTCATCTGCGTTCAGTGATGATTTGTGTAAAGGATCATTTTGTGCACCTATGAATAAACAGGCAGAGAAGCTACTACCAGAAAGTGCTAATGCAGTAAGTTTGATTCCTGACAGTCAAGATGTTTACTCTAGCATACGAAGTAACCCACTGAAGTGCAAGGAAACACAGGACTTGAAGTCCTTGCTGATGCAGAATGTAGTTTGTGATTCTCTGAGTCCTGAACACAGCATTCCTCCTGTTTCCTCAAAAACTTCTGATTGTAATAGTGATGCAAATTTTTATAGTCCTCCGTGTTTAGCAAGTGCTTTAGGAAACTTGGCTCTTGATAATGAAGTCAGTCATACTGTAAATAAAAAGAATGAACTTCTTGAAAATTTTTCTTCATTTGCACAAAGTAGAAAGCAAGAAAGCCCCTCTTCAGACATGGCTGCTTTGCCAGTATTAAGATCTGGAAGTACATCACTGGCTGACTTGCTTCAGGAGCACCAGGGAAGCAGTGTTAGCCACTGTTACTCTTTGGCTGATCTTTACACCCAGTCAACAGCAACTCTCACTGATAGGAAATTGGGAACCTCATCATTATCACAACTAGTAAGTCAACCCCAAACTTCAGGTGGGATGCCAGAGCTAACAGGATCTTTGTCTTCTCTAGCCCTTTCTGAAGTTTCTCCAGTAAAGGAGGTTGAGAATTTATCACTCTCAGATTTAATAGCAGAGACTATTGAAATAGACAAAACTCAGCAAAGGACGGACTTGCTCGAGCGCAATGTAATTGAATTGAGGCCCTCCCAAGGAACCAACATTGATTTAAGTGTCCTTGTAAAAAGTGCAGATGTATCTACAGAGAAAAGTGTGGTAGGACAGTCAAATATCTTAAGTCCTGAAACGAAACTTGTAAAAGAAAAACAAGGAAAATGTTCTGGTTTTGCCAAAACAAACAGAAAACCCAAAAAAGGGCTTGGTCTTAAGAGGCAGGATTTGTCCCTTTCATGGATAAAGGCGCTGCGTGCAAGACCTTCAGCTTTTGCTTTAACCTTGTGCCTCCGTTATCCTCCAAAAGGGTATAAGCGGCGCACAGTTGGGATACATAAAACTTTCCTATATAGTAGACAGGTTCAAGATGTAAAACCCAAGGAAACTGGGCCTACAATAGCCATAACACCGTTTGACTTCAAATCAGCCTCTCCTGATGATATTGTGAAAGCTAACCAAAGAAAAGCTTTTACAAGACAATGAAAAAAAAAGGCATCAGTGTGTTCATATTGCATTATATTAAAACAAATTATATAGGACCTATTTATGATCTAGAATTGATTTTTTTTTTTTATTTTTTAAATTGACATATTACAGTTCTTGCTGATAGGTAGAAATTTGTATGTGAACTTTTTAAGTGTTGCACTGAATATCTTAATTTTTGCATAATTTTCACTGACAGTTTAACATTTTTAACTTTTGGAAAGTCTTGAACTTTACTATACAGATAGTGCATGTACAAAATTCTGTAAACACCATTAGACTTGTTGAAATACTGCTCTAAGTGTTGAAGATACAGTTCATTGGGAAGAACAGTGAATTATTATTTTGTAAAGTAACTTACTTTTGCTATATGGTGTATAGTTCAGGGAGCAGGAGCCTCAGTTTATATTACAACTTTTATTAAATGTTCTTAAGGTTAGATTTTCTGATAAAGATATGTTATTAAACTGCCAGTCTTGTAATGGATGTTTCCAGTCAATGTCATTATTGTATCTTTATACTGATCACACTGTTGCAACAGAAATTCCTTTAGTTTTTAAAAGCCTCAAGGACCTCAGGTTTTGACAGTTCTGGTTGTGGTAGTACATGTGTAGTTTGGACCAAAATAGGACCAAATTTGTAGGGGAGCAAGCAAATTGTTGTTGTGCCCCTCTGACTCCAGTTATCTATCAAAATGTGATATCCAGTGTTTTAAACCAGCAATTTTATAGGTATGTACATGCTGCATGTATTTCATAAGAAATTTCCTTAGGATTCTATTGTTTATTCTCAAGCCTTTCAGAGAAGTACTGAAGTATCAGTTCTTTCAGCTGTAGCATGAGAGTCTTTGCTCAATGGGAAGAAAAAAATTCAGGCAAAGCCCAAGTGCTGATTGTGTGTGCCTCTTGTCTTTTTTGAAGAAAACTTCCTTTAGAAATGGAAATGCATTCTCTTCTACTGTTTGCACCCATTGCTGTTACTTTGAATCTTTAGAAGATCCAAATCAGAACATTCTGGACTTACTATGGTGCCCTGTTATTCAAATTAGTAGCTGCATGTATGTTTTAGCTTTCCTTTTAGTACCCATTATGACTTCTAATATATTTCCAGTGTCATTGTCAGTATTTTAGATTCAGAACAGCAATAAGTTCAGTAGAGATACTGCTGCAACTGGAAAAATGTGTGTTCATACACTTATGCTAAACTTGGCAGCTAGTATGAAACAGTAGATATGACTTTCATCTAGTTTTAATCTAATTTTTGTTGAGCATGTTAAATCAAAAAGAAGACAAAACCTTTAGGTTTATTCCTGACTTCAGGTTGCACTACGATTCTGTTTCTAAATAAAATAAAACATGTTCCAGTTCTCTCAGGTACAAATTTAATGGTCTGTATATTTTGCTTGTTTGTTTAGTTGATGCATTTGTCACTTAGGACTAAGAGCAGTGTGATCTTTGACCTTGTAAATGAAATTAATGTTTCTTACCCTAATTAATAAAAGTTTTATAGAATGACAGTGCTGCAGTGTTTATGTTCCAGTTGACATGTTAATCTATACTAACCTATTTGGAATTCCTTTAAAGGATGAAATAATGGAATCCAGTGTACATACTATGATTGATAAGTTCATTAGCAGGAGCATACTTGATTTCCTGAGAAGACTTTCTATAGAAGTGTGGTAGATACTGATTGCAATACTGATTGTTTTATTGATTAGTCATAATAGCAAATTCTACTGTGTCAGGAATATGAAATGCTTTTCAGTGATCTGTTTGTCTGCAGTTAGTCCAAGCTTTAACTTCCCCCTGCCTAAAAATCCTAGTTCGTTTTTCCTACTGACGAAAGTGTCCTTTTAGCAGAATTTGTAATTAAAGCTCACTTTTCCCAAAATTGTGTGTATCTTTCTAGTAGAGAAATTCTAATTTTTCTGCATAAAATATGAGTGCAAAGTTTGGCATTGTCATGCTTGTTACATTTGTAGGTGGTTTTGCTTTCCTGTGTTTCGTATACTCCAGAGGATTTAATTAATGTCAGTAGAGATTTCTAATACATATGAGTCTTTTAAAATTGAATAGCTTTACTTCCCCGTGTAAATATTTTCATACTTTCTCTGTCTAGCTTCTTTGGTTTTTGTCTGTTTTCTCATTCCCCTGGCTGCCCTTATTTGCATAAAGCTTCTTAGCATTTGTAATAATTTTAGGGCATGAACTGGACATACAACTAAATATAGATCCTGTGGATACCATTGGAACAAGTAGGAGGGGGCAATGTGTAGTACTTGAAGCTCAGTTTTGGCATAGTTTTCATGCAGATTAAAGCTTGCACAAGTGACTGAAGCCAAAAAGCATCAGCATTGTATATTTATCATGGATCTTGCTGTGGGATTGTTACCTTAGTAAACAACTTTGGATCTTGTTAGGTAGCTAGATTTTCATATATAATTGCTTTTTCTTTGGCATTTGGCTGTGGTGTTAGTGGTCATGAAGGAGGAGTGTATGCTGTTCAGTGTGTAAACAGTAGGGGAGGGATTTTTCCTCAGTTTGCAGTCCTGAATCCTGAAGTGAGCCTTGAATTAATACAGACCTGCAGGCTGAACATTGGAGAAGGTACCTAAGTGGTGGATAAATCTGAATTCCAATTAATTTTCAGCAGAGATTTATTTTCATGCCTAGACAATTTTATAGTTCTGTTTTTCTGAAGAAAAAGTATGCTGTCACTATATTTGCTTTTTAAATTAAACAGGTATTTTAATAATTTCCTTAATTATTCCTTTAATTCTTTACTGAGAATGAGGTTTATGGTATCAAGGACAGTTTTAATTGTGTTCGAATACTGCGTGATATGATATGTGGAGTTTTTGTGTAACAGCTGTGTTTGGCCTTTGCTTTGAAGGGCTTGTGCCTAATGAATGTTAGAATTCTAGTAAACTAAATCTGCCTGTTTTATGCTTGACATGGTGAGCTTATTTTCTTAAGTTATGTGTATAATTTCCCCTCCTTCATTTTGCAGCTACTGTCTATCTTTGGCTGATATGGGTTGATGGTGTTACTTGTTTTGGAATTCACATATTAACATTGCAAAATACTTGTCTGTGCTTGCATATAAACAGAAAAAGATAATATTAAACTGCATAGACATACTACTACTGTATGCTCCTAAGGCATTTAGTACATTGAATTTATTTTGTGCATAATTTTTAAATGGTTGCTATTTTTAATACAAAATTGACTTCTGGATGTTGCTTTATGTATGTAAATAAAATGCATATTATTAAAGGACTGAGTTAACTACAATTTCTTGTTAACTTACCTGATCGAAATAGAGTTGAATGTTTTGTAATGTTTGTATCTATTGTGGAAACAGACTCCAGTTCTTGTCCAGGATTGCATGGGCATTCTTTGCACAGAAGATTCCTTTGGAGAAAGTAAGGCAAAATCTATTTGGACAGTTCTCAAGATCTTAAGTTTCACATGCAGCAAGCTGTTTGAATTTCTAGAACTGTTGCACAATAGTATTTCAAAATGTTATGTCTAAGAGACTAATTGGTGTAGGGAGGTGGTCTTTGCAGTCTTGTGTTTTGCCCTATTTCCTTAGTGTGCCATTCAAAGACGTTTTTCTGTAATCAATTTCTGAATATCTGCACTATACTGCAAAAATGAATATCTGGACAAAAGATTTGTATGAGGATAGGATATGGCTTGTCTTTTTATGAAGCATATGTAGTTTATTACAGTGCCATTACACAAGTGCAGTAGTCTATACAAGAGCTGTAGGCTAGGGTTGTGCAAACAATCAATCACATCTTTTTCAAATCTAAAGTACTCAACTTCTCAAATTTTTAAAATGTTTTTTTCTTAGGTTTGATTATGGATCAATATTTCAAGCAAATATTTAATCCCATTGTAATTCATGTAGTAAAAGTAAACTTTCTGAAGTGCTGAAAGGGGATGCTTCTCTGTTTTTTGGGTTGTTGTGAGTTTTTTCCTTCTGTTTCTTTGTGTGGTTTTTTTGGGGTTTTTTTTAAGAGTTGAATTTTTATGGTTATTTTACATGTTTTTTTTAATTTCATTTTGTTGAAATGCAGACCGCTGATAAACTTAGATTTTATGTTCAATTTACTGTATCCAAACTTCTAATTAGATGATAAGGAAATGTCATTAGTCCAAGTTACCTATCTGCACTGGAGAATAATGTGAGGAAAACAAAAGCTAATGGTGATTGATTTATTTAAGCGCACTCTTGTCTTCCCCAATTGCTATCTCAATGCAGTTCAATGGGAATGGGTCTCTATTTTAGTATTGCTGTATTATGCAGCAGTTGCTCCTTTGTGTGGTCTATTCAAGTACACCATTTTACCAAAAAAGTAAAAGCTAATTGCAGTTTGTGATTTTAGGTGATTCTTGAGATGAACAATCTGTATGAAACCGCTCATCAGCTTCTAGCATCATCGTGGAAGTGTTCTGTATCTGGTTTGTGGATTCGTTACATTGCATGCTTAAAAATGGCCCATTAGAAAAAATTGTCAGTGACTTCTGAGGTATGTCAGTAGTTTGTTGCTCAAATAATTGATTAGTATGTTTAGTGTTGGTAGGATTCCTTTAGAAAATAACCCGTTGCCCTGTGAGTTTCTGGTAATAATAAGTCCAGATGACTAGAACCTGTAAAATGGTTATAGTCTGTAGAGATTAAAATGATTTTTGAAAGAGAATCCTTGAACCATTTCTTAAGAATTAGACTTATGAAAACATAGTGAAAATTATTTTACTCTTTTTAAAATGAGATTATGGAGATTTTAGAGAAGACTTGCTTGTGAAGTATTTACATCTGTGAGGTCCCAGCTGACTGGAAGCTGGTGAGCATTGTCCCGATTTTCAAGATGGGTATTAAGGAAACTACAGGCCTGTCAGTCTCATTTCAGTGTCTGATAAAATCATGGAGGAGATTGTTCCGGGAGGTATTGAAAAACATCTGAAAGACAACACAGTCAGCAGTCACAGCCAGTATGGCTTCCTGAGAGGAAAGTCGTGTCTTATTTTGTTTCATGACAAGGTAACCCACCTAGTTGACCAAGGGAATCCAGTTGATGTAATCTTTTTGGATTTCAGTAAAGCTTTTGATACTGTCTCTCACAGGATCCTTCCAGACAAAATTTCCAGCATGCAGCTGGATAAACATGTCATGGAATGGGTGAGCAGCCGGCTCATGGATCGGGCACAAAGATTTATAGTGAGTGGGGCGACATCAGGCATCTCTAATGGGGCTCCATCTTTGGCCCTGTGCTCTTCAGCATTTTTGTAAATAACTTGGACACAGGACTGGAGGGGATACTGAGCAAGTTCACAGATGGTGGAAAACTTGGAGGAGCTGCTCCCTCAAAGGCAGGGAGGCCCTGCAGAGAGACTTCAATAAATTGGAGGGTTGAGCAGTCACCAACCAAGTGAAGGTCAACAAGGGAAAGTGTCAGATTCTTCACCTGGTGTGGGACAACCCTGGAAGTATGTACAGACTGGGGAATGAGAGCCTGGGGAGCAGTGCCACGAAAAGGGACCTGGGGGTCCTGGTCAATGGCAAGTTGAACATGGGTCAGCAGTGCCCTGGCAGCCAGGAGGGCCAACTCTGTCCTGGGGTCATCAGGCACAGCATGGCCAGCCGGGCAAGGGAGGGGATTGTTCTGCTCTGCTCTGCACTGGGGCAGCCTCACCTCGAGAGCTGGGGGCAGTTCTAGGTGCCACAATATAACAACTTTAAACTATTGGGGAGAGCATGTAAAGGAGGGCCATGAGGATGGTGAAGGGCCAGGAGGGGAAGCTGTTTGGGGAGCAGCTGAGGTCACTTGGTCTTCTGTTCAGCCTGGAGGAGACTGAGGGAAGACCTCATCCCAGTCTGCAGCTTCCTCATGAGGGGAAGAGGAGGGGCAGACACTGATCTCTTGGTGACCAGTGACAGGACCCGAGGGAATTGTGTCGGGAGGTTTAAATTGGATATAAGAGAAAGGTTCTTCACCTAGAGGGTGGCTGGGCACTGGAACAGGCTCCCCAGGGAAGCGGTCGCAGCACCAGCCTGACAGAGTTCAGGAAGTGTGTGGATGATGCTCTTGCGCCCATGGTGTGACTTGTGGGGATGAGGCTGTGCAGGGCCAGGAGCTGGACTTGGTCCTTGTGGCTCCGGTCCAACTCAGAATATACTGTAATTTTGTGATTTTTTTCAATGTGTGGAGGTAATAGCTGATGAAGACAGACGTTATTTTGAGTCTTTTCATCCATAACATGAAGGAATGAAAGCTTAATACAGATTTCTCTTTCTTGACTGGTGGCATATGTTCTTTACATGTGTAGCATTTCTCAGGTGTCCTTTGTTCTGGTATTAGTGATATTCAGAGATTGCAATTTGAAACGGTCTTGTAGTAAGTTGTTCTCACTATAGTCAAGACAAGCAAAGATTTTTGTTTCAGGAAATGTAGCTGGTATTTATGGGTTCTCTGAGAAATCTTAAAATTCAAATTTCTGAAAAGTATTTATGTGAAAAAGGTACCCTCAGTGAAAAAGGTACCCTCAGTGAAAAAGATCTGCATTTTCCGCGTTTTCGTTTCATTTCTGCGTGTTTTTTTTCTAGCTAAACTACATTTTAATTTCTTTTTGCTTGTGTTAGTGTTACAGAACAAACAGACACTGGTGGTTGAGCAAGGTTCTATTCCATTTCAGGCACCATTAACGGAATTGTTAACCACGTTATGACATTAAGATTTTTGATTTTAGTGATGCTTGAGCAAGAAGGAGGTCAGATGTCTGTAAATGTGCAGTCCTTGCAGAAAATAAAAAGCTCTGCGAACTGAGTCTGTTTGGTTTGATTGTTGTTGGGGCAGCAAGGAATCTTGAGTTGAGCTGTGTGTGGTGGCACTGGCTATTTTGTTTTGTAGTAATTTCTCAAGAATAGCACCAAGAACAGGTCTATTTTTATAAATATTTAATAAGAAACAAACTTCACAGTAAAGAGTCAAAGTTGAAAGTAAGGCACAGGAAGCTGAAAAGCCTTACTCATGACATGCCAGATAATATGGTAATAGAGCACATGTCTCACATTTAAGTCTAAGTTTGTAGATATTGGGCTTTACTACTTTCTTTCTCTAATAGAGAAGCAGTTAATAGATGTTAATGGACAAACAGGTATTTCTTTACTGGCATTTATTTTTGGTTTATACTTTTTATTAATTCTGCATGTATTCAGGATTTTTGACATAACTGTTAATACAGTGTGGGCACTTTCAAGAAAAGCACAAATAAAATTGGCAGGTGCTTATCTTGCATTTTGTTAATGTTTCTTTTCATTTTCTGAAATTTTTTTTTTGCCTCCCCTGTATAAGTACTTTCCTTCATTTTTGCTTTATACCAGTAGCAGTTAAAAATGAAAAAATCACACAAACATCACTACTATGTGACTTGATGTAATTAGCTTGCTTTGGTTTTGGTTCAGATTGATAGGTGTTCCATGGACAAATACTTATTTGTTTTCTGTCTTTTTATGTTGCTGATAGGAACTGCGATAGCAGTTACTTCCTAGTGCAAAGTGTCAGAATGCAGATTATTGTGCTTTAACACATAACTTTCATCACTTCTGGTTGTGGTTAGTGGACAAATGAAGTTGGTAGCCTTCAATGACAAAAAAACCCAAGCAAAACCAGACAAACTGATACTTTTGGATTTTATTTATAGGGAGAATTCCAAAGAAGAGCAAACATTCTGAAGTTTAATGGTGATGTGCAATATATCTTCATTAGTTTTAGGGTTCCTCAGGTTTTACTGCCATTTATCATATCAGGCTCTGATGCTTTGGTTTTACTCATTTGAAAATCCATTATTTATACATTGGTAGCTCAGAGGAAATTTTTATTCCCAACTTCAGTTGGATGTGGTAACTTTTCTGTAACATTACAATTCTCAAAAGCCTGCTATAGAGATGAGGACCTGTTGTACTTAGTTATACTCAGATACGTTTTGCGTTTGGTCTGTGACAAAGAGTATGTGTTCTTTTCTCAATGGAAATGTTTGAATTCTGACATGAGATATCTTAAATCATGGAAAGGAAATGAGAATTTAAGACTTCCGTGTTTTGGGTAAGAAAAATATATACACAGACTTTGCGAAGTTACTGAATCTTGACAAGGAGGTACTGTGTGGGTTTTAGAAAGGAAGTGGCTTATTTCAGGGAAAAATGTGTCACCAGCAATGAAAAGCTTTTTAAAATCCTTTGAAATACATTTGTGAGATTCTCCTCATACATACTCTACACCTACACTGGAAAAAGTGACACTCCAGGCTTTTTCTGAGTTTTCCTTTATGGTACTCTAACGCTAGTTTGGTTTACTTTTGTTAGGACAAAGTATAAACCAATACAAATTCAGTCATTTCCATAGTTGACTGTATCATGTATGAAAATTGGGTGTTTTGCTTGGAAGCTAAGAGAACTTGGATGAAACTAAAAATGATTGTGTCCTTTTTAGAACTTTGGCATTCCAGAAGAACCAGAGATCCTGGGGAAACCGTAGATCCACTTGTTCTTACAGTGTCCTATCTCAGTCCATTCAGGTCACGGTAAAGATCAACTATCACTTGGTTTTCTCAGTGTTTTTAGAAGGTAAAGTGAAAAATGTACTGAATTCTCAGTTGGGATTGCTGGATTGTCAGGAAGGTATGATTGGAGTCAATTTTTTAAAAAAATCCTGTTTTAAGGATGAGTGAATCATTGCTGCTGTAATCATGCATCAATTTAAAGATTGTAAATTCTACCTGAAGTTTGCACTTGAGTACTCAAAGCAAGGGAATGCTGTTGAGAATGTTGACATGGTAGTGTTTTGCAGTTGAAAACTAACGCATTTCAGCTCTAGAAACTAGTAAGACATCTAAACATTGGAAGTGGCATATCCAAGCCAAAATAGTGGGAGCAATAGAAACAGATTAAAATACATTACCTACTGGTAAAAAGGAGCTTGAGTGCTAACAGGAAACCTGGGAAAATTCAGAAAATAAGTTAAAAAGTAAAAGCCAGGATGGTGTAAAAATGCAAGCTTTAAACACAAAATTACTTCACAGTGTCTGTTTATGCTAGGTGTCTTTCGTTAGACATACTGTTCCTTCCCTAGACAATTTGTGTCATCCATGCAAACTTCATCTCTGTACAGTCTTCTGGATGTGTTTCTGCAGTATTGTGGATGAGTCAAAATTGTTACAAAGCATATTAGTTGCATAGTCTATTGTATTACGGCACATACATATCTNTGTGTTTCTGCAGTATTGTGGATGCATATTAGTTGCATAGTCTACTGTATTACGGCACATACATATCAGACATAACAGAAATGCCACCATTTGTGTGCCTCTAGTTACACTTGAATTGTTTTCTTCTTGGGTGACAAGGTATGACCCGTTTTTCATCATCTCAGCTTCTGCGTTCACAGCATTTCAGTCTTCAGCATGAACGCTTTTGTGTGAAGTACCAGTTTTGTCACTTCTGTTATACTTGTGATGATTGAAATGGCCATTAAAATTAAAACTCATGAGTCTACTGTCAGAAATTAATGCTTAAAATGCCAAAAGCTTGGAAAACTAGCTGACTTGGAAAATACTTGTGTCTGCGAAAGTTGTAATGCCATATTGTCGAAGACATGGAAGAGCTTTGACTAGTTGTTACTTCAGTTCTTTTTCTATATTTTTACTGCCTATAGAAGCTCACCCTAAGTGGAAATTTTGTATCTAATTAATTCCAAAATATGAGTTGAAGTTATTTTGGGTACTCCTTGTTGGAGTCCCTGCTGCAACTTTTTGTGGTTTTAGAATCACATTTTCCTATTTTTAATGTTTTCCTCTTCCCTATTGCTGACCCACATAAACAGGAAAATGACTAACTTTGCTTGTCCACTAGGCGAGATAGCATAACTGTGTATACACAAAGTGCTGTGCTTGAGTTGAAAAAAAAGTGCTACCCAAAGATCTTAAATAAACACTTTTCAAGACAGAAATGTGCTTTAAATTTGATGCTTTTGATGCTATTTTTATGATAACATGTATGCAAACAAACTATTGCAAGATTGTAGATGCTATCTGTGTGCCTACAGGTGCTACTGTAAATGTGAAGCGTAGAGAAAAACATGAAGTAATGAACTTGAGTCCATGCGAGTTCCCTTCTAAAGTCGCGATAGAGTGAAATGCACTGCTTCAGGCTGGCAAATGAAATTTTTCTGGCATAGATCCACATCTGATGAATCTTCCAAAACATACCTAAAACTATAGGCTGTACTTTACTATATTCAATTTTGCTTCTAAACTCAGATATGCGGCTTTTTATAATCAGTTTGTGTCGCTGAACTATTTTGGCAATGGAGAATAGAGGCTTCAGTGTTATGTTTCACATTACATCTATATGTAGATGGTTATTTTCTAAATATGGGTCTCTCTTTTTGAGATTATGGTAATATTAGGTTTTGATTTTTTCTAGTCTTAATTAAACAAGTTCATCTTTGATAGTGCTGGAAATCGGATAAGTTTGGCTGATGCCAGATGAATTCATAGGAAAATGTGGAATAAATAAATTTTTAGAGTAATAATATATATAAGTATTGCAAGTGTAGGTAAGTAATGTAGATAATGTAACACATGCTGCAGTTAAAAAGAGAAGACATTTCTTTTGCTGAAGTGTGGTGCAATTTTTATATATTTTTCCTAAATTTTAACACAGAACAGGTAGGGTTTTTAAAGTTTAATTTTGTTTCTCAAACGTGCTGCTATGCATGTCAAGTAGCTTTTTTTGTACCTTGCTTACTTCAACTTGGCCAGTATCTGTGTTCTTCCTTGCAGTGGCTTCCCTGATAAATACAGCTAGGATTTTATATCAGTTACCCACTCAAAGACCTATTGTCAAATAAATCACCAAATTAATGGTAGGTTCTCTTAATCCTTAGCAATGTTTGTTGTTGCTGGGAGCATCTATAATGTAATTCTTAGGGAAATATGTCTTTCTGGTATATAATCTGTTGTAACTAGTTGTTTGTACAAACTGCACAGCAATGGTCCAGGAAAACTTCGTGGCTTTTCAGATATCTTAAGATTAGTTTCTAAATTTGTAGTAATATTTGTGTGAAATTTTTTGTTATATTTTTTTTTCTGCTAATATGTTGGTTTTGATACTATGGAGCAGATAAATTAATTACCTTTGATCAGCCTACTGCATTGATGCAGCTTAAGTTTGTTTTGCAGCTTAGATTCAGAGATCTTTAGCAGTTTCACACCTATTATTCAAATATTCTTTGGATTACTAGTAAGATATTTAAATAAGAAAGCATGCTAGCGTTGTTTTTTTTTTTCTTTGTATTTTTAGTAGCCATTGCTTCCTTTTCATTTCTGCCCTTCCTCAAATGTACTCTATTTATGAACAGGACAAGATAACAGTGTGGCAAACTAATTCTGTTTATTTAGGAAATGAGTAGGGTGCCTTCCATTAGAATTAAAGGAAGCAGCAAAAATAGATGTTAAATGAAGCCTGTTGATCTTACCATGAAGACACAGAAAATTTTGCAAAAATGAACTAGAAAAAAAATTATGTGACAATAAAGTATGACTTAGTAGTATCAAACTGTTTTATCTAAGAGTTTCTATCTCAAACTTTGAGAATGTGGTCATCCTCTCCTGTAGATGTATTTGGTTACTACTTGTCTTTTGTTAAAGATAGCTGCTGTTGAGTAGGTTTGTGTGATAATTGAACTTTCATCTGTGTAGCACTGAGGACAAAACTGAGATTGCAGTCTTTCTTTCCAAAAGGCAGGAGTTGCTCGAGTTTAGGAGGTACATGGAAAAAAAAGTGTCCTTTACAGCACAGGAATATCTGGAAAGTCTACCAGCAAGAGATATTAGTGGTGATGTAGCTAGTTATATCAGAAAAGCTGAGCTTTGAATGCCGGTAGTAAGGTAGAATAAAATACAGTTTCACTAGCACAGTTATGAGCAGGCAAGGTCTCTTCCAGTTGTGAGCAGTCACGTGTGGAATAACACAACTTCACATACCCCGTTTTGTAATGGACAAATTATCAAGAGCTGGCAGGTATGAGTGTGACTGGACTTGAAGCCTCATTTCCCTTTCTCTTCTGCCAGTCTACCATGAGTGGCATATAGTATTGAGAGGGGAAGATGTTTAAGTGGTACCTAATAAAAAATAGGGAAAGCATTCTGCTAAATAATAGCACATTGTGAAATGTAATCTCTAGTATTGAATTGTAGGTTGTGAGCATATTGTAGCATATTGATGGTGCACCTACAACCTTTGGTTTCATGATGTAAGAATACTAAAAATAAAATTAGGCTGGAAGGAGGAAATCTTAAGTGTTTTCTCCTGGTATTGTTTTTAAAATGGAATGCCTCTAGTGTACCTAAACTGTCCCATCTACATAGAAATAATTTTTGAGTCTAATATTTAAAATTTATTTTAGGCTGAATCTGGTACAAGAAAAAGTGGGAAACTTTACTTCGCTTTTCTGAAATTTCTGTGAAAGAATTGTGATCCTGCAGTTATTTTTTTTACCCTGCCCCACTTAATATGTTTATGTTGAGTAATAATGCAAAATTGAACCAATAGCATGACATGTCATCCCTTAATCTGAAATCTTGGAACAGTTAAGGTGGGGAAGAGTAGGTTGATCAAATTAGTCTTATTTGGAGAAAAAAAGCAATGGAGAAACAGCACCTTGTTAATTACTTTTCTTGGTTCTCTTAAGTGTTTTTGCTTTATTATTTTACATTTAATCTTAGTACAAGAAGCACTGTTAAAGGGTGTATATTCACTCAGAATGTTTCCTTTGTACAGATTGTGTGAAATGTTTAACTTGACGTAATTTACATGTGCAAAGGTCAATGTATTTTTAATTCCTTTTGTTTCCGAATTGTCGTTTCTTAACATTTAATCTTTCTGAATGGTATAAATTTGAACATTTTACATTTTTATCTTTAAAGTAATTGTTCAGGTGGCTTTTAAATTTATACATTTAACTGCTAAAGATTCAATTTTTATAAATAAACTCAGTTAATCTATTATTTAACTTTTTAAGGTTATACATTTTAGCTGCTTAAGTTTTGGATATCAAGAGATTAGTTGGAATAAGAGATTATGGGTAAGAGATTAGTTGGAATAGCAAAAGAGGTAAGATTTTCAAGTTACAGTACCTTTGAGCGATTCTGTTTTGTAAAACTGTAAATACCATCTCTCTAACTCTATCATATCTGATTACATCTCTGGTAATTAGGAGTCTATTGGCTCCTAGGTCTGGGAGTTCTGTATTGGCACCTGTCACCTGTCAGAGGTACCTTTTCCATCATTCACATGTATTATTAGTTCATGTGAGCTATTTGCAGTAGTTAGATATTTACCTTATATAAAGTCTGTGTGCACTGCTACAAATACCTGCTCTGGAAAAAATTCCCATTTTCTTGGGGACACATGGGCAGGCCCTGTTCTGCTAGATTGATTAGAAAAAGTGGGACAAGCATTAGGTGTAACGTCTTAGCTCCTATTTCACTTCTTATTCTTGGGGTCACTGAGCTAGTGGCCTTGCATAGAATACAACTGTTTCTGAAGGTGAGCTTGTTAGAATGTCTGTCTTGTGTTTTGCTGGTTTTATCTTCACTGAAGACTGCCTTCCAGCATCATTACTTCCATTCTGGTTAATACTGTCAGCTTTTTCCTTGTCAGTTTACTCAATTTATTAAAATTGTTTCTGATCAAGAAACCCAAACACTAAACATTGTATTTTGACAGTTTGGAAAATGACTGTGTCTAGTTTATTTGGTCAAAAATAATACCTTTTAATGATTTTTATTTTGGGATTTAAAATAACACACTTGTTTTCACTGTATTAGAGAGAGGTTTTTTGTTGGCAATGATTTTTTTTGTCTTCTTGTATCTAATTGTAGTTTTCAATGAGAACCATAATACTCTTTGGTACATTTTTTATATTATGACTATTTAGAGTATTATTTATGTTTCAGAAGAAAAAGTTCTGGTACTTTATTCATCTTTGTTCCTTAGTATCTCTTCTGTAGCAGTTTTCTTTCTTAGGGAAAGGAACACCGTGCCCTGAAGCAATTCTTCTTGAGTTCAAATCTCCACTTTGGCTGTGGACTGTGGAATTCAAGAGGCATTCAAGTATTGGTAGCAAAAATGCAACTTAGGTCTGCTTTGAGTTCTGTATATGAACCAATACTAAACACAAAGGTGGTTTTAAACTGAGTCTCACCCCCAAAGCTGGTTAGTAGTTACTGTGAAATGTTTTTTAGTGGGAAGGTTGTCTTACTTAAGCAGAAGACAAAAGCCCCCAGAAACATCAAGAGTCTGAACATTTACTGTGCTGTGGCTGATGCCCATATCATCCACAGTTTCTGTCTATTACAGTAAAGACTTTGTACTTAGTTTTGCCAGATCCCAGAGAAGTACCCTAACTACTGGCTTGGGAAGATGTCTCCATCTATATTGGGTCGGAGGTGGTGGGCATGTCATGGATGATCAAGAAATCAGTTTCATCAAACCAAAGCAAAAACCCTTGAAATACAAGCTGTTCCACATAATGTACTTCCATCTTTTCAGTTCCATTTCTGCTGGCAATCCTATACCTCCACTCCTACTCTCTTAAATGAAATTCTAGTAAATACTGTCTCTTCCCTTATCTTCATTAGAGGTGAAGCTTTCAAAATGGGAGTACTTGGCTGATTTTTGTAAACTATGTAAATAGAATATGTTTATTTTTTTGTCTTTTTAAGGGAAAAAACCAACAAACTGAAAGTGGACGTCTCTGAGGATTTGCTGTTTCATTACCATAACCTTGCAGGCAGAAATGCAAAAGTCAGTGTCAGTCAGTGAGTTTCTCCCTTGTACTCATGAACAGCTCCTATTTTTTTTATTAAACACATTTTTATTTCAATTTACAGTAAGGGATGGGTGTTTGTGTATACGCAGTATTATGAGTAATTGCTGTACTGCTGGACCTTGATTTTTTTTTTCTTTTAACCTGTATTCAACCTGCTGAATACTTGCTTATTTAAAATCACATCTTACATAAGCCTCTGAATTGCTTTTTTCAGTAACTGAAAAATTTTTGATGTGTGATTAGCCTTTGGCCTTCTGAAGCCACCAGTCTTCCACTCTGAAATATGCCTTGTGCTGTGGCATTGCCTTATGCTGTCTGCGTTGCTGTCCTCAAAGTCATGGAGAGGATCTAGTGTGATTGTAATGTTACTAGCAGAGTGAGAGGGTTGAGAATTCAGAGAACCTAAATTTAAATAAGGCTTTAGCTAGTCCTACCTAGAAGTTCTTACCACACAAAGTTCTGGAACTTAAAAATGCTAGAAATATTTGCAGCTTTAACAGTCATGTAGGGCTAGTAAATACATTTTCTTCTGCAACTTTAAAAGGCTACCTCATTAAGTTTCTGGAGAAAAATTGCAGAATGGTTGTGGAAAAGTTGAACAAATGCATGATTTTACTCTTTAAATACTGTTAGGTTGCTTCTATGTTTTTCATGGTCACTGTTCTTAAACTTCTGTTTCATGCTGAAGTAGTTCTAGTGCATAAATAAAAGTTGGGGATCAGGAAAGCTTTATTTTTGTAAAATGCTTTGCACTCCTTCAATACAATCAACAGGAATGTTCTTGGATAAATAATGTCAACATATAAAGGGCATGATGTTGTTTCTGAATTATCTGGGTGATGTGCAGGCAAATAGCACCATCCTCTGGCATTATAACATTAGTTATGAATTAAACCTGAAATTGCTATTTGTTATTTTTGGAAATTCGATATAATTGTAATAGAATGTGCATATTGTACTTTCAGTTTTACATACTCATTTTGGGCCAAGGTTTAACAGAAATTCTGATAATTTGCATGGACTCTGTGTTCTGTTCAATTAAGTGACTGGCTAAAGGGGATATCTTTTTAGGGTTATCCTGCCCATAGTGCTGACTCTGCTCTTTACATGACCGTTTATGGTAGGAAGTTGCACTTCAGAAACATCAGACTGAGTTTTTTCTAAATCTCAGTGAAAGACAATTCACAGTCATTTAAGAAAAATTCGTTGAGTTAGAAAACACCACCAACGACTTATGGTTGTGTATCTGGGGGGGAGAGTAAAGGTGCTGTTACAGAACAATTGCAAATGTCTAATAAATTATTTTTACAGGAGATCGTAGCTTCAGTTACGGATTGAGAATGGGTATCGTTGGCATTGCTAGAGTGCAGAGCAATACACCTCCCACAAATTAGGTTTCAGTAGTTACAGGATGAGTTGTGCTGAGTTACGGTCATGTGAAGGACTGAAGTTTAGTCCACTGAACTATAAGCAGTAGGTATGAGAGAGATCACAGGGACATCCTTTTGAAAAACTTGGTGGATGAGAAAGTTACTGTTTTGATTGTTGGGCTCCTATTGGACCTTTACTCATTTTATGTATCGGAAACATCAAAAGGAGACAGCTGATGTTTGGGTACTCTCGGAAGGAAAACACACACCACCCCCCAGTCCGCATTTCTGTACCGGAGATCTCCGTTCTTTTACAGGGGAGGTGTTGGCTTAGTGAAACTGGAAATCTTTTTGCTATAGCATCAGTGCCTGTCTTTCCCCTAACAGATGAACCATGAATGCACACCAGACTAATTATCCATGTTTCTGGAAAGACTGTACCAATGGACTACATATAGAACTGGTCTGTACATTTCTTTGCTGTTGTGTGTTGCTTAAACATAATTTCATAAAAATTGGAATCTTGTATTAGGCATCCAAATACGGAGACATATAAGTTCAAGTTGTGAAAATGCTGAAAGCTCCCAGTTGTAATAGACATGAGTAAAATCTTTTATATAAAAATATACACTGTTCTCTGAGATGTGTTTCTGTGGCAACATTAGATATTCTAAATGAGATGTACACCATTCGATGGAATGATTGCAGTAAGGAGTCACTGGGGAAAAAATAGTTTTAATAGGTTACAAGCAGGCTTGACTGTGTGTAACTTAAGTAAGTCCTGATGGCCAGAAAATTCTCACAGGAAGATGTTTGTTTCAGGTGAGAAGAGCAAGAGAATGCAGCTGTAACTGACTGCTGTATCATTTGGCTTCATTCGGGGAGGTAGTATTGATGGCAAGAGATATGGTGAGACTCCAGAAATTTTGGCTATGTTTCAGACAGGAAAGAAAATGTGTTGTTGCCTTGTTATAACACATTCCACTCCATCCGCTTCCACTGATCTAACATCCGTGTCTGTGTCCTTCTAATCCTCTAACTTACTCAGTTGTGTTCAATTTTTTTGTTGAATTCGTCTTTGTGCCCTAAACACAGTATTTATTTCCTCATGTCATTCCAGATTTTTTTATTGTAGTTCTGTGTTTTCTACTTCATAATTTTGAACTCCTTATCTAGCCATTCCCAGTTTCCTACCTATTTTTCCAATCATTGGTCATTATTATTTTCCATGTTTGCTCTTTTCCAGACATACTTTGCATTTTCTTTCAGTTCTGCTTATTTTCTGTTAACACTGTTCATGTTTAGCTCTGCATGTAATTTTTCATTGAGTATGTGGCCTCTTACTCTCTCCTTCTCCTTATACACAGTTTTTCCCCAAGTTAGGTTGTTCACTAATACTGTCTTTTTTTTTTTTTCATGGTCCCTCTGTCTCTCATTTTATCTTCTCTGCTTGATTGGTTTTCATTCTTCTAGTCTTTGTCTGTCCTTGATAATCTGTGTGTCTTTCTGCTTGCCAGTTCTCACTATATGGTTTTCTTCTCTTGCCCTCCAGTTTTGTTTGTTTTTATGATTTATCCAGGACAAATTTATGCCTACAGTTTATTGATGTGGTAGGAAACTATGGAGACCACAGGAGAGGTAGAATTTGAGTTCAGGTGACCCAGTTGGGTCCAACCTGGACAAAAACAGTTGCAGCAGCTACATACGGAATGTTGATGAAGTGTTTCAGGGATTTAGTTTTTAAAACTTAAGCCATAAGAGCATGTGCAAACTGTTTGCTAAGGCAAAATCAAGTGGATTTTTAGAATGCGGTAAGATCACTTGAAGGATTTAGTTTATGCAAATAATACCTTCCTTAGGTGCCATTTTAAAAAATCTTCTGTTGTATCTTTTATCTTCCAGTTTGTTTGTTCTCCCTGTTTGGAGTTAAAAAAAAAAAAGGTCAGCTTCAGGCAGGAGCCTCACTTGAGCAAATTAATTTTTGGACTAGAGATGTCAACTTTCTGAAAGCTGCGAACATTGAAAGTAAAGCCAGAGAGGTGAGGAGTGCCAGCTCCACAGCAGGCTGCCAGCCCTTCTGACTGTGACTGCTGCACACCCGCTTGTTGCAGCTGCATGTAGTGAAGCAAACTGTTTCTGGAACTTCAGTCTTGGGGTAGCAAGTTGTGCTGTTTGTGTGTTGTGGATCCCAGGAAACTGGTCCATGATGGAGAGACTCAGGAATATAACCACTCAAGAACCTGCTGTATCTTCCCTCTTGCTGCATCAAACCTGAAGAACAAAACAAAAAAATTCTCTTAGTTAGGTGCAAGTGAACATTTTTTATTTTCAGCATTTTTCAGTGAAAATGCCTACTCCCAGTTTAATGAAAAAAAAAAAAGAATCATATTCACCCTATGAAACTTTGCAGAGAAGGTAAAAGTTACAGCAATGAGACCAAGTTACCTGGAAAGCACCTGACTGTGGTTTCTATTAGGAAATAACCTTTCTTTTAAAAAGAAAATAACCTTCCTTTTAAAAAGAAAATGTTCAGTGTTCTTGTTTGGAGAATTGTTTTCAGTAATATCTTTAGAATGGCTGTGTCTCATCACTGGGTGGTGACTTAGCAAGTTGCCTTTTCTATTATTTTGGACTGTTGCACTCTTTTTGGATGTGCTGTGGATGTTCAGTAGCATCCATTTGTATATTGGGGTTCATAATAGCATATTGTCATAAGGTTTTCTTAAACTGGATATTTTGAACCGGTTTAATTTAAATACTAAAGTTCGCATATGAAAGGCGTTCTGTAAGTTGAAGTTCTCACACATGCAGACTTTGTTACTGCTGTTGCATCAAAAGACAATTGATGGGCTATAGGGATGATGCACAGCAAATTATCTGCAGGCAGAATGTTTTAAGGGTTAGGAAGCTGTCTAAATTTAGGGAATCTAGGATGTTCTGAGTTCCGTAGTCATGTTATGTGCTGGTGGTACATTGCTGAGAGTCTTGGACTTCTGATACTGTTCTCAAAGTTGTGATATGTTGATAATACTAATATACAGTACCAATGCCACTGAGGATAAAATGTAGTGCATCCCAGTGCAAACTTAACTAAACTGCAAGTTACCACTATATCCTACAGCATTTTGTAGAATTAATGAGGGTCAAATAATTCAGTTTAATTATAAAACCAAAACAAATTATTTTCAGTAGCATATCTCAATTTGACAAGTTTTGATATTTCCTTATGTTATTTTTTCCCATGTGCTGTGATATTTGAAGAGATAAAAATAAAATTCTACTGTTTTTAAGGCAAATTAAAAAATGTATTTAAAGGCCTAAAGCTCATGAAGTTTATGGCGTAAATAGAAAAATGTAAACGGTTTGAAGTTTTTCAGGTGGGTTATGTGACAGGATGGATTTATTAGATATTAATATAAACACAGATATATGTGGGTAAACAGGTGATACATGCTTCTGAGCATGAAATTGTGTGTAATCATGTGGGTATCTGCATCTGGTTGACTCATGTGTAGTCCATATTTGAAATATTTTCACAACTATGGGGTCTTCAAATTAGTTTAAACTCATAGCACAGCATATAGGAAGGAAAGTATTATCTTGAGAGGAGTCTCGGTTATTAATTCTGCTTTTCAGACAGAACTGTGTCTTCTCATGATGTGCACCAAGCTCATGACATGGTGCACAAAACCAGTGCCCTGTTTTCTTTTATGTAATAGGTGGCTGTTGCTGTATAATCAGCAGACAGAGGTGTAAGTGGCTTCTTTGTGGTTATATAGAAAGTCTGTAGCAGAGGAAAGGATGCAAACCATATCTTGTAGATTAGAAAGCATGGTGTTGCATGTGTGTTTTTCTTTTTCATGGCAGTGCTGGTTTAGACAGCATTAGGAGGACCTGCTTAAGTAACTTTTTTCTGTCAGTCAACTGTCAGTTAAATATAAGTTCCTCAGCCCCATTCAAAATTGAAATAGTATGCAGCTGCCTTCAAGTGCACATCCAATTTTGAAAAGAGAAGAATCAGTATAACCAATAAAAATGTCAAAAGCATGCAAGCTGCTTACAGTTAATTGGAATGTAATTCCCTTGAAGGTGTGATCCTTTGCCAGTGCTTATATACCATTAGTAGCCGGCTTGTGAGTAGACATGGATTTATTTAAATGGAATTGCCATCTGGAAAAGCATAGGCTTGAGACATGCCTGACTTGTCATTTGTCTTTGTTTTTCAAGCGGAATTCAGGCACATGAAACGTTCTGGTTCATTGTATCAGAAACAGACTTCTCTATGCAGTGGGGTAGTTGAGTGTAAAGTTTCAGTACTAATTTATAGTTTGATGGATGAAAGACTACTTGGGAGGAGAAGCTTCTGTGTGTAGGAATTGAAGGCAGTGGCATTTTGTTTCTGCATTTGGAAAGATACGGTCATCTGAACAAAGTCAGTGTGGATTTAAATACCCAGTGCTAGTGTGCATCTCTCTGAATGTGCCAATATCTGTTTGCTAACAATGTGTCTTTTTTAAGAGAGTGGCTGTTTAACAGATTCCTCTTTTCATTCACGTCTAAACTACCTGGGAACAGACTAGACTGTCAATCAACTCTTCCATTTACTGAAACCTTCCATACCTACAACGGAGTTAGAGAAAAGATTAATTTTTATCTTCCTGTTACTTTCAGTGTTAAGTATATATATGAACCAAAACTGAAAAAAGGACTTATCAAGCCTGTTATGTTTTATAATGTAGCCAGAGTAATCTTTTGATTTGTTTGTACAGATCTTCTACAGGTACTGCTTACAACCAATTTTAGAAAAGAAATCCAGAGGGAGTTGCTCACAGTAAAGGGAGGTGGTTGACTAAATCCATATACTTCTGCTATTCCATCTTGAACATCTAGAGAGACTGTGTTAATTTTTAAAGACTGTCCCAATATTTTACATCCTTCCTGCATATGTATTTGTCTGTTTTATCATCATCTATGTTTATCAGCCTGCAGGGTACTTTATTGTGCCATGAGATTTTGGGGTTGTATTGCTAACAGTTTTGAAGATATATCAGGTGTCATTAGTAATACTTTTTGAATAAGTCAAAAGTCTTAAGTCAGAATACCAACTGGCAGTCACAGGAAAGATAAAAACACAGCCAAGAATAACAGAACTTAGTCGAGGTGTCATACACTCCAGTTGTATTGGCGTAATGGCAGTGCAGGTCTGTCTGCTCCCTTTGGTGTCAGGCTGATCCCAGTTTAATACTGAGACAAGGTTCATCAGTACACTTTTAGTTTTATAGTAGTGTTTGACTTGTAGCTACAGTGTGCTTTAGCCTAGGTACTCTGATGTCAGTACAGTCTAAATACCAAATATCTCTCTGGAAGCTACTTTGCTTAAAATAGGCTAGAATTTTGGGGTTCTGAACATTCTGAGTTGAGAACTATCATGCTGATAAGCCTTTAGGGTTTACTTTTTTATTTTCAGTTTTAATTTTTATGATTTATAAATGTATACTATGTGTTTCTGTGAAAGGAAAATATTTAAATTTTCCTAGTGTTAACGTCAATCGGTGCATTTACTAGTAGGGATACACACTTAGATTTACTTCTTGCAATGCTTAGAGTAGTGAAATGTAACGAGGTATTGGGACTTCTTTTGGAGTTTGTGAAAGACGTATCTGTTTTTATTTTATCTGTACTCTTGATTTAGGAAACGTATTACCATTGAATTCCCTAGATACGTGTTTGAGAATGTCCAAATGGCAGTAGGTATGAAGAACTTTATGAAGGCCATCTTGGCAAAAGTCTGTATATCCTTGTAATCCTTTCCCTTCAGATGTTGCTTTTCCACAGCTGCTCTTGTCCTAATCAGATTGGGATTACTGTTTCTATGTTTTTTCTGGGTTTGTAGTACACTTCAGCTGCCATAGGGTACCCTGCTTGTAGATTAGGAAATGTTTTAAGAATTGTATCAGCTTTGCGCATTGACTTCCTTTTAGTTCCAAGGTGCAACTTAAGGATTTGCATGCAATCTGTTAAGTGCCGAATAGCTTTTGCTTTGCCTGCTAGAGCAGATAAGAATTTATCATGCAGTTTTCTCCGGTTCCCTATAGATTAGATAGTAAAGTATACTCCTTTCCCAGACTTCTGTCCTTTGTAATGAAGCCATAATTATTAATCTTTAATGGCGCCTGCAATGCATGAAAGACAGACTTGGTTGTTATCTCAAATGTGCTGCTTGATTTTATTGTACTTGGTTATAAAAACATTGAAGGCAGAAAATTGTATTTGATGCTTCTATCAGTAGTGTTACTAATAATTCTTGCCTTTCCTTTTCATCTGTTTGAATGTCGCCATTCTTGGATTATCTCTATGGTTTGATTTGTCTTTATATGATCCCAGTCTGCTTCCTTTCTCCACCCAGGCTTTAGTATTTATTTATATAATTATTTATTATTGTTATTGTTACTTATAAAACCAAAGTATATATATAAATAAAGAACTACCTAAACTGTCAGCTTTAATGGATATTATTTTACTTTCTCTTGCTCTGTGATTTTAGTTTTGTATCTTCTTTCAACTTGTAGTATTTCCTAAATTCTAGTTTTAAGGTTTTTTCTGTTTCAAATACTCCATTTGTTGAATGTATTTAGTCTCCTTGTATAATTAACTTTGAGTCTATGTCAAACACTGCAGCATTACTTGTACAGAGTAAAGCTTAATTTTGAAGTTGATTAGAGAAGATATATTTTGTAAAACCTTTGACTTTCAGACTAATAGATTGAAAGCTATTTTCAAGTTGTATAGTATTAATTTTTGTCTTTTCTTTCAACTCATCCCATTTCAATTTAATTGTATTTTTTGTACTTGTTAGTTCCTTGTAGCCAGATTTCAAACATGGTATTTTCTGAGAATTCAGCTTTCAAATGACATGTAAAGCATTCATGTTTACCTGTCGGTTGAAAATGATGTCTGCTTGAAAATGGTTAGAATTGATGCAGAAAATATCATACCAATTTGGCAACAAAAGTAATGTAATTTTTACTGTAACTGAAGTGTTTACTTACTAAAAAATTGCTGTAGGCGATCTGTTTAAGAGCTTGAAGATGAAACACAATCTTTGTGCTTAACTAATAGTCCTTGTCCAGTGAGAATTTTTTATTCTGAATATTTATATTTGTTACATGATTTGAGATTCTTGTAAGCCATGCTTTCTGTTGTTGCCTTTATTTCTCTTGTGTTTCTTATTTGTATGCCACTATTAATAGACCACATACAGACTACTTCTTCCAGACATCTGCAGGTGGCATATAAATAAAATGAGTATCAGCAGATAAGGCAAATGAGGGAGATGAAGACCAAGTTATCAGATAAATGTCTCCATCTGTATTGTGATTGTTTGCTTTTTTGGTTTGCTGTTGTAGACATGTCTGTGGTATTCTGTTTCCTTGCCTGAAATCTTCAGCAGCCTTGACCGCAACCATTTATGTACCCTGCAAACCAATATGATCTTGTGGTTTAAAGGTGTAGTCGTTGTGCTTTAGAAGGAGGTGCAGCATTAACATAAATGAGTAGGGCCAAATGGCTCCAACAGTTCATCCTAATGTAGTGTTTCTAAAGTACTTGAAAGAGAGACTTAGTATTCATTTGACTCTTGAGTATCCAAATTGATCCAATACTGGAAGAGTAGTGACATTTTTCTAGTTTTCAGATACACTTGCAGTTAAAGCATGTTTAAAAATTGCAGCTTAATTCTGAATTTGGGTTATTGTTTTGCTTTGCCATATGTGTAACATCCTTCAGAACACAATGTACAGCAGCTGTCACAAATGCTGTAAAGCAGGAAGTCGTTTTCCTTGAAGGAAGAAGGGATCCTAAAATAATAACAAGGGAACTGTGTAAAGAAAATGGCTAGTTTACTTCTTTATATAAACTACTCCTCTGCAGAGTAAATAACTTCTTTTTTTTTACAGCTTGATCAGAAACTAATAGCACTGTAGTGCTATTAGTTGTGCAATTAATTTCACAGAATTAAGAATGAACTTTAATTGTATTTTCATTTAAGTTATGGTAAAAGTTAATGCCTTTAATTAAGTTACTCAATTCTGGTAATTATTTCTAAATAACCTTGAAATTAGCTAGCTTTGGGGCATTGCTTGGCTTCTTGAGTGTAACTCAGTACAAGACAACTCTGTTTTCAGGTTTCAGGGAAGGCCTTCCAGCCCACATGTAGTTGGTGCTGCTGCTAGCATTCCTTGTGGTGGCCTTTTTTTTTTGCTTTACAGTGCTAGCAATGTTAAGGCAAAAGAAAAACTCTAAAGAAGAATTAATCCAATCATCTAGTGAGCAGCTGCAAACTATTTCTCTATCTCGCATTGCATGAAATGCTTCTGGCATCCTGCGGAGCTGCTTCTAGTAAAGCTCTTGCATAGTGTAGGTGTCCTGTGAATGCTTGGAGATAGAGGTGAGATTTTCACAATAGATCTAACTGTAGATTATTTTGATTAATTATGTAATACTTTCACATAAGACACTGAAATGTGAGAGTTGGTCATGAAGGAAGGTCATATTGTTGGGTTGGAAAGAAGTAATGGGACTTGTTAAACTTAATATTTAACACCTGTTAGTCACAACCATAAGTTCAAACTTACTTTTTGTCTATTACTAGGAAAAACAAGGGATTCCCAGTCAGCCAGAATGGAATCTGAAATTGTGCCAAAAATTACCAAAATGACAGTGTCTGGAAAGAAACAATCTATGGGATTTGAAGTTCCATGGTAAGCCAAGTCCTCATATATCAAGGTACATCAGCAGCTCTTCTTTCAGACTGATGCACCTGTAGCAAGTTTTCTTCTAATTTTTTTTCTATTTTTCACAGCAGTTTTAGTGTCACTCTTCAGAAGTAACCATCTCAGCTTCTTTTTTGACTCAGAATTACTTTCAGAAGATGGTACCTCACGTTTTGAGTTTAACAAATCCTTTCACTATGAATAGTGCATAGAGATATCAGGTAGTCAGATTATTTAAACATCCGCTTCATAGAATACTGAACTTTCTTGGTGTTCGTTTATTTTAAATTTAGTTCTCTAAGTGGAATTATGAAATCAATAAATCTTAACTGTAATTGCTTGTTCTTCAAAGGAAGTAATATATTTAAGCATAATTGATGGGGAAAACAATCGCTTATGGCTAAACCTTGCCTTCCTCTGCAGCTTTTATTAACTTTAACAGGTGTCCAGGGTACAACTGTTGTAGAGTTTGGTCCTACTTGTGCTATAGCTAAATTAGAGTGGTTCTAATTTTATCCTGACTTGGAACTGTTGAGGGTGATGTCTCATGAGAGCAAGAAGACAGACATCTGAATCAGAGCCTACCTACAGCAATAGCCAGCAGTGAATAGTTAAAGAAATACATAAGGACAGGGCCTGTATGTTGGGAATATGGTCCATGAAGTATAATTTTGTAGTGTTCTGTGGCTCCCCACAATTTTTATTTATTTTTTGGTTTTGTCCATTTCTGTTAAGAATGGTTAATGTGTTTTTCTTACTTAGGTACCCTTATTCTGTTTTTGAACCCAGTCTTATATTAGCCATCAAATTTGTGGCAAGAAATTCCATAGTTCATTCTGAGGTCAAAAAATTCTCAAGTGTAAGTGCCAACATCTCAACCTCATCCTGCAGTGTTTGTCGTTCTCATCTGGAAAACATTTTTGGGAGTAAGAGGGCAGAATAATCTTTATCTTACAGTATCTTGTGCATATTTGATAACTGAGTGGAAAGCAAGCAGTTTCATCTACTTAAGCACTTTTAATACAAGGTGTGAAGCTGATGTCATTATTCCTTTATGCTGCTAAATGTCATTGCTAAAAGACATCACCTTAATTCAATCTCCTTGGATGCAATAAGCTCCAAATGAAAAATTTCTGGGACTTCCAAAATATTTTGTCTGTACTGTTTGAGATTTGCAATATATAAAGGAAGTGTAATTTTTTTTTTTTTTGCTTGCTGTCTACTAATCAGTGACTCTGGGTTTGAAAACTGGACTCATGAAGTTCCAGGCACCTTCATCTCTTATATTCTTATTAAACTTCTTAGAAGTTGGAGTTTTCATGAGGACTATTGTGTAGTAATTTAATTTGGATAGAAGTTTAGAGAAAGAAAGGAATATTAAGTAAATTAAGATCTGCCAGCTAATTTTGTGTAGTTGTGAATAAATTTTTAAAAATCTGTAATAATGTCTATTTAAAATGTTTTGTTTCTAAAAAAAAGCAAATACAGGATTTTGTATCTCTGATACTTACTTAGCATGTGTGCCTGCTCCACAGGGAAGGAGGAGATAAGAAGAATGCTTCCTCATCTATAAACTAAAGTAATTCCTGGATAGGCTAGTGATGACTCGGTCTCTGATGAAAAGTGCTTGTCTCCAATATGGTTCTCAGCCATTCTGCTCCTTTTCAGGGACACTGACATAGTTTGCATCATGCTTGCTTATAGTTCAGTGTAACAGTGTACAGTGAACAAACAGTTCAGCTCAGAAAAAAGATTAGGCCTTCAGGACCTGTGGGTAAATCCTTTAGATAAATCCTTAATATTGCTCTTGGGGGTCTCCATCTGTAGTGCTGCATTCAGTTCTGAGGTTTTCAGCAGAGGAAAGGCATGGCCCTGTTGGAGTGGGCCCAGAGGAGGCCACCAAGGTTATTAGAGGGGTGAAGCACTTCTCCTATGAAGACAGCCCAAGAAAGCTGGGGTTGCTTAACCTGAAGAAGAGGATGCTTTGGGGTGACCTTATTGAAGCTTTCCAGTACCTAAAGGGGGTGTATAAGAAAGATGGGGACAGACATTTTAGGAGGGCTTGTTCTGACAGGACAAAGGATGTAATGGTTTTAAACTGCAAGAGAGTCTAGATAGTATGTAAGGAGGAAGTTTTTTACAGTGAGGGTACTAGAACGCTGGAACAGGTTCCCCAAAGAGGTGGTGGATGCCCTACCCATGGACACTTTCAAAATCAGACTGGACCAGGCTCTGGGCAACCTGATCTAGTTGAAGATGTCCCTGTTCATTGCAGGGGGGTTGGACTAGATGACCTTTAAAGACCCCTTCTAACCAAAACTTCTCTGTCATTCTGTGATTGTGAACATAGTTTTTAATTCATCTCACTTCGTGGTACTGCTGAAATACTAATTGACAAAAATCTTCTTTTTACTGTAGAAATTGGATATAAGTTAGGTATTTAGCTTTAAGTGGGAGGAATACGTAAGAAGTGGAATGATTTGTAAAAGACTATAAGATTTGGAGCACAGCCATATGGAAGAAGATACAATTTAAATGGTAAAGGTACCTGCATGTCTTAAAGACCCCTTCTTCAAGGGGTCTGATGAGGCCCTCCTTTCTTCTTTTGTCTAACAGACTGCTGTGGAGGCACTGCCAAGGCCTGTGACCTTGACTTTATAGAAGCAGAGAATCATCTATTTCTAAACTTGAAAAATCAAACAAAACATAAACTTCCACCTCAATGCAATGAGTATTAGGGTTGTTTTTTTTCTTCTGCAGTTACTTTCTGGATTAATGGCAGGATAAGGATAACCTTTTAAGGAACAGAAGAAATATGTGTTTATTAACACCTAAGAAAGACTTTGTTCCTTTGACCCTTTTCATAACTTCTTTATGTTCTTGTTTAATTGTTAATTTACTGCAGGGTGTTTATAGTAATACAGCTTTTTTTAAGTACACAGTTTATGTCACTGACCAAAAGCACCAGTATAAATTACTTAAAGCATTCTAAATGGATTGTAAAACATCTGTAACTGTGCCCCCTACTTTTACCCCAAAATATTTGTATGTTGCTGGTGCAGATGCCACTAGAAGGAAATTGTATAGTACATATGAACTAGTTTTTGTTGTTACCCCTGTGGGATCTTAAAGGTAATTTTTGGACCATGTTTTTAAAAGCAGCAGCCTTGCATTAGCAAAAAACCCCCATTCTTTGACTAACTAATCAGTCTATGATTCAGTCTTGTTATGAGGTATAACCTCATATTAATCAGTGAATCTTACTTGAAATGGATGGATTATTAGAAGTCACTAATTGCTTTGAGCATTGATTGCCTTTGTTGCTGGGTATTCTTAGTGGGATTATCTGTAGAAAATGGAGTTTGCTCAGATGCTCTAGTAAAACTGTTTACTGGGCTTTTTCTTTCTGTTAAGTAATAAAGGAAGCCAGAAGAAGTTATGACCAAAAAAGGGTTGATTATTTTAACTAGTCTGACCAATATTTTGTAATTAATAATTTTGAAAGGGGAAATAAATGTAGACATTTCTGTAATGACTGTAAGTACTCCAAAAGAGTCAGTTGTGTAAAAATAATTCACCCAGCATCTAGACTAGATGATTGAAAATAATGTTTAAGAGCTAAATTCTGAAGAGTTAATATTAAGCAGATGAGCTTTCAGGTTCCTCTTTGAATGCATGGTAGTGTGAACCTTTCAATACTTGTGGGAGATTGAATGCCTTCTAACATGTCTTATAACAACATACGTTGTATTTATTAATATTCCCCAGAAAACAGTAACCATAACATTTTATTCAGTTTACTGTTACTGTCCTGTTGGCAAGACAGCATAGGAAGTTTCTGGCCTGGCAGTTTTAATTTTGACTAAATCTTGCTCCTTGCCAGGCCCTGGTTTGTCTGCTGATTTCTAAAATAGCTGTGATAGGCTGTTTTGACAGCCTAAATTGCTAATGGTCAAGCTTTCTTGAGTATATCATCTCAGTGCACATGCAAGGTTCATAGTAGTTCTGTCCTTTCAAAGAAGTTGAGTTGCATAATCAGTCAATGGGTCCATGTCACCAGATAGCAGTGGTAGGCAAACTGAGACTGCGTTTGATAGTTCCATCAAGTTCTCAAAAAATGATGCAAGCAATGGTTTAGGAGTGGTCTTCCTCCAATATAAATTTTTCTTCATATGGTAGGTTGTCATGGCTCAGACCAAGCTGGAACTTTGCTACCAAAGATGCTTTTTAGTACAGTTGACTTGGTTTTATTCTCAACTGCCTGCACTAGTGACACACTAGGTACTACCTTCTGACAGGATTTTTCAATTCAATAATTTTGAAAAGCCTTGTGGAAAGAGACTAGCTGAAGAGCATTTCCAATGTCATTCATTTTATTTATTGACTGTCAGAAATGGAGCTCCTCAGCATTTTTCTGAGCCATTATCAAGCTTTCAATTAACTACTCATCTGGTTGCCATGAAGTGTAACTAACTGTCAGGGTCTTACTGTTGCATTTCTTTTCAGGGACTTCCATGTGACTGGAATTTAATATGCCTGCTTTCCTGTTTAGGTACCTAGCAATAAACTTGCTCTCCCTTTCCCTGACACTGGCCAGCAAAAAGCTGAATTGTGTTATTAGGGGTACTCTGTAAGTAGAACATATGCTCTCTCCATTCTGATGTTTCTTCTCTGAAATGGCAAGTCTAGGTTTATTGTGGCACAAGTTGTTTCCAGGTTTCCAAAACACAGTAATAGCTGAAACTTTTAAACTCCAGCACTGTACTGACTGTTCAAATACTGTACCCTTGAAAAAGTAGCAAGGACTAATGATGGCTGGAGCCTTGTTTCACTCATTGCATTTGTATCTAGCACTTTTTCTTTGCACTGCTCAAAAGAAAAGCTATTTGGCAGCCTTTAGCAGTGGTGGTTGCAGTCATAAAAGAAGTCGTAAAAAAAGCTACATAGGAATGAGAGAGTACTTACTGTCTCTGTCAATAACCATGGTTCTTTCAAATGCTGTAATTAGTTTGAATTCTACCACATAAAATCCATCCTGGTTTGGGGAATCCTTACTGACATAGGCTTTGGCCTGCAGGAGTATCTTAGCATCTGGGATTAGAAAAAGAATCCTTACCTAGTTTAACAAAATAAAATTTAGAGGCTTACAAATAACCTCTCTTTGAAAATACATTCTTGTCTGTTAATAGGCTGATGTGATGATGCTTGAATATATTTTGAAAAGCTACAGAAAAATATGAGAGTTATGTTTTTGGGTCACATTACTTTCAGCTTCATCTAAATAACTGCCTTTTAGTTTTTTTGTTTTTTTTTTTTCCCACTTTTGAAAATTTGGTTTGGGAAGAAATGCAGACACTGAAAAGGAGAGAAAACTATTGCCAGCTGTAAAGGCTGCTTTGATACGACTTCTTACACAAATAGTTTTCTCCAGAACTTCAAATATTAGACTTTCAAGGAAGAAAACTTGATACCAATGTAAAATACCATATTTGCATTTCAGTGTGACCTTTGCATATTGGCACTAGTCCTGGTACTTCAACGTGAACATGCTAGATGTTAGGTTGAGACTGAACTGAAATTTGCCTGAAAAAAGGGAAATAGATGGAAGAGTCTTAATCTTGATGAAAGTTATCTAATGCAAATTAATTGTGAATATGAGGCTCTCTTAAATGATTGAGACAAAAATTATGTGGTATACTTTACATCATTCAGATGATTTTTAATAGCTTACTAAAATATGTAAAAAACTTTGTTACCACAATTCTCTGTATATTTACCCTCTATCAACTTGATTGTTTCCAGTCTGTTTTCGTGAAGTAAAATTTCCCTGCAGAGACAAAATAATTGTTTTGCCATTCCAAAGTAGATTTTCAGCTAAAACTTAATGTACTATTTACTCATTTTAAAGGCAGAGCCTTCTGTTCAGCCTCATAGAAATGCACTTACCTTTTCCAGTAAAATAAAGCATAAATAGTTGTAGTGACTTTTTTCCCCTGTGGAATAATTCATGTGTAATCAACTTTCTTCATTGCTACATGTAAAGCAATGATGACCAACTACTGTTTTGGTTTAGAGAATCAAGTGTTATAAAGGTTATTCAGCTTGTCAAGCTGCAATGCTATCTGTAACATTGGAGCGATGGTGATACAGAACAGTTGGCTTTGTAGTGTGAATTCTAGAATGTCAAGATTGTGTGACCTAAGGCAGTAGTTTGATAGAAACTTGTCCTTCTCCTACAAGTGGTTTAGAATATTTTGATAGAGTAACTTCATTTTAGAAAAGACTTCAATACAAAAATATAAATAGACTTTATAAATCTATATTATATTTAATATCAAATAGACATTATACAGAATTGTCTCTCCATTATGCAGAAGCCCAGGTACCATCTGTACCCCTGCAACCATCATGGCTGGCATAAAACAGGTTGTTTGCTTAGCTAATTTGGGAAGTATGCCTGGGTATCCAGCCTGACCCTGGGTTTTGGAAAAAAAACCTGGGTATTCAGCCTTGAGGCAAGAACCTGACCTTGGGTTTTGTAGCCAAAAGTGTAGTGTTGGAATTTCTGCTTTGGTCTCACAATCAACAAAAAAACTTGGCTTTGGGCCTTATCAAAAGGTGTCAAAATCAATCAGCCTGCTGCAGTACTGATAACAACGTGTGGATTCTGAAGCTGTGGGGAAGAAGGGGGAGCCATAAAATGTCCCATGTTACTTAGTGCTCTAATGAGAGGCTAAGTTTGCATTTGATCTGAACTTTTATAACGTTTAAATTTTTAGATCACAACTCTTCAACTGCTTTCTTAGGAGACTAACACGTTTAGACTGTATTGTTCCATGAGACCATGTGATGGAAAGGGACTAACGCAATGCAAATACTCCTAGGCAGACAGCAAATGAGAAGTAGTGTCAAATAAAAGCTAAGATGTCACAATGTGGGATTCTAAAGTACCAAAACAAATAGTTTTGTTTGTAGAAGTTGAAAAGATTAAAACAGGGTACCTAATTGTGGCATGTAAACAGAAAGTGGGGAGTGAAGATTTCGTTGTGGATGTGGAAACATTTGACTCTGAGAGCCTGCATGAACCTGTTCCAGAGAAAGCAGTCTGCAGCATGATGGTACTGAACTTGAAAGGATTTCTAGTTTTCCAGGGGAAGAAGCTTCTTCCCCTTGGATAAAATTTTAAATACAGTGTTTTGTAGGGATTTTAATTTTACTGTATAAGCAGTGGTTTGTATATTGACATTTTCTGTGATAGAATGTTGGCAGACCTATAATAACTGCTTCTGTTCCTGTCTTTTTTCTTACATTAATGCCTCACCATGCAGCTCTGTCAGGCAGTAAGAAAGCTTTTGCTGTCTTTAAAATGTTACTTAGTGTTTGTTTTTAGTGATCATCTTTGCTATGACAGGTAAAGAATAATGTTGTACATTCTCAGAAAGCTTGTGTCAATCAGGAAAATATGTTCATTTACAAAATGGAGACAAAAAGAGATAATATATTTAGGATTATTTACCATTAGGATTAGTATGGAGATTTGTGGGAGAACAGGGTGTTAGAAAAAGGGAGTTTGAGAATCCAAATCATTTTAGTCCTCGTTGCCTTGTTTGATGCATGAAACAAATTTTTTCAGTATTGACAAATCTTAACTCATCTGTTTTAGTTCTATATAAGCATTGCACTTTAAATTGCAGCTTACATGTGCTTAATATCAACTCTTTGTCATATTGATGTTCTCAGAATAAAACATTACTATGTTCAACTGTAGTAATGGTACTGTACGTGGAAACTGTTTCAGGATCTGTGCTTCAAAGTTGGCTTGGGCTCTTAGTTCAGAGGAAACCTGCTCTGTGGTTGTTCTGCATAATTGTCCTTTCCTTTCCTGTTAAAGGAAGGGTCTGTTGAAAGCTTGTTTATCTGTTTCGTATGTTTTAGAAGATTTCTTCTTATCTTGCTTTTGTAAACAGTGCTTTTCAGACAAGATGTTCAGAGCTGGTATCTGTGCAGTTTTTATCCAGCTGCTTATCAGTTCCACCTTAATGGGCTTATCACATACTCCTTGGGGCTTACATGATAGTGAAGGGAAAACTCAATTTCTCTCCCCTATTTCTATGTCTTCTTTGCCATTTGCATTCTTTGTGTTTTCTTTTTTCCCCTAGTGCGATTGCGGAGGAAAACGGCCACGCTAATACACCTCAGAAAGGACTATTACCTGAAGATGCCAGTGGAGCTTCTGGGGTACTTGAGGCTGTCTCAAAATCTACCCTTTCACCCCAAGTAGTGCAGCTTTCAGAAGATCAGAATATGGTGCCTACTCCAGCAAAAAAGTCAAGCAAGGCAAAACCACAAATAGATGTGAAAGCGGAGTTGGAGAAGAGACAAGGAGGGAAGCAACTGCTGAATTTGGTGGTAATAGGTAATACTGTTAAATTACATGTCTGACAAACATAAAGTTTAAAAACTGCGTTGATTGAATCCAGAAGTGATACAGAAGCAAAACAGTCCTCACTCCAGGGAAGGGAATCTCATACTGTTTTCAGTTGCATCTGCATTTTTTGGAGGGAGTACATTCAGATGTCTTTGACTTGGACAGTGAGGTTGATTTAGCATCCCTTTGAGGATACACAACATGTTTAGTTTGGTTTCATTGTTGCAGCATGTTCTTTTTAGCATGAATTTGGAGGTGCTCTATGGCTATCATGCTAACTGGCTGTTACAATAAACTGTCTTCCTGTGTCTCTGTCTCACAGAATTATGAAGTTCTATGGATTATTACAGAAGCATTATCAGTGCATGTGATGTTCATATGTTTAGTATATTGCTTGTGCTATACCTAAATTGCATAAATGAATAAAATTGCTGTAATATTTATTTTCTTCCACAGGACATGTTGATGCAGGCAAAAGTACTTTAATGGGTCATTTGCTCTACCTTTTGGGAAATGTGAACAAAAGAACTATGCACAAATACGAACAGGAATCTAAAAAGGCTGGTAAAGCTTCATTTGCCTATGCATGGGTCTTGGATGAGACTGGTGAAGAAAGAGAAAGGTAGAAATACATTTTGATAGGAGTTACCTTTTTTTTCTGTGGAAGAACAGCATTTTTTAGAAAATATTAGTCTGATAAACGAAGTGTTGAAATGTCAATTCATCACGTGCGACTTACATTACTTTTAAAATAAAATCTACAAATTATTTAAATTAACAATTATATTTCTATGCTTTATAAAAGGCCTTTATTAATTTGAAATATTAAATTTAAAATTACATTTTTGTATTGAAGGAGTGAGTTTTTTGAATTGTTATTTTTGATTGATTCTACTTCTCTTTGCTCTGAGTGTATTTAAAAAAAAAACTTTCTGGAGTCATCTGTAAATGTTTGGGATTTTTGGGGGCTTATTTTGCTGTTGTTATTTTTTGGTGATTGGAAGTAGCATACTAAAAGTATTTGCTACTACAAGATGTTTTGTCCCTTGAAAGTTCCTCTCTGTCTTGCTTGTCTGTCAAGGGAGATGCAGATGACTAACCCAGATTACAGACGTGTGTATGGTAGGTATTTGCATTTGATGAGATGGATCCTATCCCATGTGTCATGCAGAACATGTGGAAGTTAGCGAGATGTGGAACTGAGTCCAAGTGTGTTGCGATCCTTCCTTGCTAATCAGGAGTTCTGCCTCTGGATCTTTGCAAATATGTAACTGTATCTCTATAGTCCTATACCGCCTAATTTTTTTTTAAAGTCACCTATGTTTCTCTTACTCTGATACCTTTTTCTGAAGAACTAAATATCAAAAGTATAATTAGTAGTGATTTAATATGCAGTTCAGTTTTCATGTTCTTGTGGTGCTTGTTGGGACACAGTCTATGGGTGCATGGTAGTACTGGGAATTCTGGGTATTTTTCTTCACGACTGGATTTACTAAAAGGCCGTTCTAGGTCTGCTCTTCCAACACACAGGTATTCCTATGGTGAAGACTAAATCAAGATATGAAGGGTATAATTTTATGGTTGTGTTTTTAATAGCTTACTTTATATCTCTGTGAAGTTTTAAAGCAGTTTTAATGGTGCACTGCACGTATGCTTTGTTTAAGGGGAGTGACAATGGATGTGGGTATGACCAAATTCGAGACACCAACTAAAGTAATTACACTAATGGATGCTCCAGGCCACAAAGACTTCATTCCAAATATGATCACAGGAGCTGCACAGGTAAAGATGATCTAAAATGCTTTTTCCAATATCAGTATTATTTGTAACTTCTTAAATTGCTTTTTTTCTTTTAAAATCTAAGATAGAATGGAATTATTGATGGTGTTAACCTGTTTTCTAAACTTAAAAAATAATGTGTTTGTTAAAAATTAAAGGTAGTTGCTTTTTTTTTTTGATGCTGACATTTGCAGAGGAGGGTTTTATTATGCAAGTAATTTAATAGTAAGTTGCAGTTTGATGATAAAATCACACTTGAGTTTTGAAAGCTATTCAGATAGCGTATATGCCTACTCAGTGAGTAGTTCTGTGAAAGTCATGTTGTAGGCTAAGATTTTAAGTGATTTTGAGCTTAAAGAAAAAGGATTTATAGATCAAGCAAAACACATTTTTCTGTTTTACGATGTATTTTGTAGGGGATGAGAAAACATAACAAAATTAATACAGAATGCATTTATCTTGTCATGAGGATATTTGCAGAGACTGCATGCCACTTGTTTTAGGAACAGTAGGTGAAGTCAAAAAGCATTGGACACTACCCATTGAATTCAGCACGGCACTTACCAGTCTCCTATAGATTAGTTATTTGTGGAAATAATACCTCAGAGGTGGAGGAAAAATAACATGGTTGCATGACAATAAAAGGAGTGATTTTTTTCTTCACTTAAAGGCACTCTTTTTTAAATAATAAAATTGATTCTTCAAAGTAGAGATTTAATACCTTTTCTTTCCAAAGCTAATCTGTGTATAGGTTTTTGCTTTGTGTGTGCCATAACTATCTGAAATACGGGCTATATCTTAAGATCTTTTCTGAGTACTTGGATGAGTACTGCTAGTATGATCTTACAGATAGAGAACTGCACTGTAGGGAGACTGGTTTGTCCCAAGTTCTGCTTTAGCTCTGAAGCAGAGCCGGGGTGAGAATTCAGACCTTGTGACTCAGTGGTTAGGCTGCAGAATAGTCAGAAGTTTGCAAATTATGGTGTAGTGCTTATACAGCCATCTATATGGCGGAATATGTGTTGTAGCAACTTTATGAGTTTTAAAATTAGAAGTGAATCTTTAGTTTCAGAGCAGTGGAAAATGTTGACTCAGCTGTGCTATTTCTTTACAATTGTTGTTTAAATAGTTTTTTCTTTTGGGGGAAAAGTATCACAGGCAGAAGTATTGAGAGAAGAGTTGCAGATCCCCCAGCAATTGTATCAGTTCAGCACAAGACAGGGCTGACCGAATAAAGCTTGGTATCTCTGTGTTCCAGCTCTCAGGGTGATGAGGGGCTGGTCTGTTCTGGAGCCTGTTAAAGAATCACTGAAACTTTCAACTTTGCAACTTTCCGTTGCCTGTTAGAGTAGGCTCAGTGCTGAAGCAATGGCTGGAAATGGCTTTAGTGCCTTTTTATTGTGGAGAATGCTGTTAGGAGGTGAATCCCCAGCTGCTGTTCTGCAAAATGCAAATCAGCCTTATCAAGGCCAGCATCTGGCCTTTGATACACATTCAGTAAGTCCTGAGGTACTGTTTTTATAATTTATAATTTAGAAAATGCAGGATGTCTTTTTTTGAAGGAGAAGTTAGTGCACTTCTGAGGCTGGGAGCTCTGAGAAAATTCATCAGTCATCCTTTTCCTGTTCTCACACTCCTGCTGTCTCTGAGCTGTGGGGTTTTCATGCCTAGGATGAGGCGAGGGAAGTTCAGAGTTGGGACTCTTCCTTTTCCTGGAATTCTGAAGCATAAGCATTTAAGGAAAGGGAGAAAGTAGCACTTTATCTTCTCTCTTTCCATTATGTCCATCTCCTCAGTCCTCTGAAATTGTCTTACACCTGTCTGTTGACACCAGTACCTTTGTTGTTCGTGTCTGTTGCCATCACTTAGTACATGATGATGATCTAACTGGCAATTACTTACCAAAGCAGGAAAAGTACAAGAAATATTAGCAGCATTTAAGGCTAACAGCAAGATCTGTGTTTTTCCCAGTGCTTACATGCTGACTTTTGTGCAGTGCTGTAGACTATTTGCTCTTAATGCTTTGGCAGAGGGCTTGTCTATGTGCTAAAATAGGCTACTTTGCCATCTTGTGATTTTGGCAGGCTCCAGTGTGTTGGGTGGACTGTGAAGCATTCACATCCAGCATACACTCAACTGTACAGTACAACTGGTTGTCTCAGTTGTACAGTGTGGTGATTTGTTTGTAATTTTTGCAGCTTCTCACTAAGAAGGTGTACAGACTGAGGCAGAGAGAACTGGACATTGTGCTCATATATTGTGTTCTAAAGCTTCTGAGCATAGGCTGCTTTTGTTTAGATCTGTGTAGCATCTACAGTAGATTCAAGGGGACAGGTTCCCCAAACCAGCAGTTGTCCTGTGTTTAACCAAGTAGTGCTGTTTATGATATAATGCCATCGTATCTCACCAACGTGGGTATGATACAGATGGGACTGAGTAGTTTCAATTACATTTGGAGCACATCAGGATTCCTCCTGTGTAAAGTGCATTTTGTGTGAAATGATTGAGGTATTTACCCAGATTATTTCCATGTTTTAACCACTTTTGTTTTTTGTTTTTTGTTTTTTTTTCTTTATAATGTAGGCTGATGTGGCAATTTTGGTTGTGGATGCCAGCAGAGGAGAGTTTGAGGCAGGGTTTGAGACGGGTGGACAAACTCGAGAACATGGATTATTAGTGCGCTCTCTTGGAGTGACACAGTTGGCTGTTGCAGTCAATAAAATGGACCAGGTACATGTTTCATTTCTTCATTTAAGTGATGGGCTTCTGTCTAGATTTATGGATATTAAGTTTAAGGATCAGTGTTATGAAACTAATAATAAAGCACTGTTTCTTTGCTTTCCAGCTCTGTCCCTTATGTTTAGACTTTATGATGCCGTTCTTTTTATTTATGGGTTTATTTTCCAAGTACACAGAAGGTTAATTTTGGTGCTAGAATGAGCAGAGGTCCCTTTTGTACTTGTGGAAATCTCACATAACAGTTGATCTCAGTGGCATTTGTAAGACTGCCTTGGTGATCATTCACGTCAAGACCTCAATAGTTTTATTTAAATGTGTAAAATGCGTTAAAGATTACTATTAATGTTTTAAGTTACTACTGTAGTGAATATATCTTGCTGAGTTTGAATTTTGTGTAAACTTTAAAAAAGTTACTGTTGAAATTAAAAGGGCTTGCAATTTTAGTGGTGTGTTGTTTGTGATCAGTAATTGCTAATGTCAATGCTCTTATATATTCAAGTATGAATGCATCTGGAAATCTCATGTTTATAAACACACATCTGTTTCTACTACAGAATTGATGACATGCAGCTGTATGTTTAAGTCATGGTTAAAAATCTGTCATTTCATTATCATATCATAATCTGTGCTTTATTTTAGGTCAATTGGCAACAGGAAAGATTTCAGGAAATTACAAGTAAACTTGGCCAATTTCTTAAGCAAGCTGGGTTTAAGGTAATATATTTGTGAAGCCTTTGTTGCTTTGTTGAAGCATTTGGGTGGGATGAGCTTTTCCTATCATCAGGTTATTTTGTGTCACTTTCCTGCTACTGCTACATGCACATAATATAGCAGATTCCTTTTCTTCCTGGTAGGGTGATACTGAGCCCTGCATAAGGGTAGTCAGTTCTTTAATACTGTCATCATCTTTGTTTAGGTCAGTTGAATCTCTGGAGTACTCAGATCACTTGTAGTTTCTTGGGATTGTTGTCTACAAAGCAGAAGAGACCAAGAATGGTCTATCTTAGTGTTCAGGATTACATGAATGACAGTAGAGAGTTTTATACTGGAGCAGGTGTCAATGTGGATTATGAGCTCATGAGAATGCTCCTCTCATGTGTTCTCAGTTCCAACTACTATTCATTTAGACTGGCGGTGGTCTTCCTGCAATCCCTATGCATAAAGCAGCAATTCAAACCAAAGTTTTGCCTGTCAAACATGGAGGAGTTTGTTACCTGAACTCAGTTTCTAGTTGTCAGCATTGATACCATAATATTTAAGTATCTCCAACTCTTTGTTGGAGCAGAGTGATCGGCCAAGAGGTAACCACAAAGGAAATAGATCCCCTGAGTAACCCGCGTTCTCCAGGGGAAATACGAATGTGACAACTATTCTTAAAGTTTAGATGCATAACATTGAAAAAATGCACCTCTTGCTTCTGCTAGGAGATCCTGTCATTAATGTATGCTTCACATCTGTTTGTTTTCTTTATTAGGAATCAGATGTGGCTTTTATCCCAACAAGTGGCCTTGGTGGTGAAAATCTAGTCACAAGGGGTCAGTCAAGTGACCTCACACAATGGTATAAAGGAAACTGTTTGTTGGAGCAAATTGGTAAGTGCAATTTTTCTCATTTAAAATAATACAGCTTAGTCCTTTGTGTGTTAAAACTTTTTTTTTGGGGAAAAGGTGAGACAAAGTCATTGGAATGCAACATAATTAATTTCTCTAACGGAGAAGTTGCTGAGATAGTTATTACATACAGACATTCTAAAATATTTTATCAATTTATTTGCAGATTCTTTCAAGCCACCACAGAGATCAGTGGACAAACCATTTAGACTGTGTGTTGCTGATGTTTTTAAAGGTTGGTTGTTTTATAACTTTTTTACTATAATATCACTGATATTTAACACAAGTGTTAAAAAATGCTGTTAAAATAAGACTTAAAGTTGGAACTTAATGTGTAGTCCTGGACCAGAATAGTACATTTTCAAGTACTATTCCTTGCCAAATTTTAACTAGTACTGCTGAAGGTGAAACATACTGGAAAAGAAATTGAGGAAGCTAATCTGCATGACCAGTTATTTGTCTGTGTAATGATTTCATGGTTCTGTGGGACAAAATATGGGACTTTCCCAAACTGGTTCTGCTGGACTAAATCAATATTTCTCAAACTTTTTATGAGTGTGGCTTTGGGCTCTTTTGCTTTCCAGTCCTAGATTTTAAACAAGTCTGTCTTACTCCTTTTCTTTTCATTGTTGTAGTTGTGAATAATGGTATATTCCTTAATTTTTGTATAAAAATTTGGGCAGGTGAGGTGCAAGAAAATGGTGGTAGTGGTGAGACTGTTACAGTCAGCCAAGGATTTAAGGTAGTGAGCTGTTCCCTAATATTAATAAAGATAGGAACAGCAAGAACTATAACCAGTTCTTATTTTGCTTGTCTGGCAAAAATAGACTGCCTTGAGCCTGTAAGATTTTCATGGTAAACTTGATTGTTTTTGTCCATTTAGTCATTTGCAATTGCAGGTAACTTAGAAGAAATAAGGCTTCTAGACTTGTCCCATTTGAAACATTTTGTAGGTCCCTTGAGAAATGCTGCAAACTAAATGGCAGCATGATTTGAACTGTTGTAAATATTTGTAATCAAATATGATTATTGAAATTCATATTTTAAGAAATTTTGCTTTCTATTTAGGGTGTTTATAGGGGAAGTACAAAAAATCAGATCAAAATACTGCTTGTAAGTAGTAGAAACCTGGAAATACCAGGTTTGTGCAATTTTCATGTGGGCCTTTGAGGAAACACTGGATATTGTGCATGCCCTTGGTTAGCTGATTTAACTGAAGCGATAATGCTAAATATTGAACACTTGCATGGGAATTTACCCTAGTGTGATACCACTGATTTTGTTATCTATGCCATCTCTGTGTTTATTTTTTCTTTTTTAATTTCATGAGCTGTGGGAAGGTGTGTTAGAATTATTGATTGAGATTTTTCAAAATAATATCACAGCTTTTCAGCTGCAATAATCATTTTTGGGTTGAGCAAAGTTTCACAAAATGAGCAATTTTGACTACATCTATTTTGCTAAAGTATGCAAAAAAATAATGATTTCGGAAGGAACTCAATTTACATATAGAGGGTTTATCACTAAATGCAGCCTTTTAGGTGTTTTTTTTAGCCTATTTTTTCTTACGTTATGATCGCAAAACTTAACTAACTTTGATGCCACCAGAGGAAGTAGCTGCAGATACAAGTACATGAAGCAACAGTTCTTCTCAGCTCTGTTCCAGTACCTGTGCATGCTCAGGAGGAGCTGTCCACAGAAGTGTCTAAAAAGTGAGAGTGCTGAGTGTACTCCTACATAGTTTGGAAAACCCCTTTCTCTATTAAGGCTGCTCACAAATATGATTCACCTGCCTCAGCCAGCTTTTAGCTGTTATCCTCCACAGTCCTCCTAATATTCATTCTCTTCAGGCAAGCTATCTCCTGATCTGAGAGTTCCCTGTAAATCTCTTTGCTTGCTGCATCAGTTTCCACTTACCATATTATAATTCTGTCTAGGGTATGACTGATCTGACCCTAAAGTGCCTTGTCCACCAACCAAATGTTCTGAGGACAGAACATGTCCTGGCAGAACCCAAATACCATGATGCACAGAAATTGGGCCATTTTTTATGCCCTGGTTCTGTCCCCCAGTGTCAATTTTGCACTGATGTCAGGGGGAACTGAAGGAACTTGATGCTTTTCTGGAAGCAATCAGCATGGGAGTTGGTGAAGCTTCAAAGACCACATTGGTTTACCAATCCAGACCTGGTTATGATGTGAACAAAAGATAAATGGTTCTTGATTGTGCTTGGGAGTCGTTGACAACCTGGAATCCATTCATGTTTCTGGTTGCCACAAGTGCTTGCAAAGCCAGCTTCAGGTTGCTTTGTGTACTGTATTGAGGTGGTGTTTGTAACATGACTTGGGTATTCTTTTTTCTTGCCAGTACCAGCTTTGACAGTTTTCTGTTTGACATTTGATGTCATCTGTTGTCTGTATTTCATCTGATTTGCTGGAATGAATAGAGGAAAATTAAGCATGCAGGCATACTGGTAATATTTTTCCAGATAGAAAGATGGAAGCATTCATTACACAGAAGCATTCTTCAGTATCTGTGGTGAATGCAAAGAGCAAGTTGGTAGTAAGTGACCTCAAGATTTGAGATAACTTTTTCTTTTAAATTCAGCTTTTCATTTGGATCACAAAATACTAAGATACTTGCTTATATCGCTGAATTCTGATGTTCAGCAAAAGTTTATTTGCGGTTTGTGTGGATACTGAAAATGTCATTGTAGAATCAGTTCAGAGAGTTCTTTTTAAACACACTTGCAAACACATGCTAAGAAGATGAGGCATTTGTTAAGGTGTATGTGCATAAATGTCCATGTGTAGCATAGTTGTGAAAAGTAACTAGCATATCATTCAAATGATGAGCAGACTGTTAGGACATTGAAGATGAAAACTCTGCAGATCTTTTATTCAGAAATACTTAAATCATCTCCAGTTATAATAGTTTCTCATATTAAATAGTACTGAATAATTCTTTGACTTTTCCAGGAGTAAAAGTAATGTGCAGACAGAGTATGTAGAATTCTGACTCAGTTAAATAGTAAATGGCATAGAAATTTGCACCTGTATGCATGAGAATTATTATGAGATGTCTGTCATATTCCTTTTATCTGTAATTATAGTGAGAAAGTGCTGAATTAAATAATAATGCTAGAAATTAAGGGGCTTAGTCTAATACTGAGAAAACAAAAAAATATTTCTTTATGCACCTACATTTGTTTAAAGAAGAATATTTCTTTCTTAGTTCTGAAAAACATAAGATTTAGAGGTTTTGAATTTAATGTTTCATTTTCATTATGATGCACAACTGGCTAACTTGCAAGTACTGAAGACTCTGCTGAGAAGGGAAAAAAATCTTCATTATATTAAAAACTTATCTATGCATTGGTGAAGGACTAACTTCTGATGGGAAGTGGACTGTATTATGAAGTTTTTTTAAATTGTTGTGTTTATTACAGACCAAGGTTCAGGATTTTGTGTGACTGGTAAAATAGAAGCAGGCTATGTTCAGATTGGAGAACGACTTCTGGCCATGCCTCCCAATGAAACTTGCACTGCAAAAGGTACAGTCTTCAGAAGCATGTTTACTTTCAGGTCAATACTGGGCTAGAAACAGTTACTGAATTGGTAACAGACTGTCAAACTGATACTAACTGTCAAACATAAATTGTGAAAGCATAAAACGAATTTCTTTAGATGTGACTGTATCTGTATAAATATGTCTGTGAAGAGTATGTGAAATCTTGCATGCTTTTTTTTTACAATATCAGATAATCCAAATGTTATAGCCTTGTGGCTTTTGACACTGCTTTATGAAGAGCCTGTAAAAGCATTTGAGTTCCAGCAATGTCTATAAAGATAGTCAGTACAGGAATCATTAGTATTCAGCTTTACTGTGGAGTGTTTCTGCTGTTAGGAAGTGTGAGGATGTTCAACAACCTTTAGAAATTAATCCTATGAATTGGTTGTGAAAAAGCTTGAGAATTAAGTCATTGCTCCTGTTTGATGTTGTAAGATTTGTCACTGATCCTTTCATAGTATCAAACTTTCAGGATATAATTGTCTTGAGGAGCTAGAACAGAAGAAAATTTGATTTAAATTTCAATGTATTTGATTTCTGAAGAGAAATAGCTAGACATTAAGTGCTTAGCTGTTTCCTGATTAAGCTTGCTGTCTTTGTACTGTAGAGTTGGTTTTGTTTCATATGCAAATAGATAGATAAAATTATGATTTTCTTACATTGGCCAGTGAATAAAAAATTGAGTCCTTGAGATACGAATAGGTTTTTGTATCTAAGTATTTAGCCTGAATTCAGCAACTTGTTGGTTTGGTTGTTTATTCTGTTCCAAACCCGGCTTGTTCCGTGCTAATTTGGGAAGCTCTTCAGTCTATCAACTTACACAGTTCTGTGCACATTATTCACATGCACAAGAATGTTACAATAATGTGAATGAATTTGGGTAGCAGACCACTGTAGTTGCTCCTCTGTGTGGGGAGTGGAGGAAGTACCATGGAAAAAAATGTATTTTGTCTGAGTATCTCCAGCAGCACGATTCCATGGTTTTTCTTTTGTACTGCCTCTCCTATGACTGAAATGCAAATGACGGTTGGGCAAATAAGTTCATTAAGCATGTACTATTTATATTTAATGTAAAGAAGTAATAATCTAACTGAGCATACAGTATTTACTTGAGGCGGTGTTCACATTAGGATTCAAGTTGTTCATTTCAAGAGGCTGAATTTCTTTCATTCTGAGATAATGACAGGTATATCAAATAATTGTCAGCGCTGCTTAAAAATGGTACTTAACATGATTATAGTTGAATCATGCTTTCTGGCATGTTTTTGGCAAGTGGTTTTGGGAACAAATATGCAAGTCAAGAGGTACAATCTGCAGCAAAATAGAACTAGATCCTATAAATGTATGCAGTATTTCTAAAAAACCAGTTTTTTCCTTTCTCTCTTGTTGTCCACCAGAAACCTCAGGATGTTCAATCAGAGCTAATTAGTCTTGTCCTCAACAATCAGCCAGGTTGTCATTTAAAGAAATTAAAATACATAAAAATCAGAATTAAATTGTTTGTAAAGGTGCTTTCTAATAGAAGCGATGTCGCGAACGAAAGGCTTCAGTTACGCTTTTTTATGTAAGAGTCAGCAAACCCACTTAAGGTAAATGAAAGTTGACACAGTAGCATTAAAGTATATGAAAGATGCGGTCTAGGGTGTGCGTGTGCTTCAAAGGATGGGTGGGGCAGATATGGAGATATTAGTACTACAGCGTTTTCAGGATTGCGTCATCTGTGCTGGTGACAAGGGCCAGGTCCCCTCCTCTGGCTTGAATAAGGCCATGTTATGGTGCAGGGTGCGGTGAGAGAGAATAGTGAATCCTCACCAAGGGGAAAGAAAAGCTTCCTCGGTCTTCTCAGTTAAAAAGCTTTTACTCTCAACCCATTCATACTGAAAATTGATGAGTAATGGTTGATGAAGCACAAATGGCCCAAACAGAGCTGTTTGTTTGTAGCTCAGAACCTAGGTACTTCACTGTGAGGTTCTGTTCTTACTCATTTCCAGGAATCACACTGCACGATGAACCAGTTGATTGGGCTGCAGCAGGAGATCACGTTAGTCTCACTTTGACCGGCATGGATATCATCAAAATCAAGTGAGCAAAACTGGGTTTCAGTCTAAGTAACGGTTTGTTTTTAATGAAAAGCTATATAACTATTACACTGGGCTATATTACAGCAGTTTACTTGAAGAATGATGTGGCTACCAGGATATTTAAAACCAAAGTGATGCATATCACCTGGCTTGCATGTACAAACGTTGGAAACATCTGCTGCATGTGCAACGGCAGCCTCAGAAGAATACTGTCAGTTTTCATCCTTTGCCCTAGTGCTGACACCAGTAACCTTCCAAGCCCTTTTCTTTTAGACTACTCCTTGAACATTTTAATTGCCAAATAAATTCAACCTGTGTTGCTAAATAAAACAGAAAATTTTTAAAGAACTTTTCAGATTATCAATCATTCTAAGAGGACACATGCAAAAAACTGCCATTTTGTACTAATAAGTAAATCTGTACAAGTTGAATTGATGGAAACTGTTTATTCAACACATTTAGCTGCTTGTAAAATTTATTTTCCTAGATGTTTTGCTAAGGGGTGGTCTGATAGTAAGGCGCAGCAAATCCCTTTGTGTCTTTTCCAGTCTGTGGGATTCATGCTAAGCATTAGCCTCAAGCTTTTAAGTGTCAGTTGTTGTTCAGGCCAGATAATTGAATCCACAATTTGTTCACCTTTTCTTACACTCCAGTTGGACTTTAGACAGCAAAATTTCAAGCAACTCTTTGGAAATCTCCTTGCATTGACAGTTTTTCAAATCTATGCTCTGATTTAGGGAAAAAGTGCAGGTATTCTGTGTTGCCATTTCATGGTGGGTTGGGAATCTCAGTGGTGAAAGGGTGAGGGAAGTCTTGTTCTAGTTGTTGAATGAAGTCTTCAGTCAATTTGTTACCTTGATGTCATTAATCTCTTGGAGATCTGTTAGAGTCAAGAAATGCTATGAATTTTCATGGCCTCTTGATATTGATGACATTTGATGTATATGTTTAATCACATTGTTTTTCTCTTCTGTCATGTTTTCCTGTGTGGAATTAATATTCCTTTCACTTCAGATGGCTTAAACCTAGCTCCTGTGAAAAAGCTGTGTCTAGTCTACTTACCAACTTGTAACAAGCAGCAGCTTTCTTGTGACTCCATGTAGAATTTTTTGGAAATGAGTGTTGCTGAAAGCTCAGATTTTGAGTCTTGATCGTGATGTTCCCTTATTATCCTGAAAATATTTGAGATACTGGCAGCAGTACTGCAATTTTGGGCACCCTGCAGTATTTTATGGTGTTGAACGGAAACCCTGAATCTCTGAATGAAAGTCTAATTCTTAAAAATATCTACACACAGGAAACAATGACATTTTCAGAAACTGATTAGCAATGGACGTAATTGTTCACTGAACTAGACAGAGCCCTTCATGCATACACACAAAATAAGATAGACATTGTCTAGGAACGCATTTTGTTACAGGTTTTAATACAGTGTTCCTGGATATCCACACACCTACACGCCCTCCACCACCCTGGTTATATTAAAGTGGTGTTGCTTTTCCTTTGCTTGTCTTTATCCTTTTGCACTGCAGTGATTATTATTTAACACTCCTATGTCAAGAGATATGTTTGTTTGTTTGATTTTTTTTATTTTTTTTTTTCCTTTTTGTTCTCTCTTCTAGTGTGGGCTGTGTATTTTGTGATCCGAAGGAACCCATTAAAGTTTGCACTCGGTTCAGAGCTCGGGTTCTCATCTTCAATATTGAGGTTCCAATCACTAAAGGATTTCCTGTAAGTCTCTGTGAGAAGTGTGTTCATGGCAGGTTGCTCAGGGCTTTTCCTCTCCGTTTGACCTCCTGAATGCAAGACACGTTCAGAATCGAGAAGTGGTTCTGTCTCTCCAGAGGAAACAGATTCTTCTGTAATTTGAAGTAGATAGAAGGGGCTACTGTGGCTGTTAATGCATATTCTTACTGGCTTTTAATACATGGCTGAGCCATTTCAGAGAATGTGAGTTCCACCACAGCCAGGCTTTAGAAGCTCACATCTTGTAGAAATATAATGATGCACTTATGTGTAAGATACCTTTTAAAATAAATAAAATATCAGTTCATGCTACAGAACTGCACTGAGGTGGCAAAAGCAAAACACTTAAGGATGAAAAATGTGTTTATGATGACATAAAAAATGGCCTTTGTGTCATATTGCTCATGATCACAAAGTTTAGGACTAGTAACAGTTATTGTATGTGAGGCAGACACTCCTGTGAGAGTTTTATAAGTATTTGTTTAAAAAAGATCAGTCTTAAAACAAGCTGCTGTTTTCAACTATTAACACCTAGGGTTGCTGATTATTGTAGGATGTTTAATAACTGCAAAAAATATTTTCAGGTGCTTTTACACTATCAAACAGTAAGTGAACCTGCTACTATTACAAGACTGTTGAGTGTCCTGCACAAAAGTACTGGTGAAGTGACAAAGAAGAAACCTAAGTAAGTGTTATGAATAGTTAATAATTACTCAAGAAATGGGTTGACGTTTAATACACAGTATATCAAACAGGTTCTACTATGAATCAATTGTATGTTATAAGAATATTCTTTTATTGTTTTAGTTGGTTTCATGTTTGGATTTCAATGTGCTTTGCAAACTGAAAAACCTTCTGTCCTCTTGATAAATGCAGAGCACCTGAGAAGTACAGTGACTTAGGCCTAAGGTCACTTGCAGAATTGGCAATGAATCCTAGATCAGATGCCCTTAACTTCCTTAAAGGAATTTTTTTTCCTCCCTCTCTCTCTTTTTTTAAACAGTATTTCTTCGNTTTTCTCCCTCTCTCTCTTTTTTTATTCATTTACTGTTAAAGCCTGGGATCCTTATATAATGCTGGAGATGGCTAACTGTCTAAAACACACTTGACTAGACAGTGTGTCAGTGCAAAAGAAACTTAGAGAGTCTTCCCATACAACTACAGAAACCCTCTAGTTATTTAAAGCTGTATTTGGCTAGAAATGCTATTTGATACATAAAACATTTTCAGAATAGTCCTTTTCCAGAAATTTCAGGGCTGAAACTGTTGCAGACTTCTACAAAGTAATGAATTGGCTCTTTAGTTGCGGGGTTGAAACAAGACTTGATTTCCACTTGACATGAAAAAACAGGTGTTAATGAGATAATTAGCTTCAAAACAATTTGTTAAATGCTGTAGTGAGTGCCACGAAGTTTTTGAAGAAAACTTAGATGCCTTATTAAAATGTATAGTCCAGGCAAATGAGTTTTCTGTCTCATGGCTTGGGTTATACTTGGAATCAAGTTTGATAATTGTACTCTGGGCCTTCTAAAATGATTTTTTCAATTTATTCAGTGTTCTTTTCTTCACTTATCTGTGCATACATTTCTAATAGAGTTTTCTGCTTTTTTGCCTGCAGGTTCTTGTCTAAAGGCCAGAATGCTCTAATAGAACTGCAAACTCAAAGACCTGTTGCTCTAGAGTTGTACAAAGATTTTAAAGAGCTAGGGAGGTTTATGTTACGCTACAGTGGTTCCACTATTGCTGCAGGAGTTGTTACAGAGGTATGGCATTTTTGTAATAGACTTTCTGTACTGCAGAGGAATGATGTTATGGTTAAGATCTGTTTTACACCCTCTTGCCCGAAAAGTGGATTTTTTTCTGCTAAAGAAGACAGTGCTTCAGCAAGATGTGAGGAAAACTTGTCATGATTCTGTTTAATTTATTAGGAGTAAAAATCACTGTGTTTAGAATTTCCCCTCGAGTTAAAATACATCAGTCATTTCGCAGTCTGCCTGTATGACTATAATGGAAGCAGTTTGTAAATAAGAAGTGTTGGCCATTTTAACTGTGTCTAGGTTGGGTCCAACGTCTTTTTCTGTTAAAATTAAAGACAATCATACATGTGATTCTTACTGATGCAAAAAAACCATTTTTTGATCCTGTGTGAAAGGAAGCAGATTGTGGGGCTAAACATGAATGTTTTATCTTCTACTAGAAGCAAAAAATGTGAATGTCCCTCTATCTGTCCCTTTAAAAACTTCTGCACATTAACCAAGTACGGGTTCTGCGAACTTAAGGCTGAGTCATTTAATGTCAAAGCTTAGAATCAGAGCATGAACTTTTCTGGTTTCTCCATGTATGCGAAGGAATGATGTGCTAGGTCAGCCAGAGGCCTTATGGATGTATAATGCTCCTAAAAATCTGTCTGGTCCTCAATAAGATCCAGAAATAGGATGGATTGCACCCATTTTTCATTAAATTTAAGTTGAGGTGAGTGGGATTCTATTTAGATCTGCAAAGTTTAGAGCTAGACTAATGTTTGTAGAATTGGGACTAAATAACCTCCTTGATATGTTACTTGGGAATTGCTATTTTAGTACTTGTCTTCTTGTTCTGAGAATTTAAGTGAAAAAGGATTTTTTTTTTTTCACAACTATATAATACTGAAAAACACTGAGATAATTTTACACTTAGTACTTAATTTTTCACCATAGGGTTTTTTCCATTTGCTTATATCTTTAGATTAAAGAATGATAGTGGTGACAGAATTTCCACCGTCCAAGCAAAACTCAATCAGATATCCAAACTTCTGTGTAAGAATCCAGTTATTTCAGTTGAAGGAACAAGTGCAATTAACTGGGGAGAAGATGGTGGTGACAAAAGTCGAATTGTGTGAGACATCTGGGGATCCCTTCATCAGTCTCTCCTGCTGCAGAACAAGATGCCAACTGACAAGGAACTGCAAGTGTTGCACTTCTTGATCTCAAGAATCTCATGAGTTTCTCTGTGTGGAATTTAGTCCTTAGAGAAGTTGATGGAAAATTATTAGCAAATTGAATTAGAGAAAAACATGATGAATTATCATGAAACAAACTCCTTACTTCCAGACATAAATTGTTTACATATTTTCTTTGATTGCTTTTTTGCTGCACATTAATTCAGTAAAGTAACTTAATTGGTCTAAAATATTTTTAGGTTTGAGCTGAATGCATATTCAGGGAAAAAAAAAAAAACTATTTACCTTGTTTTCAAGGCAATGGCATGTAGTATTATCATGGGATTGTTTTCCCTGTCCCAAAATTTATTTAAGAAAAAAGGAATTTTCTTTTGCTGTGTAGTGGAAGCTGTGCCAACTTTGGCTAATTTTATTTTTTAAACATTAAGAATAATAAAATAAATTTGTCTGAGCATTTTTGTCTCCCTCATCGTTTGTTATTTAAACACTCCTAAATTGTGTCAAATCATTCTTCATTTACCATAACTGAGAAGTTTCAGAGTAAACTTATGAGTTAAAATGCGAAACTGGCATCCAACTTGGCTTTCTGAAGAAATAATTTCAGTTTTTCTCAATTTACTCAGTGCAGCCACTGCACATACACATCTCTTTCATCCAGACTTAGTGCTCTTTTGAACAAATGCTGACAGTTTAATCTTGTGGTGTCTGCTAAAGCCAAATTGTGCTGACTTACGCCTGTAACTCCTTCCTGCTTTTCAGTAATGGGGCAGATGAAACCTCCCAGCTGAAAGGAGGGTCCTTCTGCCACCTCCAGCTCAGGACAGACACACTTTACTGCCTTGGAAGTTTTTTTGGTAGGAATTTTGAGAGGAGCTCAGGTATTTCAGGACCTGTATGTGAGTGCAGAGTGGAGACAATTCACCTTTGCCCAGCGTTAGTAGTGGGAGGCAGGAACTGAAGCACTTGCTCCAGAGCATCGGTCTATGGGGTTAACCAAAGTAAAGCTGTGTCCAGAGTAGTGAAGAACACAAAAATTCTATGCTTGTTATTTAATTCACAGTCGTGTATGGTCTGTACCTACTCTTCCCACATGATTTTTTGGTTTTTTTTGGTAGATAACTTTTTTTGCACTTAGGTGCTTTAGCCCCCAGTTCAGCAGCTACCTGCACTTGACCACATAGATGAATTGTACTGGTGACTGCATGGATATTTGTAGAAGTATCAGCAATGCTTTATGTGGAAATGACTTTTGTAAAAACTTATGAATCTGAAATACCTGAAAACTGTTACTGCCAAGTTTATGAATTACCACTATTTGTTATATCTTTTTATAGACAAAAAATTGCACTTAAATATTTACTGGTTTCAACATGCCACTGTGAAGGTTTAGGTGCCCTTCTTAGATTCCAAGCTCCATCCTTGTTGGATGCCAAGCTCCTGCACTGAACCTGTTCCACTTTAGCTTGCCTTCAAACTTTGAAAATGTTCAGGTTGCCCTTAGGTTAGGGGACAGTTACAGTCTTCAGTTCCAAGACTTGCATAAATTCCTTACTGTTTATGGACAAGGAAGTGTCATACTCTGATAACTCTTCTTGCACATGTTTGCATTAAATTTTGAGGCTCACTTTTCTGTGATGACACAAATGGTGCTGCATGCTTTCCCAGTTTGCAGCTTGGGAGAGGCACAGGTATTACATAATCCAGTTTCAGCATGACTGCACTACCTTTCAATAGAGATTTGAACTCTGCCCAGAGGTGCCACTTGGTTGAAGCATAAATGATCTGTTGTTGTGCAATAGAAGCATATCACCTTTCTTCAATGAAAATATCATTGCATGTTGATCCACATGAAACTTGATGGCTTGACAGTTGTCTAGGATGCAAAATCTTCCTAAACTGCTCATTGAGATATTCACAATCTCCTGGTGAGAACACACTGCTCTCTGGGTGTAGTGTTTTGAATATCTCTGGAGAACAAGGAGGTGGCATGCAATCTTAAAGCAATTTGATAATCCTCAGCATTGTCTTGGAGAAAATGTCTTTTACACAGCTCTTACCAGGCAGTTTAGGTTCTTGGGATGTTAATGGAAAAACTAATTATATGTTATAGACTTCTCTGTAGTAAGGTGGCTTCCACTGGAATATCTATGGAAGGGAAAGCATGACAGCCAGTGTCTTGCTTTTTGTGGGGGGAAAAAGCCCTGATGAATTTCTGACAACATACAAGAGCATACCAGATAGGATTGTGCTTCTCAACTGTTTGAATTGAGGGGTCACTCAGCTGTTTGTATTGTTTGATGTTTGGGGATATTGGTGGAAAAGAGTTTCTTAGTGCTTAAAATCTTTTGGTTTGACAGGTGCATTGGTTTTGGGGATACAAGGAAAAGTATTGATAAAACAGTGAACATTGAGCTGTAGACATGCTGGTCTGAAGTGTCTTTTTTTTTGTCTGCTGACACTTAGAAGCAGGTTCCTGGCCAGATGTTTGAGCGTTAATTATTTTATTTAGTTGTTGCAAAATGTCTTCAAACTGTAACTTCAAAAACTGTTACAGGTAGAAATTCCCCTGTCAAACCATTCTTTTTCTCTCTTTTTTTTTGAGTACTTTATTTCCTACAGACAGAGAAAAGCTGGTTTCCAGAAACTGTTCTTCCCTCCTTGCTTCAACTTCTAGAAAAGACCAAAGTATCACAGAAATACTAAGTTTTTCCCCTTTCCTCTTTCCTGCTGTTGTTGCCAGGGTTTGTTCCCACTTGTAAACAAGTGGTGCAGGGAAGACGGAGAGACGAGGGAGGAGTTTGGACTCACTGTGCAAATACGTATGGACATACTGATCTAAATTGATGCCCCGTTGAAAAAAATCACAGGTGAAGCAAGCAGCCAACGATGGCTCACTCACCAGCTCTCTTAGTGCTGGAAAACTTCATAGGTGGCAAATTTGTTCCTTGTTCCTCCTACATAGACTCCTATAATCCGTCCACCGGGGATGTCTATTGCAGGGTTCCAGACAGTGGCAAAGAAGAGGTGAGTACTATCCACATGTACAAAGAAGTGAAAAATGTTAAATGCATGTAACAATAACCTTTTGAGTGAGAGAGGCTGGAGGTGAGAGAAGAGAAAAATGACGACTTCAATGCTTAAACAAGTAAATTCTTGATTATATTGTAGTATTGCATAATCCACTGCTGTGGCAGCAAATGCTGTCATTTTTTTACATTTTGCTATTAGAAAGTTATGGTCTGGATTCTAAGCTGGTGTGAATCAACAAAGCTTAAGTAACTTATGTGGAGCTCCTTTAGCTCACATGGTGGGAGATGCCTTGTGCATAAGTTAACAATAACACCCAGACAGGCTGTAAATATAAACAATCTGTAAGTGAGAACAGTGTTTATTGATCTCTTCTGTAAATAAATTTAGAGGCACCATATGCGAATGTGTTCTCCCTTAGTGCCTTGATGATTTGCAGTTTTCATTTAAAAGTGTTTTTGGCTTGGTGTCTCTTTTCTGAAGATGGTAAAAAGCTTTCAGACCTCTCTGGTTTTGATATTAGCAGTTGGATATTCAGTGGCTGTGATGAGTGTGTTTCCTTATAACATACTCTGTGCGCTGCATCCATAGGGTTTCCTGGTCTTGTGCTCTCTACTGGGGTGAATGTTTCCTGGAACCTTGTACGCCTTCAGGTGTGGATGGGCAGTGATGTTCATCAGGGAAGTTGCAGTTTCATTGATGCTGCTTTATAGGAGACGTACAAGTCTGTGTCCAAAATAGTGTTTCAGACTTGTTGAAGAGGGAAGTGACTGGACAAGCTTGGATAGTGCAGAGGGCTTGGAAAATATTGTCAAATAGTGGACAGCATTTTGAAATTTTTTTTAAAATAAACTACTACAGTGTGTAGCTGTTCCCTTCGCTTGCATTTCAGCCTTATTGACAGCTTCTCTCAGAAGAAACCTTTGCACTGTAATTTCAGCGGGGTAAATATTTGTTAGATGCTGATGACCAGGGGTTAAAGAGTAACAGGTTGGGTTTGTTGGAATACATCTATGTAAGTTCATTCCAATCCTAATTATGCCTGAAAAGTTTTCTCTTTGATGTGCATGTGCAAATCTTCCTGTCCATTCATTTGCAAAATCATTAAAACCAGAGAGATCTGAGAATGCCAGAGTCTGCTGACCACTCTAGAAATACAGTTCAAACATCCTAAGAGCAATGCTTTTCTCTTTCAGCTTTCTGAGTCAGTATTTGTGTGTAGCAATGGGAACTCAGTTTAAAGACCTGTAAATTTAGTGAGTGCTATAGTCCTGCCTTCAGACAACTGTACAAGAAGGTTGTGCTCTGCAGAGCTGGCATCCGCCGGTGACTGATGGAATATGCTGAAGAAAATGCAATCACATACTACTTGAGGTTATCTAGAGATACCAAAGTGAGCATCTAGACCAGAGTTCAACAAAGGACCCAGGATGCTGGTTTCTAGCAAGGCTTAACATCCAGTTGCATATTACCTTGGTTAATTTTACTGGGAAGTTACAAGGTGAAACAAGGGGAGACAGTGAGTCTGTTGCTGACGCTGGAGTTTAACACCAGGTCAGCTGTTGTGGCCATTTTAGCCACTTTCTGCCAAAAACATTGAATGCATTTTTTTTCTAGGGGTTAGTTTGTTCCCCAGCTAGACATCTTAAATTCTACATAGCAGTACCACAGCAAGACGAGCAGGTGCCCTGTATGTCCAAAAGACAGGCTGATGAGGACTAATTAGTGCTGGCGAATAGCTACTTTAAAAACACTTGTCTTTAAAGAACCTGGCTCCTGTACATCATCCCCTGCAAAAGCAAACATCTTGTCCTGAGGGCAGTTCAGCTTGGGGTATTTTGATAGCAACCTTTTACGGTGGGTCTGGATTGTGTGTTGTTTCTCTGTGTCTGTCTCATGCAGAAGAGGAAAGCAGAAGGAAGTGTTTCAGACACAGGAGTTCATAGTTGAATTCTTACGCGTGTTTTCTTTGTGGCTTGACTTTCTTTGCTGGTTTTTGCTAGTCAAACTAAGTAACTGTTTAACCCTTGTATGCTTAGTTCTTCTCTACAAATCTCTCTCCTTTTTTCCTCTTACTTTTTCTTAGATGGATCTACTGCCACTTAATTCCTTTCCTTGCTAGTTTTCTCTTCTGCTGTTTGTGAAAAAGCAATATTTTTGTCCTTCTTCTAAACCCACTGAAGGGTTAAAAATGCCAACAGTGTTGACTATCTCCCCTCCTGGCAGCACCTGGTGGAAAAGGCCACAGAGGAGAGGACAGATCAGCAGCAGCACCAGCACAGAATGGGAGGGTGGAAGTTAATTAGTGAAGGTGGTATGGTTTCACAGAGGTTGAACATTTTCAGGGTAGCGTGGCATCTGCACTGGACTCACTCAGGAAGCTGCAGTTCCCCTTTCCCAGGCCTGGTTTGGTCCTGCTTCAGCTGTTCAGTGGCTGACAGCCTGCTGCCATTGGCACTTGAGCAGGAGGTTGTTGAACTACAGTTGAAAGAGAAGAGTCTGGGTTTCTGAGCTTGGCCAGTGATCCATGTGGCTCTCTGCACATTGGTTTATTTCCCACCTTGCCTCCTGCACTGGTGTTGTTCTGGCTTTCAAACTCTGGGTGTTATTTTTACAGGGCCCATAAATTCTGGTGTATGTGGGAGGGGGAAGGAGAAGGAGTAGATAGATTTTATTTTTTTGCTTGCTTAAACTTTTGTGCCCTCATTAGTAAAAAAGTCTTTGGAGTATCTGTAAATTATTTTGTGATGGTTTTTATAAGACCTGTCACAATCTGAAGGAACAAATTCAGAACTCAGTTTTGTGGAATTGGTGGAAAGGAGACTTCGGTGACTTCATAGGAACTAGCAATATGGCAACATTCAGAGAGGTCATAATGGTCTGATTAATATTACATCAGCATCCTCCTAGTTATTGATTTTGGCGGATTTCCAAAACTGAAGAAATTGTATGCACAAAATTTTAGGACCTCATCTAAGACAGCTTTGACTAAACCACCACTTTGATGCATATATTAGACATTGGGAGTATTGAATAAGTGATACATAGGAAGCAAAAAGTTGGGAAATAGCGCCGTTAATTAAAGTATGGAAGGATATTGATGACCATCTTTAGTTATTGTGAGACTGGGAAACATGAAGAAGGAACTGCTTATAAATCAACAGATGAATGATGCAGGTAACTTCCATTTAAGAGTCCAGAGGAAATGACAGAAAGCCTTCTGCTGAATTTTAATTCTTTGAAGATGGGTTTGTTTAGAAAAATGCTAATAATCTGCCACTATTCAGAAATGTCAGGCTGAAGGACTGTGCAGCAGTCATGTACATCGCAAGCAAAGTACTGATAGGAGTGGTGTGCATCTGTATAAATGCATATAATGATTCTTATCTGTAGGCTTTGTTAGGTGTCTGATAAGAGAACTGACTAAACCCCCAGAGTTTCAAAAGAAACTTTTTTTTTTCTGTGAGGGAATTAATGAATTTCTAGCTGTGATCAGGTAAGATAAAATTTTTCTCTGAGTGTCCATTCCCTAAATATATTCTTGGTCCTTGCTTGAACAAAATGGTGGAAATCAAGAGCTAGCAGAGCATCCAGTCCATTTCTTCCCCAGCCCCTTACAGTCATCATTGCCTGGTGTGGCTGAAGTCTTGTGTTGCAAGGGTTGTGCATGTTTAGGCTGCAGTTGCTCTGGGGACATTTTTACTCTTTCCTCCATGAGAAACAGGATTCTTTTTTTGTTTTGGCCAGTGGCACCTGCTGGTGCCAGTTGACCAGTCCAGAATTTCTTCCAGGCCTGGAGGGTGGCCCACAAGTTGCTGTAATTTGGAGAAAAACAAGAGTTCCAGTGGAAGTTTCTTTTCTAGATACTCTGTTTCAGTAACACTTCTTGAGTTATGGGGTAGTGTTTTGATAACAATGGAGAAGCCCTAAGGAGTTGTCATCTTCCCAGCAATGTGGTCTGGATTATTAGTCTCTGAAATATTAATTCATCTGCTGAGTGTTTAATATTTTCTTAAGCCTTTCATTAGCATTAACCATCCCTCTTTTGCTTTTTTAGGTGGAAGCTGCTGTCAAAGCTGCCAAAGATGCCTTTCCAATTTGGTCTTCAAAAAGTCCATTGGAAAGATCTCAGATCCTGAACAAATTGGCAGACCTGATTGAACATGACCTGGAAGTGTTTGCACAAGCAGAGTCAAAGGATCAGGGTAAGAACTGGAACTGTTGATCTCAAATATAGTGTGCCTTGCAGAATATTGAAATGGAGGGTTTGGATGAAGTTCTTTTTATGGTATGAACTGTTGGAGCAAATTGGAGTTGATGTGCATGAACCTTGAGTAGGTTTTGGATTTGGGATTCCTCGGGCATTCCTGCTTTTCTGAATTGCTGACTTTGACTTCAGTTGTCAGATATTTGGAATGCATTACTAGAGGGGAGCTGTTGTCATTGACTATGGTTGCACTGTGCTGGGGATTACTTGGGCACAGGACAAAAGACGTTTCCCAAAAGACACACAAATCAACTTTTAGAGCAGACTATGAAGCATTTTTCTGTTCATAATGACAGCAGCATGTTTGGTTTTGTTTCAGGAAAAACTATTACGTTTGCCAGAACGGTGGACATCCCTCGGGCCGTGCACAACTTCCGATTCTTCGCCTCTTCCGTTCTTCATCACATCACAGAGTGCACCGAAATGCCAACCATGGGCTGTGTGCACTACACCTCGAGGGCACCTGTGGGAGTTGGTATGATGGCCCTCACGTACTGAAAAGCTTGGCAGAATGTCTGCCTCAGGAGGGGCTCAGCAAAGAAAAGATAATTTGAAAGCATTTATTGTCTCTGAGTCATGTGCTAAACATGGGCTTGTCTGCTAAAGCATCAGCAACTCCATATAAAATTAGTTATGCTACTTCATGGAAAAAAAAAAAATGCACACCTCAAAAGCTTAAAAGATTGCACACCTAAAAAGCTTAATCTATTGCTCTCACCTTCACAATCTCTCTTGTATTTTGTCCGTGTGCGTCTGTGGGTGAAAATTAAAAATTACAGCTGTGGATCCTGCACTGAGCTGATCCAGCACTGAGCTCCTGCTCCAGCGGGGACAGTGGGATCCCCCTCTCCTTTGGGAAAGCAGTAGTAGTCTGTGACCCGAGTGCACGTGGGTGAAAAAGCCACTCTAGCTGGGGAATTGCTGAAGTCGGCCACTAGATGCTGCTGCTGATTCAGAAAATAAAGTGGTTGTCCTGAGCTGACAAGTAAAGATTTTGTAATGATTTCATTATTAGGTTAATTGTCATATATAACATAAATAACGTATAATATTAAACATATGTGAGTTCTCCACATTTACATTTGAATTACTTAAAACATAAAATTCTCTTAGAGGACCCCTTTAAAACTTTTCTTGAGCAGTGGAGAATATGACTTTTTCTGGTAAAATTATTCTCATAAGGAGAAGTCCCTCACTGCATCTACTCCATCAAACAGAAAGAAATCCCATGGCTTTTGTAAGGAGTCACACGTGACAATTACAGATTTTTTTTTCGTAATTTCTTATTAATATGTAAAGTGAAAATATTCCTAATGCAATTACTGAAAATAATTCTGGTCATTCGGTAATCCATGGGAACAACAGTTTATACAGTGATAAATTTTGGCATTCATAAGCTAGACTAAAATTTATCTGGAAAATGTGTACTATATGTTATACAGAGTGAGTTTAATATTAAAATTGAAAAATAAAAAGCAGCTTCAAAGAGCAAGAGAAAGCAGAAATATGACCTGAGCTGGCACATTCAGCCTGGAGAAGAGAAAGTTCTTGGGAGACCTGCAAGAGAGCTTAAGAGGGACTTCTGACAAGGATGGGTAGTGATAGGACAACGGATAATGGCTTCAAACTGAACAAGGGTAGGTTTCAATTAGATGTTAGGAAGAAATTCTTTACTGTGAGGGTGATGAGGCACTGGTACAGGTTGCCTGAAGAAATGGACAATGCCCCAGCCCTGCCAGTGTTCAAGGCCAGGTTGGATGGGGCTTTGAGCAACCTGGTCTAGTGAAAGGTGTCCCTGGGGGATTGGAACCAGATGATCTTTAAGGACGCTCTCAACCCAAACCATTCTATAATTAATTTCACTTGCTCTTTGCTAATGCAAAGTATTACCACAGACCAATTGTTGTAAATTATTGTTACAGGTAACCTTGCATTAATGTTCCTGCAAAACACTAAAAAACTTCCTGAGAACATAAGATCCTGCCCTGAGGAAGCAGCAAAACTTATTCAGAGAGTTCAGCTGATCACTTTTAGAATCATTTGCACAGATCTTTTAAGGCGTTATCTCCCTGTGAGAAATGCTGCAAATTTATTGTACATTTGTCTGGAAATAAAAGCCATGGCCAAATTGCCTTCATAGATCTGAGTTAGTGTGTAACTGCTTGAGGTCAGAGAAATGAGTTCTGTATCCCAGCAGACTGACCCCCTGTCTTTGTTGTTTTGTTTTGTAGCTGGTTTAATCAGTCCTTGGAATTTGCCACTATATTTGTTGACTTGGAAAATAGCTCCTGCCATTGCATGTGGAAATACTGTGGTTGCCAAGCCAAGTGAGATGACATCTGTCACAGCCTGGATGATGTGCAAGCTCTTGGAGAAAGCAGGTAAGTCCTGTAGCATGCTAAGGAGCAGGAATAGAGTGGAAATGCTTGTCTGAGCACCAGGTTTTTTTAGTTGCAGAAGGTGCTCAAAGGCTTTGGGGAAGACTGCTGTAGCTGAACCTTGCCCTGGAGAACAAAAGGCTTTCTCTGTCCTCATACTATCCTGTCTCCCCAATCCAGCTATTGCTCATTATTTTCCGCTATCTTCTGATGAAAAGTGTTGCCCCTCCTGCATTCCACTTATGGATGTCCTAAGTCTGTGGTGCAAGCAAAGGAGCCATGAGAGAATAAAGGAGTGAGAATCAACTCTTGGTAACTGTCACAGCTGTATTTGGTGCACTAGTAATTAAAACTGGGAGAACAATTGCTTGTTCCCTGAATGACTGTACACTGCATCTCCGATGATTCATGTCAGACAAGCTTGATTAGTAGAACTGGTTTTGTCATTTAACCCATGACCTATAGAGCTGTCTAACAGTGGATTTCAGCTACTACTGAAGTTAGGGTTAGTATTTTTCACCCTCGACCTGCCGGTAACTTTCTAACTTCTGGGACAACACAAAGGAAGTGACACCCTCAGAGCGACGGGAGGGTACAATGACTGTGTGCCTTTGTTCCCATCAGGGGTGCCTCCCGGGGTGGTGAATGTCGTGTTTGGAACGGGTGCCAAGGCAGGAGAGGCCCTGGTGTGCCACCCCGACGTGCCTCTGATCTCCTTCACGGGCAGCACGCTGACGGCCCAGCGGATCACGGAGAAAAGTGCTCCCCACTGCAAGCGGCTCTCGCTGGAGCTGGGCGGCAAAAACCCCGCCATCATCTTCGATGATGCCGACCTGAGCCGGTGCATCCCCACCACCGTGAGGTCCAGCTTTGCCAACCAGGTGCCTCCCACCCCTGTAACACATAAACCCCCTAGGCAGCAGGAGGGGCGCGTCTCTGAGGGTTTGTGTGCATGCGTGCACCTACCTTTGGATCTGAATCTCAAATTGTCAAGGTCTATTTCAAGATCGTGTTTGAGAAAGTCCTAAGTAGAAAAATATGAAAAAGGTTTCATTATTCCACGTGGAGGGAAACAAAGGCTTTTCTTCATGCTCTCCATCAGAAGACAACAAGGTGTTATTACACCTCTCAAAGTAAATACATTTCTTATCTCTCAGGGAAGCAGCTGCTTTAAGTCCCACTGCACAAGTAAGTGAGAAGCTTGTTGATTTGCTAGAATTAAATTAGGGGACTTCCTCCAAAATTTTAGCAACATTATTCTTCCTTCATCACCATCCTCAGGAGAGAGCACCAAAGCCAGGAAATTGTATCTGGGCAAAGGTTAGAAAAATAGCTTGGTGTCAGAGAGAGATTATCAGGAATGGAGAGATCACTCAGAGTTGGAAGTCATGTCTCCTATAAAAAATGTTGGAGAAGAAAACATGTACTTGATAAAATTAAATTTACTCATGGTAGTGATTGCAGGATACTGATACTGTTTTGCCTTTTTCTTCTCCTTTTGCTTTTTATCTGAAAAGAAATGCCACTTTGCCATGCTGGTTAATGTAGTTTGTGCTCCCGAGGATGCAGGGACACAAGTGAACTGGGTTGTAATTCCTAGTACATGTTGATAGTGCAATGTATTATGAACCAATATTATTGATTTCTTGTTTGTTTCTTTCTTTTTGGTAGGGTGAGATCTGTCTCTGCACCTCCAGGATCTTTGTTCAGAGGGGAATATACAGTGAGTTTTTGAAGAGGTTTGTGGCAGAGGCCAAGAAATGGAAGACTGGAAATCCCTCAGATCCTACAATCGATGTGGGAGCACTAATAAGTAAAGAGCATCTAGAAAAGGTGATGTTACATGGAGTTTGTGATTTCATCTCATCTTTTAGAGGGCAGGTAGTTTCAGGAGTAGGTGGGAAAGGATCTTGTCGTCTCCAAGATTAGCTCTGAGGGATGATAACTTAAAGTCATTATAAGGTATCTTTTTAATGAGGTTTCTGTTGCCTGTGGCTTGGTATCATGTGATTACTTTGAAAAAAATCAAACTCCCTGGGGAAAATAATTTAAAATGGCAAAAGAATATTTCCTCCTGTTTTGATGAGGTAATTCTAATGTTTCTAAGTCTGACAAATCTTAGAGTTCAACAACATTTTCTTGGATTTTAATAGTGCATTTGCTAAGATCACTAATTTGCCTAATAAGTTAGTTGACAAGGTAAAAGGTTTTTTTTATATCACTCTGGCAAATTCTGGCTTGTACAAAACAATTTCCTAGAACTGCTTGCAGTAATTTGTAATGGTCTGTGTGTGGAGAGCAGCTGAGATGGTGCACAGTTAGACACAGTCTGCTTTAGTGGCTTATATGAAATGAAAGTTGTGGTGTCAGAGCTGAGGGAGAGCAGATGCTCATATCCCAGAACTCTCTGACGCAAGAAGCAGACTGAAAAACCACAGAGTGAGAGAAAGCCAGACCTTTGATATGCTTCCTGATGCCTCAGAAGGTTCTCCACGTTCTCTTGTTCTGAGGTAGAGTGGTAGAAACACCCACTTCCTTAGGTCCTTAGTCTGTATAGCACCACAGAGAACTTCCAAGTTTTACCTACTAAGGTGGCTAAAAGAAGAAAAAGATAAGGAAGTCCTGTGGTATCTCTGTGGTCTTTCTGTAAGGAGACAAACCAGGCAACGACTGCAGAACAACACAAGCAGATCAACAGTACATCCTATTTGTTCAAGGTAGCAAGCATATGGTAGAAGCAGCCACAGAAACATCTTTAATCATTTGTTAAAGAGATTTTATTTTTTATTTATTGTGAGATTTTCTTTTTATGGCTTCATCATCCTAGTGGCATGTAAAGATTTAAATAGCCTTGCCTGTGAGGCAGGAAAATACTACTGATTGTTTGGAGTAAATGAGTGAACCATGGCCTGAGATGCATGGCAAACTGTCCAGGCTCCTGGGAGAAGGGAGGGGAGGGGAGGGTCTGGGACCACTTGTGTTTTCACCAAGGGTCCTACCCTTTTGACAATACTTAGTGAGAAAGGCCAGCAGTGCTGTCTGCTAGGCTAGTAAGTGTTGGGAAAGAGAGAACAATTGCTTTTTTCAGCAAGACTCAGCTTTGCATACAAAGAAATATAACGACAAAACTTAGGAAATGCTGCCCTCTGTTGTAAGAGGGCAGCATGTTCCAGCTGGAGTTGTTCAGGGGCTCCTACTGATGTGTGAACTCTTAGGATTTGGTGTCCTTTAGCAGTAATGTTTTTCTGCTGCTTCCCCAGGTAAGGAACTATGTGAAGAAAGCCCAGGCTGAAGGAGCCAGAGTCCTCTGCGGAGAGGGAGTGGATCCTTTGGCCCTCCCACCTGGCAACCAGAAAGGCTATTTCATGCTGCCCACAGTTATTGCTGAAGTCAAGGATGAATCTTGTTGCATGCAAGAAGAGATCTTTGGTCCTGTGACGTGTGTGGTAGCATTTGATACAGAAGAAGAGGTGGTCAAAAGAGCCAACGGTGTGAAATATGGCTTGGCAGCCACAGTGTGGTCCAGCAATGTGGGACGCGTTCACAGGGTGGCACACAGGCTGCAGTCTGGATTGGTGTGGACCAACTGCTGGCTTGTGAGAGACCTGAACCTGCCATTTGGTGGGATGAAAGCCTCAGGCGTAGGCAGGGAGGGAGCAAAGGATTCCTATGAGTTCTTCACTGAGGTCAAAACCATCACAATAAAGCACTGACATATGTCAATGGAAGTATTTTAGAGTAAAATAAACGTCAGCAATTTTAGTTACCAAAAATGACTCCTTAGAACACAGGCTGCTATTGTGGCCATTCCTTTCTTGAACTTTGGTCAAGTAATATCAGTGACAGCTGGAAATTGTCATCCCAAATGCTAATGTTAGCTTTTCATGTAGGATGAGAAGGTCAGTGTGGACTCCACAATCAACCCATCCCAAGCCAGATGACTTGCCTGTCTTACAGATCCTAAATATTTTTGATATTTTTGATACTTTTGCCTCAAAAATCTGTCCCTTTAAGGCAGATTGGAGAAAGAGTAATATATGACAGTAGCTCTGGTTGGTGAATTACCTTGAGGGACAAAGTAGCAAGTACGTGGGGAGACTGATATTGTAAAGGGGCATCAGCTCACTTTCACTCTAAACAGTGTGGTTCACACATCTGCCCATATTGCACTTCACTGATATTAGACAAGGATTGATACTACACTACACTGAAAGCCTGAGGATCTACCTTAAAACTACTAAGTGGTTTTAAAGCATGGGATCATGACATTCTCTTGATATTCATGGAGACAATAAATGTTTTAATTATAACCTTCTTTATGGTAGGGAGCTGAATCATCCTAATACCTGTTCTCTGACTATTTTGAAATTGAAGCCTTTTGTCACTTTGAGACCTCAGTGATGGCAGTTTTTACATCCCTGCACAAAAATATGGCTGTATCACAGCATCACTCGTCATTAATAAAACCTAGAATTTACTCCTGAGAGAACCAACAGTTAGAAATGTTTGTCACCAAAATATAAAACCACTTCCAACTCTTCCTCACTTGTTTGGAGAGATTTTTTTTTTTAATCAATTATCTCACAAACTTGTTTGCTTTCAACAAAAAGAGAAATAGAGTTGGATACACCTCTGCGTCTGTGGGTGCCACCTGGTTGCAGACCTAGCAGCCAGGCTGGAACTGTGGGCATTTGATGGATTTTGTATAAGAACCCCTAAGTCATATTAAGGAAATACATAAAAATGATAGGCTTAGTGAATTGATGTGTTCTGAAATAGCATAAACATTTTATTTTAGAAATGCCTAGGTCTATTCATGACCATGTGGTGGCAGCAGAACACCTGCGTTGGTGTTTTTAATCCCCAGTCACTCAGCTGAGAGGGGAATAAACGGCTGTATCAGTGCATGTTTCATTCTGCCAATTTCTTTTCCATTTACACATCCTGTTTGGAAGAGCACAAGAACCCAAAAGCTGTGAAAGCAGTTCATTAGTTGGGGGGTGATGCAGAATGTGGTGGCGCAGACATTTTCAGCCACAGCAGATGGGATATTACACAATTAGTAGAAACGGATGGATATCTTCCCCCATATGGATCTGGGCTAGGTTTGGGTTTAATGAGATGAATTTGTTTTCAGGGGTTGGTTTTATCTTGCATTAAATGTGATGGGAAATTTCTAGATGTATTTCACATGCTGGAGACAAAGGTCTGTGTGTCATCTGCGTGATTCTGGCCCAAGACATCAGAGGTAGAATAGTGGGTGGGGTGGGGACAGAGCTCTGCAGGACCCCCGGGTGTGGGGTATGGAGGTAGCAGCTCTGTGTCCAGCATGGCTGTGAAGGTTTCTCAGAGGTGAACTTCTGGGAAGCCCCATGCCATCATCCCTGTGTCCAGAACCTCAGAAAGATAAGGGAAATCTGCTGGTGCTAATGATGCTGCTGACTTTTGGGCAGGAGGGAGAGCCCATGTGAGATAGAAAATATTGTCCCTTTCTGTGTTTTCCATCTCTAATGTGTGGAGTCCTTCCTTCTATGATTAATGTGCAGTTCAAGTACCTTGCTTATTCTACTATTTCTTGCCCTTTTAGATTACTAGACAATCACACATGTACAGATATGAGCGTGTTACCCAGTGGGGAAATTTCCTTCCAGTAGTAATGGGTAATTCTTGCATTTCCCATGGCTACCTCCAGCCTCAGGTCCTAGCCCCAGAGGGAGCTGCTGGTGCTTGTGGCAGTGAAGCACGTGCCGTGGGGCAGGTTACCTGCTTGTGCCAGGAGCTCTCTGTGGGCACACAGAATTTTCTTATATATCAAGAGCTATGAGCTTTCCCTTTTCCTTTATGTTTTTTATTCAGACTGACTTCCAGTGTAGCAATGTGTATGGATAACTGTCTCATTGTACAGATGAAGCAGTCCAAGGACTTCTTCCTATAGATAATGAAGGTGCCTATTACAGCTGCTTTATTTCTGAGTTTTCTGCTCTCACTGTAAGTGGACAGTGAAGAGGATATCCTGGGGGATGAGGCAGGCTGATCCAAGTTACAAGGCTGATGGCTCTTGCGGAGCTCTTCAAGCTTCGCGTTCTGGAATTTTCCAACACGACAGTAAAGCTTTTTTTTTGGTAGACTGCCCTGGCTTGTGCATGAAATCATGTGGCCATTGTGAGGATTTGTTTAATTACTGTTATGTAAATCTCAAAGAGTTGCTCCATCTGTTAATTCTTACTGATGGAGTGAGTGCAGTTCTATTTAACACTAGAAGATTATCTCACTGGTGTGAGATGATTACTTTACGTGGGGAGGTATTAATACATTTGCCATCCTTTACAGCTCTCAATTAGCATATGGTTATTTTTTTCCATTTCAGATCTTTTCTCAGCCTGTTTTTGTCTGTACCCAGTTATTGTATAATGCCTGAAAGCAGCTTTGCTTAGGGAGACTCTTCATGTAGTTTGGAGAGGGGACACATCACCTCTAATGTTTATATTCAAATCAAGCTATGTCCATGTTCCCACAGTGTTTGTAACTTAGGCAAAGCAGGACATATTTGTAAAACTCTCAGGGATGAAAACAGACTTGACTTTTTGGGTTAGGGGAAGTTTCGTGCCTAACTTAAATGTGCAGAACAAGAATGTAAGGTAGACTGGTTTTAAAACACAAGCTTTGAATTTCCAAACTTCAGAAAGCTATACCTTAAGATTCACCTCCACAGGTAGAGTCAGATACTTAAGACTTTCCTCTGTTTAAAAACAACAACAAAAAAAGGAAAAAGAAAAAAAAAAAAAAAGACAGTAGGGTTGTTAGGGAACTGTGAGGAGTTTCTTTCCAGGCTTTTCTTCAGGGCTGAGGTTTAAGTTTTTGCTCAGACTTGAAGCTTGAGTTCAACACCTGTCTCACCTCTAGAAAGGATGCTGGCTGTAGTGTCCAAGTACTTGTCCTCAAGCTTCTTATTAAATTCATGGATTTTCTGAGTGGTGGGAGAGTGAAAAATGAAAATGGAATGAAATTTTCTCTTAGTCTTAGAGTAAGACTAGAGTCTTTCCACTCTAGATGGTAATTAAATATGCTATAGAAAGCTAAATATAATGACTAAAGGAAACCAACAACAGTTGCAGGAAATTCTGGGACATTTTCTTCATTGAATTCTGTTCCCCTCCTTTCCAAGCATTTGTTTTTGCGCTTGGAGGGTGATGTTTGTACTTAAGGGACAACAATGCACAAGGGTTGTTTTCTAGAATACATCAAATCTCTGTTGGTAACAGTTGTAATTGAGGTGAAGATCGGGTATAATAAAGAAAAGAGGAAAGCCCTGCAGTATTATGACTGGTTAAACAGGATGCATCTTAATGCAGCTGAAGGCTAGTTATGCAGCCAGAAGCTGTATGTATGGTGCTGCCTCCTGAAAAGGAGCAGCTGAAATGGATTTGGAGATTACGAGGGAAAGTGCAATCAGTGTGAGAATACCAGTTCAGCCAAAGCAGCCCAAGAGTGTAGAACTCAGCCTGAGCTCTGCCGCATCATTGCAATTAACAGGAGAGCCAGCATGATCCTGGAGAGAGTAAGCAGAACTGTGCTAAATCTGCAAATAATCTTTACCTTTATATGTAACATTACTGCCATGTTGTGCACCTATTTCTGTTCTCTTTAACAGAGAGATATGGAGGGAGGAAAATTACTCCAAATTCTGAAAAAAGTCCTTCTAGGGTGGGACTTGGATGAGGTGTTGCAATACCTTTTGGCTTCACAAACACCTGTTTTACCAAGACAACTGGTGTGTGGGTGTGTGTGGGTGTGTGTGGGTGTGTGTGTGTGTTCATATGCAGGGAACCAATTGCAGGGGTCAGTGATGAGTCCAGAGGGGCAAATGCACACTCCTGGGCTGCTGTGTTGAAGAGCAAGTGTTGTCTCTTAAAACACAGGAGGTTGTGGAGCACACCTGTCAGGTGTGCTCTCTGGTGGGTGACGAGTTAACCACAGCACAGCCTGCTGTGGTTAACTCGTCACCCACCAGAGAGTGGCACTGTGGCACTAGATGTCCTTAATAATATCCTAGAAAATGCAGATGTTCCCAGAGAAGGGAGCACAAGGGTCCTGGATGGGCCGTTGTTTAAGGTGGAAAGAGGAAGATGGGAGTTTTGACCTGCCAGGTGATCAGGCCAAGGTTTCTCACCTGGATGCTACCACTCTGCTTTTGTCCTGTGCTTTGGGAAGGTGTGCTGGACCTTGCAGCTTGGCTCAAGTGAAAGCAGGAGTGCCTGGTCCAAGGAGCCCACTGGGACATAAGGAGGTGACAGACAGGTGCTGGGCTGCAGTGGAGGCTGAGGCAAAAGCACTTGTGCAGCTTCCCCATTGGCATGTGGGGCCTTTGTGCAGTTACATGAAAGATGAAATAAGAACATTTCCCTGTGTGTAAGAGCTTCTGTGGGGTGCCCAGATATGATAATGATGGGGTTTGTAATATTACTCAAACCCACCAAAGGCTTCTTCCAGGGTATTGCTAATGAGAGCAATCTCCTGGTTTCAGAGAAATGGAAGTAATTACAGACTATATGTTGTGAAATGAGGACACACATTCATTCACAGGGTGCTAAACTTGTCCAATTAACTGTGAGCTCCTGAAATAATAATGAAAAGATTATGCTACCATTTTATTAATTGGATTTTCTGTTCCTTTGGGAACAGTGCCTACTAAAGTAGTAGTCTATCCTTGGTTACAGAGAGATTTAATGTTTTTCTTCAAGTTTGGCTGACCCAACAAAAAAGTCAGGCAAAGTCACATTTTCTGCAGCTGTAAAATGGCATTTTCAAGGGTTGACTTATAAAAAAGAAGAAAAAAAATAAAAGGAACATTTCCTAATGTTGCCTTATTTTTTAAAAACTGATCTGTTTACACTGACTTGGCTACAGTGAATTGACTGTGTTTAAATGATGAAAATATGAGCTTTTGTCCTCAGGATGAATGCCAAAATGTTTGTTGGTGAAAACAGCAGAATGTCTGTCTGGGATTCTCTTTGGGATTCTTGTGAAGTATCCATGTTTTCACATGAGTCCTTATTAGCTGAAAGTAGGTAATTTCAGTCCTGCTGAATGGCTATATTTCAGTCACCCTTTTCCAAGGAGACACTGGAGCCAGTTTTCCAAGCAGAGGACATTGAGTAGGTTTGATAAGATAGCCTTAGAGGTTTGATTAGGAAATTACCTCCTTCCTGTGCTGGGCTGCTTCCAGAACTGCACTAAGCTTTTTGAGGATGGAAAGGATATTTTTGTAACCCATAATAATATTCCTACAGTTAATAATTTTTTTTCCGGAGTTGTCAGTTTTGCCTATTCAAATGCATAGTGTGGAGAGGTTTTTTTGGATGGTCAAATGTATCTCTGGCCTTTGTGGCTTTGAGTCATATGGGACAGGGGTGAAAACCAGCATCCTGCAAGAGCCACATGCACCAGAGTTTATTGGTGGTTCAGAGAGAAACTTGCTGTTACAGCGCTGTGAGATTCTTCTAATCAGTTGACCCCTGCAAGGAGCTTCAGGCTGCTTCCTCTGTTGGTGATATGTTTTGAAACCTTTGCTTTATGTTTAAAAAATAAGTATGTGTATGTGCATAACTGTTCAGATATGCAGTTTCCATAGTGCGGTGCTTCAGTTTGAAGGGCAAGCTGAGGTATGGATCCAAGTGCTTCCAAAGAAAATCTCACTGGTCTGAGACCTTACTTTCCTGTTCAGTTTCTTTCCATGAGCAGCCCTAAAGAAAACAAGTTTTTTAGATTCCTGGGCTCTTTATAGCACAACGTGCTATGTATTTGTAGTGCTTAACACCATCCACTCATGTAAATAATAAAACTACCTTATTTTGAGAACAAGAGTCCAGGAGAGGTCACATTCCTCTCAGCTGATACAAATCAACGTACAAATCAACGTTTTTGATGGTCAGCTGGTGGTTTAAGTCTGGTTTTGCTGTCATCCTGCCTAAGATTCACTTTTCTTCCCAGGGTCTGACTAATACCTCTTTTCCACAGTGGAATTAAAACATTGTGCTTCTTCACCTGAGAGATGTAGCTGTTCACCCCTGGGGGAGGAAAGTAATTCCTCCCACTGTTCTTCCTGGGGTTTGGCTAAGTTATTGCAGTTCATGAAGTTTGGATGTAAGGATGATAATGTTCTGTCAAAGGACAAAATACAGCAAGAGGTACATTTCAGTTTGATTTTTAAATATGCTCATTCTTTCCTTCCTAATTAATATTTAGAAATGTGCTGTCATGTACTCAGATTCACTTGTTTTCCTACTACATACCACTTCTCACCAGTGTTAGTCAGTGATATGAGTTATTTAATGGGCATACTGTGCTGCAGAAACAGCATTTTTAGCTGGGCTGTTATGTACTTGGACAGACACAGAAAAAAATTACTTTTTGAGGGAGCTGTCAGAAATCTGCTTTTTAAACATCAAAACTATGAGCCCTGAATGCTGAAGAAAATGTCATAATGGTCCAGCCATATTTACTCCAATGTCCCATTTGGGTTACCTGTCAAAAATAGGCAGTGCAATCACAGCTCTGACTGAGATACAGCTGGGAAATAACAGTTTCTAAGCAACCCCTTAGGCTCTAAGTAAAACTTAGATGAATAATCCTACAATTGGTCAATTTCTCTGTTGTACGTTTTCTGTGCAGCACTGATCTGCTTTGTATGAGGCTGGAATAGATGGATTCTGGTTATCTGTTCTTAACACTTCCTTTAGAGGTCTTTCCACCTTCAAAGCAGTATATGAACTTCAGTTAATTAGCCTTCTTTGCACATCTTACATTTGGAAATGTGAAGCATTTTTCCTCTTGCTGCTGAGGCAATTTAAAGACAGACTATACTGTAATGCCTGGAAGACATTTCTTCAAAGTGAGTTGAGGGTAGTTTTTTCCCTCATGCAGTCATGTCCTGAACAGTTTGACTAATCTCACCAGAGAAGAAAGTAAGGGAGAGGCAGAATGCTCCTGGCCAAATTTTTCTTGCTTATTCCTTTCTTTGGTGGTAATATGATTTATATTGTCTTCAGACATTCTGGAAAACTAACTACTGGAACTCAAGGAAAAAGGTGTCTGCTGGTACTCTGGCTGCTGGGTGTCTGGTAGGGATGAGTTAGAGCAGAGCTGAGGTTGAAAGAGTGAAGGATTTCAGTGTGCATCACTGGGAGGTCAGACTAATTCAGAAAGGCGGGTTAGTTCTTGTTTCACTGTAGATGAATCTTGTAAATCAACTTATACACCTCCAAATAATAAAGGTACGTAAAGTAACAGCAGATGTAAGGAAGCAGAATGTAAGTGAGGACTGGACTTGGGTGAAGCTCAGAAAAGAAAAAAATTAAATAACTTTTATAGGGGGTGTTGGCTTTTGCCTTTGAGATCATTCAAGTCATGTACGAAGAGAAAAAAACAACTGCTGACACTCATCTGTGCTCAGGGAAATAATAAATCTACGGGAATATTCTGAACAATGCAAAATTTTGTTTTGGATTTCATTGCCATGAAGTAGTATAGGAACTTAACTTATTTTGGTTTTAGGAAACAGCCATTAAGGGCTGGAGTTGTACTCCATGGAGTTGTCACTAGGATGCTGTCAGATTTTGAGTGCTCTTGAAAGAGCTCTCTGTTCCTTGAAGCTAAGTCAGGTAATTTTTATGATTAATTCACAGCACTCTTTCTCTTTCCACATGTGTCTACATAGCTATCCTCTGAATTAAATTTAAGAAGTGTGAACACTCAAAGTAGTGATCTAAGCCCTGCATGATCAGAGCAGCAGGTGCATTAGGTGTGCCAAATCAGGGTTGTTTAGTTCTTAACTAAACTGGAAGTTGCCTGGGATTTCACAAACCTCATGTGAAATTTGGTTTGGTTTTTTTCTATGTGGCCCTGAACAATTTGCCGTGCTTTGAATAGATATGATTTGTGGTCCTGTAGATCTCCATGCAGAACACTTGGTATCTGAAACATCAGAATAGTAATAACTCTTATTTCTCTGCAGGGGAGACTGATACATACTTTGTTGATGGAAAAATGTGAATGAGGAAAGTGCTCTCTAGTCCTAGGGTAGATGCTGAATGCAGCATTTTGTTCTTCCAACATCAATGGATGCCTTTTTACCCTCAGGGACAGTTTTGCTCTGGATGGGTAAGGGTGGGGGTGAGCTCAGACCAGCCCTGTAGAGCTGGGAAGACTCAGCCCATTCTCATTACTTGGCTTCTGGTCATCACAATAGGAAGTTTGGCCAAGCACAGCTCAGGCTTTTAACTTTCCACTTAGAGCTGCAATTCTCCCTGGAGTGGGATGGAGCAACGGTAAAGAGACAGTCATTAGACCGTGTGACCAAAGTATTGTTTAGAGGTGACTGTATATCTCAGATCAGGGGCAGTCTTGTTTTCCCCCTTTCCCTCCAGAAGGTTAATACAGTTCACGGTCTCAGGCAGCAGTCACGCAGAGTGGCACTGCACCCTTTCCTCAGGATGCATCCCGTGCAGTCCAGCCTTTGTAAAGACCAGATCCTGAACTGAGAGGTGAGGGTCACATTGCCACACCTGGAAATGAGAAGCCTTTTCTTACAGTTCTTGTAAATGTCAAGACTAAGTGATGAGCCCTGGGAAAAGGTGAGGGGAATCTCCCCACCCTATCCATGGACCTTTTGGCACCGCATTGTGCATTGTGAGACCCTGGGTGATAAAAGGAGTGCTGCTATTTCTGGCTTTTGGCACTGCAGGTTCACAGTGATAAACTGGCTGTGAGCTGCTCCTAGGGAGCAGTTGTGGTGGCGGCTGTGCTTTGTCCCTTGGTGGCAAGGCAGAGCTTCCCATGCGAGAATGAGGAGTAGCTCGGGTGGGTAACAGTGATTCGTGACACATCCCCACTTATTTGGAAGGATAAATATGGGCAGGGTCACACACTCTTTCCTCAACACCCTCATTACCTTGAAATGGCACTTTCCAAAGGGGCACTACTTTTGCCCCGTGTAATTTAAAATGATGGCTCTGTGCCATTTTTAGGATGGTGCTTTCATTCTACTGTAAAATGTTTGCATTGTGGTTATTTAGAGTCGTTTCCTCCACCACCCCTAATTCTGAGAAAATCATAGGTAAAATACAGAGAAATGCTGGTGGAATTTGCAGCCCAAAGAGACCGACATTCACTCCTCCCCAAATGGAAGCAGATCAAGCAATGTCTTCTACAGTAGTGCCTCAGCTCTGCCCTGCTAGGACTGAGAAGACACTCATTCTGTGTGCCCAGAAACTACCAGCAAAGGTGCTGGCAGCCCTGTTAATGGCAAGACTTGGATCAAATTCATTCACTTTGTGCTGCTCCCCAAAGAGGCACTGGGCAGTACAGGCTTTGTGCTACAGCACCAACTTGAATCAGGACTGCAGTGATAGCCCAGAAAACAGAAAGCTCTGTAATTTATAGCTGCTTTAAAGTCCCTGGGAACATTCAAGGCCAGATTCAAAGGCGTTCTGAGCAACCTAATCTAAATGCAGGTATCCCTGCTTGTAACAGGGAGGCTGGGCTAGATGACCTTTAAAGGTCCCTTCCAATCCAAACTACTCTATGATTCTTTGATTCTGTTATCTGGGAAAGTGAATAAAAATATTGTTGCTGCAAGCAGAAGGAGGTGTGTGCACACACTCACCACCCTCCTCCTTGTCCTGCACAGCAGGATTGCACCAGAGTCTTATAGTCTCCCTTCTAATTATGAATCTGTTTTAACCCTTGAAGTGGCAGTGTGTCTTCTGCTCGGTACAGTGGTTAACTGCTGAGGGATGTGTATAAACATGTTTACTGTTCCATAAATCCCATTATCTGGCAATTCTTCACAGTAGCTGGGACCTAATTTCATGCTGCTTTTGCTCCTATTAGAGGTCAGAGAGAGGGGCTGACCATGTAAATAAACTTCCCGACATATTTACACCCTGCTGTGGACCACCCTGAGAGCACAGGCCTGCATTTGAGCACTCTTCTTGTAAGGCAGATGGGAAGCAGTAAAAATCCCAGTTCCCTCCCCATAAATTTTTTGCTCTTCTGACCCTATACACTTCCAGTCACGTGTCTGCAGGTTCTGGTGAAGCTGAGTAGACTTACAGAGCCATCTTTGGACGGCCAAGGCAAGACATTGAGTAACTTTTGTTGCGATTTCCCAGGCCCCTGCTTACCCACCATATAAACTTGCCATCCTCTGTGCATTTGGCACCCGGATGTTCCAGGCTACTCAATCCTTTCACAGGAGTGTCTAGAAGTATGACTTCTGCCTCATGCCAACCTCACTCACAGCTGGCAGGGAGGGGGCATGGAAGTCCCTGATATTTATTTTTCATACATTCCCTAAAGGTAAACTGTGTCACAGTGGGAGAGAAGGTACACAAAACTCCTGTTTTCTTGCTCCCAGGACAGCATGTCAAACTTATTTAATGAAACATAAAATCAGTTTTTAATAGAAGGGTCTGTAGTTGGTGGACTAATAACCCAGAATGGCTCTTCCCTGGAGCAGTTGGTCATGTTCTCCTTCTCTGGCCTAGTATCTATTACCAGCACTATGTATTTTCTTTTGCATCTAAAAATTTGGAGTCATTACATCTAGATTGCATTGAGGTTGTGAGTTTTCACATGGCTTCTTGAATGTTTTTAAAAGGTTAAAGCTGAGGGAGAAAATGGTGTCACTATGGAGGGAAAGGAAGGTCACACTTTTCCTATCACTCTGAATCTGATTGCCTGCTCTCTCCTTCCTCTGCCCTTCCCAGGCTATGGATAGGGAGTTTGGGGGTGTTTCCTGCAGGCCAGCTGTGGTACCGTTGCTGGAAAGCCTCAGTTACAAGTGAAGAGCACGGGCTGGATGAGAAGTGATGAGTTACTGGTGACTGATCTCAGCCGATGGGGAAAAAATGACTCCTCGGTGAACTGGGCTTGTTCCCAAAAAAGAAATCCATCGCTTTGCAAAAGAGATTAATGGAATACATCCAGCAGCTCTGCTGGCCCCTGGACAGCGGCTCGCACTGAAGCCACCGGATGAGGCGTTTCGTTGTGTCATCGTGTGATTATTTATATCTTCCGTTGACTAGCACATTTGTTTCCCCAAAGCAGAGTGGGTGTATGATTTGCTATTTTTTATTCTTTATTAAGTTCTAAATATAAACCAGCCCTGAAGGGTGTGTAGAGCTGTCCTGCTGATTGATTTGGATGGGATGGGAGGAGGCTGAGGAACTACCCCTGCCTGCAGAGGTCTTCTCTCCTTCTCAGCATTCACAAACTTCTGAGCCAAGAAAGGAATTTTCCTTTCTGCCTGGTGGCTCTTTACTGGAGGAATGGTTTGACTTAGTCTGCAAGATTAAGGTGGTTTTATATCTCTTGCCTTAAGCACAACAAAAATTTTATGAAAATAATTTGCAGGGAGTGGTGGTGCTATATGTGTTTTCATGATTTTTTGCTTGAACAAAACTAAATTCTGACAGTTGTAAGCTTCTGTGGAAATACATAGCAAGGAGGACTAAGTTTAGGGGCATTTTAATAGTGCTGAACAAATGAAATCTTGAAGCAAATTTGTTAATAGCTGTAGAAAACTTATCTGACTGATCATATATATTAGGAGTGGAAAGTATTCTCAGTTCTTTCCCTCCTGCTTTTGTTATGTTTTTTTTCGAGTATTGTATGAAGTTACATTTCAGGTTTGTAGTAATTTAGGTTTTAGAAGTGCAAAGTGATTTTTTATGTATTTACAAATCTAATATTTATATAAATTGAAAAGAGAATAAATGAAACTGCTTTGCTATTTCTGAAAAAGCTGTTTAATGTTTAAACAAAAGGAACACCAAGTTCTCATACTGGGTCACATATACTCATTTCAAACTGTGGAAGGTGTATGGCTGGAGGGCCTCCCTACTTTTGAGGTTGTGAAGAACATTTTCACGAGGCTTTCCTATGTGCCTGTCACAGATGATTTCCCAGCAAGTAGTTCTCAGGCATTTCTCTGGACAAGGAGAAGATATTGGTTTCCATCTCAAAGCTTATTTGTCTTTATCACTGGGGTCAGTGTCCAGTGTCAAAGACAGTGAAAGACTTAAAAAATATTTTAAAATCATTAGTAAGAATTTAAAACAATTAGTTACTGAAACTTACCAGCTTCTAAAGATTATTTTTTTTCTGATTTTTTTTCTTATTAAAAACCTCCTTTGTTCTCATCTTTTTACAGTGACGTTTTTCTTGTCTTGACATTTTTGTGCTTTACCTTTGCCTCTGCAAGTTTGAAGTACAATACAGCAAAAGGACAAAGCACTAAAAAGGTAGCAGGAAAATTGTCCCTGTGAGGAACCCATGTGCCCAAGGTTTCAGGTTCAGGTACTAGACCAGATCCAGATATGATGTACTTTGAAATATCAAATCATTGGATATTTGCATGAAATTGATGCCAACCTGTGCCTGTGAAAAGGTCCAGCCACTTCTAGAGGCAGATTCTGTTAGGTTTTTTTTTTAGCTTCCACTTTCTATGCTGAGACTTTAAACTAGTGTCTTTTAAATGGAACGGTGTAGAACATTTACAGTTGTGTAAATGAATCTAACATTATGAAATGGACCACAGACACTGGGCTTTATAAGACAGGGTTTGACTGAGGTAAGGCAAGCTCAGTTACTGTGCATGAAAAAGCACAGCAGTATGAAAGCATATAGGGAAAAGCAACAAGCATTTTATCAGCTGAAAACTGGAAAAATCTAGGTGATATGTTTTTGACAAGTCCAAAAATAGGTAGCAGAGGCAAAAAATTTTCCACTGGTGTGTTCCCATTTCAGAGCCAGCTGAGTTAAGCAGAGATAAAATGGCTTTTCAGATCCCTGTGAAGTAGCTCATATTAACACTGCTCAGTCTTTTTACTTATTTGCTTTCTTGTATTAACATGTGACCATTCTTTTACATGAAAACTGTCAGGATAAATACAGATTCCCAAGGAACATGCTATGGAAAATACCTACCTTTTTTTTTCCAGCTATAATCTTGAAGGCTTAGTGTGTGTTTCTTGCTATCAGAGAAGTATTTGCATTGAATTTCAGGGATGTTGTGTGTGCTTTACTTTTGAAACAGAGCATCAGAGCCTGCTTAATTCCAGGACACCCTTGGGACCTCGCTGTTCGTGGGGATGTTGTCTTTTGTAGCAGCTTGTATTCAGATTGCATATAAAGGCCATGAGCCTTTGTGGCAGGTGATAGCAAGACACTGCATCCTTGCTTATCCTACAGTGACCTCAAGGAAAGACATCTGACTATTTTATATTGGGTGTGGTCACTGAAAGGGCGGAGGGAATATCTGGAAATTGCAAAAGTTCAACTGTGCTTCAGCTGAGTCATGAGGACTCTGTTGGGGAACTGAGTTTTCCTCCTAAAATTCCCAAGAAGTAGCTCAGGGCCAGCCTTGAGAGCATCTTCGAAAAACAGGTAGTGTAAGAGATCTGAGGCTTTTCAACACAGCAAATAGTTTCAGAAATTGTTATGAACTTGCCTGTGACCTTAAGGCTAAACAGCAACTTCTGTCTTCCTATTCTGTCTGCTTCGATACTTTTTCATTTATTCTTTCCCACATATCTATTTTTCTGTCTGAGTAGTTGGGGATGTTTTTCTGTTCTTGGTGGACAAGTTGGTAGTATATTTGTTCTTTGCTCCATAAAACTCTGATAAAAATTGAATACATATTGGGCACACACAAGAAGATTATAGACTTATGATCAGGGATTGGATATCCCTTCTTATAACTGCTTTGATTGTGGTTAGCATTTGCGTAATAGAGTCCATCAGGTGTTCTTGATAGAGGAAGTGAATTAAAATACTTCCTTACCAATAAAAAGTTTCCTTGTAGATTAAACACCTGTTCTGTAGTATCATCTTTGGGGTGTTTGTTTGTACAGGGAGTGAATGCCTTGTTAATTCTTCAGTGCTAAGTGGCCTTTCAGAGCCAGCTGGACAATCATTGTCTTGGTGCTGCTTATCAGAGCTAATAAAGACTCACTGCAGTCTGTTGAGCCAGCAGGAGGAACAGCAGCAGCTAGTAAAAGAATTGAATTCTGAAGGTGTGAATCTCCACATGACAATCAAAACATTCTGCCTTTCACCACAAGTGCTCTGCTACTGATTATTGCCATAGCAACTATGTTGTATTGAGTGAAAGAAAAAAAAGTCGGTGTAGTGAGTTAACCAAAGAGTTACTTTTAAACAGAATTCTGATTAATGTCAGAGGACAACTTGCATGCTTAAATTTAAATATATGTTTAAATGCTTACTAGAGCTGAGCAGCTCCCAAAGATACTATGCCTGAAGACAAAATCTTACATTTAGCTGGGTGGAGATGCCTCTTTAATAGCCTGTTGTGGTAATAAATAATGGAAATCATAATCTGGCATTCAAAGTTAATAAGCCAAATTTAAGGCTTCCTTATTTCAGAATTATATTTTGAAACAGTGGAAACTAAGGAGCTTTGCTGGAGCAAAACTATAGGACACACAATTATCAAATAACGTGAGAAATAGCAAAGATATTGCAGCGCTCAAGCAAGAGCATTGCTGTAGTGTTCAGTGGAAGCTGTCCTTGCTTGGTACCCTCTCAGCTATGGGGAAATGAACACCCATGACAAATCAAGCTGTCTGGGGTCAATGGCATCAAGAGTTGAAAGTGAGGACACTTTGTCCCAGATACCCTTGGCAAGTCAGTGACCATTGCCTCACACTTCCAAATACCTGTTTCCTGGTTTGCAGGCTACTCATGTGTGGTCAAGTGTTTTAAGGTGATTTGTTCATGCCTGGAACCTGGGCTTTTGATATCCACAGCTTCAGGTGTGTCTTGCTCTGTCTTTGTGCTGAGTCCAATAAACTTTGCTTTATCAGCTCCTGGCATATGAGTGTCTTCTTCCTGCTTAGTTTACTCACACTTCACATTTATCTTCAGAAGCAGATTAAACATGAAAATGCACTTGTTACCCCTAGGATAAGAGTGTCCACACATGGGCAGTTAAATGTTATCACAACTACAAGGGATGATGCTCTTCATGCAGCCAGGCAGACTGTGCATCCCCTTTACCCCAAGGAGAAATTTTTCCACCCAGCCATAGGTGATATTAGGCTAATCCATGCCAATAAGTAAATTACCTCAAAACCAAAGTTGTACTGACTGCTTGCCCTTCACACTAAATAGAAGGGACATTTAAATACTCCTGTGTGCAGTCAAAGCTGTCTATCCATGTACAAAAGGGTGCACCAGCTTTTTGGGAGGTGCTAGTAAGGGAGATCCACAGGGAGAGGATGCAAATGCAGAAGTAGAGGTACCTCTTGGAGGGTGCTCATTGTGTTGGCAAGGTGTCAGGATTCCTATTGAAAAAGTGGGGAAATTATGAGCTGATCCCATTCCCACTGAGGCTGCTGAGAGATTTATTTGCTGGGCTCAGCATGGGCAGTCACACCAGCTGAGTGTATATCTTGGAAGAAAAACCACACATCTTCCAGTCATTTTCTGAGTTCTGTCAAAAGTCCAGTAAAGGGAAATTAATTTCTAATGTAGTGTTTGGATTATCTGCTGTGATCTATTTTAATAACGTGGAAATATGCAAACCACCCTACAAATCTTAATGAATCACACAGCAGATGTCTGGGGTGAGAAAACTACGATCCCTCTATTACAGATGAACAACTGGAGCACAGAGAAAATCAAAGATTTAGCTAAGCCCTTTGGTTTAATTTTTAATTAACACTTTTCCTGTACAAAATTAGCCAGTTTAAAAAAGAAAGTTGTGTGAAACTGTTAGCCACAGAAGGCAAAGAAACTGGTTTACTAAGTAGAGTTTAGTAAAAAGAATGTATTCATCTCCATTCTTCTATTGGTGGGTTTAAAATATGGTGCAGGGGCATCAAATCAACTTATCTTTCTCCTGGGTAATATTTTTTCCACCTGTTACACTATTCAGACACCAGGGCAATGAGGTGATGATATCATTATTGCTATAAGACTCAGAATAGAACATAACAAAGAAACTAGAATAGGTTAAAAAAAAAATCTAGAAATTGCCTTTTGTTACAGTAAACCCCACTAGCTTAATGATCTTAAAGACCATTTTTTGGGCTTTACAGCAGTGTAATTCTACTGCCCCTAGTTTAGTACCTCCTGATTTGCACCAGTATGTGTGAAATCAGGCTGTACTTGTATTTTGATCCTGCATTAGTGGTTGGAAGGAAGCTCATTTCTTTTTCTAGGCTAGAATTTTAATATCAGAGGTTCATGGAACAAGGAGAGCTTGAAGAATCTCATGAGCTTGTCTAGGCTTTGCTTCTGGCCAGTGTAATTATACTTGTAATTTTATAAACTTGTCAGTAAGGACCTCTGGTTGAAGGGAGTCCGCAGCCTCCCAATCACCCTATTCCCCTCTGCTGCTGAAGTGCTTTTTGCTAGCATGCAACCTGAATTCTCCTAACTGTGAATGAAGGTCATTACATCTTCCTCCTATCCGTGATGGGCAGGAAGATTTTATTGCTTCTCTTTTCAGTAGCTTTTAATATACTTTTAGGTGATATGCAGGTCATATGCATATGCAAGTCAAGACTCATGCAAGTCTGCCTTGTATGCTGTGCTTTCCAGATCTCTTGTTCACTGCTTGCCACTGGATCTCTTCATACACATCGTGAAGGTGGCACCAAATCCTGGCTATGGTATCCAAGTGAGAGCTTGCCAGGACAGAATAGGGCAAAAGGACTACTTCCTGCGTGTCATGTAAGTTGAAAACTATGTGTTAGTGGTGAATATAGATCAGCTTTGAACTATTTTGAACTCTCAGGATCTGCTCTTCTACTATTCTAGAAGCTTGCTCACCATGGTTTTTAATGCACCATCTCAGACTCTGTATGTTCATGGTGCTGTTATGGCCCAATATGCAAACAGTAGTTTTCAGGGAAGTATTTTGAGTTGAAGGAAGAAAATGTGTTATCTTTGGGAAAAGGTAAATGCTGCACCAGTGCATAAAAACTTGTTCAATCAAAAATGTGCAAAAGTTTCTCTTTGGTTTTGCATTAGGAATTCCTCTTTCTCACTGAAAGAATATGGAAAAAACCCATCAGTGGGAAGCTATGAGCTGTATTTGGCACTTCTAAACCCCAGGCTTGTTGTCTGGTCTTCCTCTCACTTGTCTTTCTCTCAGTCAGGAATAAAGAAGATAAAACATAGATTTGCTGGTGAGGAAAAGGTAGCAGTCCCATACAGCAGTGGACACACAAGGTGGGCACACACCAAAGTCACGACCATGCAGCTGCATCCCATTCCCCACCTTTATGTGCAGCCTGCAGCCGTCTCCTGGCCAAGGGCAGCTACACAGCAATACAAAGGGAAGGGTTTCTTCAGGCCAAATGGGAGCAGAAATGAAATATGTGGAATTTCCCGGCATGTAGCCCAGCACTTAGCTCATGGGAATGTGTGGCTTCTGGAAGGCACCTGCACCTGAACCTCAACTCACAGGATGGGGATAAATCAGATTTAGAATAACTGCCAGCATCCAGAGATCACTGTATGTCATGAAGTCTTCTGTGATGAGAAATTCTGGGTTTATTTTCTTCAAAAAAAAAGTTCCCTTCCATTTTTTGTGTTTTTTCACACCTGTGAAATAAATATTTTGGGTTTAACTTGGTAGTTAACTATGGGTAGTCGAGACAGCTAAGCTGCAGTGCTGCAAAGCTCACGGTAAGAATCAGGACAGCTGTCATTTGGTGCTGCAGCCACTGATTACACCTTGATTTTTTTGTTCTTTGGGGGTTTTTTTGTCTTTAACAGGAAGATATAATTTAGTGCGGTTTTCTTCATTTTCCTTTTTTCCTTAAACAAAGGAATCGGTAGATGGCACTGCGTTACCGCGGGACAAGCCGCCTCCCCCTGTCTCTAAGATGGATGAAAGACCTTGCCTACCTCTGAGTTTTCAGCTGTCTGCTTTAATCTTTACCAGGAAACGAAATGAAAAAAATACCAAACCCAAACCCCCACAAACCCACAGCCTGGGTCTGTGTCACTCAAATGTGCTTTAGCACGGTTTCCCCTCCTCTGTCTTCAGGGTGGCTAGCCCTGAATCATTTCCCCGTGGGACATTCTGGTTAGAGTAAAAGACTTTATATGCCTTGATTTTTGTACTCTGTTCTTTTAGCTTGTTTTTCTCTCCCTGCTATCACAACTGTAAAATAATCAGAAGGCTCAGTGAAAAAAAGTGGGATCAGATCTAGTATGAGACTAAGCTCCTCCAAATGCGAGAGATGTTTGGGAATGCTGATCACCAGCTAGGCTTCTAAGTTCTTTAAGCAAATGAAAATAAAAACTAATGAATGTGCTTAGCTACATGGACATAAATGGCTAATCAAGGGCCATCCACTGACACGTAAGTGTAGATAGCATGGTTCACGGAGCCGTAGTTTCAATAAATTATTGCTATTATGTGATGCAAATATTCTAACCAGAGGCTTGACCAAAATTACCTTCAGCCACCAAGCTTGCAAAATTGAGCTAGCTCATGATTGCAGAGTTGCTTGCAATAGTTTAACATTTTTATACATCCTTGAAATTCATAAATTCACAGTTTAGCAGAAAAAGAGAGTAAACTAATGAAAAAAATCATTAAGATGTATAAAATGTTTACTGAAGCCTAAATGGAAAGTTTTTGGTCATTTCCTATCAACCCAACAAACCTTTATATAGCAGTGTTTCTTTCTTTAAGAAACCCTACTTAGTAGTAGCACTTGGAAGGAGCTCTTCTTTGCAATCTCAGAGAATCACTCTCACTGTGCTGTTCTCTTTAGTAGCTGCTATAACTGCAACACAATTACAGAGGGAAGAAATCTAATTGTTGGGAGGGAGACCAACCTATTCTTGAAATTTGCAAGAAATTGCACTGCACATAAAAATGTGATTCCTGGCTTAATGCTGCTTTAAACCATTTTTGTGTTACAAGACCATTAAGATGAAAAGTATTTGAGTTTTGAATGTGAAAGTCTTGAAAGGAATGGTGCCACAACTGCGCCCAATTTTCTCTCTTTTCCTGCTAAGAGGGTTGGTTAAGCTAGAGCTGCAGCCTGCTGATAACAAAGGATGATAGATTAGCTTTGTCAAATAATGCATGTTTGTCAGCAGTCACTGGACATAGATTTTCATAATTATTTTATTGTATTTCCCCTTTAAATTCACAAATAGATATTTATTTCCATGAGATCTCATTGCAGTTGGAGGAGTGATAATTCTATACGCTTCACTCTCTCCATGGCAACTGTAAATGGGTCAAGCACGGGTGCAGCCTGGCACACAGCAGCTGTGGGAAGGCAGCTGCAGCAGTCTGCCCTCACAATGCCCTGCATTATCCTCACCTGGAGCTCCCATGGATGATACTTCCTAGGGCTGTAGCCAAGAAGTATCATGGAAGAGGGCTTGAGCATCCCCTGGATCTGCTGCAGGTTGTGTTGGAGACCATGTGCTCGGACACCTGGTGCTGCAGAGACCCGTGCTTTGTGTCTGTGTGATTGCTGCAGGTGCATTACAGTGCTTTCCCATTCTGGTGCAGAGCCTGTGTCAAGCTGTGTCCCAGACCCATGACCAGCCCTGTTTGGATCTTGCATTATGTGGTTTGTGAGGCTACTTACCTTCCATGTGGATAACCAGTCACACGGTCTGAAGGTGGCATGATTCAGTGCTGCAGCTAAAATGGACAAGAGGAAAAAAGAATCAGAACTGACCCAACTTTGCAATACTGCGAGATTAATTCTAGACTGATTGTTGAGGGAGAAAACCCAGACATATTTAGCTATAAAATTATAGTAGTGATAGACAGATGAGATGGAGACATCCATTAGAGTTTTGTAATAGGAACACTGAGAATTATTCCCAAGGCCAAAATGCAACCTACATTTCTGAACATCTGCCTGTGCAAACTGGGATGGTAAACTCAACCCTGGTGTTTAGTCCCTGCAAGTTTTGATACCATATCTCTTAAATCTCACAGCAGTCTTGATCATTCAGTAGTTTGAGGCTGTCTGAGGGACAAGTCATTGATTTAGCCACTTATTGTCTCCATTTCAGACTGCGGTAATTATGGTGCATGGGTGGATGGAGAAGAGCTTTTGGATGAGTTTCTTGCTCAGATAATCTAGTTTGAATATGCTAAAACCACACTGCAAATCCAACTGACAGATGGTGAATTAGGACAGTCGAGGTTTCACTTCAACACTGAACCAGAGGGGAAGTATGGGTACAACCTAGTGAACACAGCAACAGTGGGTTGTGAGGGTCAAATGTTTCTGGTGTCTAATTGGAGATGCTTTTGTTCTCAAGTCATTAAAAACTCAGCAGGGCAGTGATTCCTTTGTCTGCAAATGTCTAAATGATCACTTAACTCACCATGGCAGTTAATATTTTTTCTTACTAAAATACATGTCATGACACAATTGTTAGATCATTTGCCCTCAGGATGTTCTTCACACTGTTTTTTTAACCTGTTAATTCAAAACCCCTTCTCTTCTGAGTCTCAAAATACACACATGAACTTATCTGAGTCATTCATACTCTTGTTTTTCAGCAACGTGCAGTGGTTAGAATTATTCATTGATTTAAGGACCATTATTTCAAATGCTTACAATTCCCTTCGGGTGCAGAACCTGAGACGCATAGAAGCTGGTTTTGGAGGAGAGCGGAGCAGTGACATCTACACCAGCCCACCAGCACACCAGCACACCAGCATCTACACCAGTGCACGCAGTACAGGTAACAAACAGGAGGAACTGGAGGCCATCGTGCGGCAGGAAAGCTGTGACGTAGTCACCATCAGGGGAAGGGGGGTGACTGTCATGACTGGGGTGCTGCAGTGGGTGGCTACAAGCTCTTCAGAGGGGACAGGCAAGGAAGGAGAGGCAGTGGGGTGTCTCTGTACCTCAGGGAGTGTTTTGTCTGCACAGAGCTTGAGGATGGTGATGGTATGGTTGAGTGTCTAGGGGTGAGAATCTGGGCGAAGGCTGGTAAGCCAGATATCCTGGTGGGGGGCTATTACAGACCATCCAGCCAGGATGAAGAGGCAGATGGAATATCCTGTAGGCAGCTGGCTGATGTTTCACGATCACTAGACCTTGTTCTTGTGGAAGACTTTAACCTGCCAGTGTCTGCTGGAAGCCCAACACAGTGGAAAGGAGGCAGTCCAGGAGGCTCCTGGAACATTTGGAAGATAACTTCCTGACACAGCTGGTGAGGGAGCCTACAGGGGCAGTGTCCTGCTAGGCCTGCTCTTTATGAACAGAGAAGGGCTGGAGGGAGATGTGGTGGTCAGAGGCTGCTTTGGGCAGAGCGACCGCAATGAAAGAAGAATTTTCAGTACTTGCTGAAGTAAGGAGGGGCATCAACAAAACCTCTGCCTTGGACTTATGGAAGGTGGACTTTGGCCTGTTCAGGACACTGGTTCAGAGAGTCCCTTAGGAAACAGTTCTTAATAATGAAGGGGTCCAGGAAGGCCAGGCATATTTTAAGAAGGAAATCTTAGAGATGCTGAGGCAGCCCATCCCTATGTGCTGAAAGAGAAGATATCAGGGAATATGTGCCTGGTTGAACAGGGAGTTTTCACAGGAACTCAGGGGAAAAAAGAGAGTTTTTCACCTTTAGAAGAAAGGCAGGCAGATCAGGTGTTGTTGGATCACAGAGAGAGAAAACGAGAAAGGCAAAAGCTCAGCTAGGACACAATCTGGCCACTCTATGAAAGACAACAAAAATCTTTTTATAAATACATTAACAACAAAAGGAGGACCAAGGAAAATTTCCATCCTTTATTGGATGCAGGGGGTGGGACATTGTTGCTATGGATGAGGAAGAGGCTGAAGTACTTAGTGCCTTCTTTGCCTCGGTCTTTAACAGAAAGACCAGTTATCCTCAGGGCAACTGGTCCCTGAGTGGGTAGGCAGAGATGGAGAGCAGAATGGACCTCCTGTACTCCAGGAGGAGGTAGTCAGTGACCTGCTGGGCTACTTAGACACTCAAAAGTCTACGGGGCTGGATGGGATCCACCTGAGGGTAGGTATTGAGGAAAGGGGTGGAAGACCTTGCCAAGTCACTGTCCATTATTTACCATCAGTTCTGGCCAACCAGGGAGGTCCCAGATGACTGGAATCTGGCCAGTGTGACACCCATCCGCAAGAAGGGCTGGAAGGAGGATCTAGGGAACTACAGGGCTGTCAGCCTGACCTTGGTACTGGGGAAGGCTATGGAACAGATTGAGTGCTCTCATGTAGCACATACAGGACAACCAAGGACCCAGCCAGCACGAGTTTAGGAAAGCGGGTCCTTGACCAACCTGATATTCTTTTATGGCCAGGTGACCTACCTGGTAGATGAAGGAAAGGCTGTGGATGTTGTCTACCTGGAATTCAGTACTGTCTCCCACAGCACAATCCTGGAGAAGCTGGCAGACTATGGCTTGGACAGGAGCACTGTTTGCTGGGTTAAGAACTGGCTGGATGGCCAGGCCCAGAGAGTGGTGATGAATGGGGCTGCATCCAGTTGATGGCCGATCACTAGTGTGGGTTCCCCAAGGCTCAGTGTCGGGCCCAGCCCTGTTTAACATCCTTATTGGTGATCTGGATGAGGGGATTGAGCGTAGCCTCACTAAGTTCACAGAGAAAAATTATCAGGTTAGTCTACTTGATATGTAGCTGCCAAAGGCAAGTGGCACTTCATTCAGGTTTGGTTTCACTCCTCCATCTTTTAGAGACAGATTCCAGAACCTATACCTTGATAAGACAAATGTGGTGAGGTTCATAGGATTGTTAGAGGAAGAAATTTGTACTGGTGGGCAGGAATGAATTCAAGAATGATATTGTTGCATCAGATCTGTGGAATATGGTTCAGCTGATAAGCTGTAGGGACTTTCTGGAGTGTTTTTTTCCCCAGTATTATGAGCAATAATATTACATCAAATTCAATTTTTTTTTAAGCCTGGAACTTAGCTTCCTAATCCTTACCTTTGGAAATGGGGTTGTTTCTAAGAAGGAGTGTAGTTTCCATCTAGAAGGAGTTTGTAGTGAATATGTATATTTTGGAAGTGCATGAGAACACAAAATCTTCCTGTAACTTCTCTACACTTATTTTCATTCCATGTAAAAGTCTTTGAAATAGATATCAAGAAAATGTAATATCTATTGTCTGCTTGGGGAAATTTAACATAAAAGCATCTGTAAGAAGGAAATGACATAAAAATGGGATGGCAGAAGTAATGGAGATTTAAATGAGAAGAAATCATTATGAGATAAGAAGACTGCTTATCTGGCTGTGTATTAGAATAGAGTTCACCTATGAGATTTCTGTTGGTGAATCTAGATAATGGAATGAACATAATTTTCTTGCCTTTGGAGCTGATGATTTGCATCCTTAGTGAGTGTATTATTAATGTGTTTCTAAACGTTATGCATATCACAAATAACACAAATATGGAATTCAGTAAACATGATTGATGTAAACAAAAAAAAATCAAAGTACATTTAAATCAGTTTAATGAATCACATCTTGACAAAAAAAAAGCAGATTATCAGGACAACTGGGAGTCCGAAAAGCAAATCTTCAACAATATTTTGTAGAAATTATCTATTCTGAGATGCTCAACTTACCAGCTAAATAGATTGGATATACTAAAATACAGTCTTAAACGATTCTCTGGCAGTGCTGTGAACTGTACTGGAAAAAGGTGACTATGGGGACACAGTCTCTGATCCTGCAGACGTTTATGGATGGGTTTAACTTTAATCACTGATTTCTGTTGAAGTCAGGGCTAAGAACCGCCTGCTTAACTAGGCCAAATTACATTGGCATTTGTGGGAGAGCTTTTCTTCAGTAATATAAGATTTTTGTAGTGTGCATTAGTGGTCAATCAGGAAAAAAAAAAAAAAAAGACAAAATTGATGACTGCCATTCCCTAGCATTATTTCCAGTGTACACCTGCTGTGAGTTTGGTTGTCTTTGGTTGGTCGGTTTTTTTACTGCAAATGGTATCTCTGCTTTCATGGACCTGGAAGCTGCTCCAGCAGCAGTACTTTCTTAGTAGTCCAGTCTCAATGGAAGAGCGTCATGTCAGTAGGCAACTGGGATAGATACCCTGCCCTCAGAGCTGTCCTGGCTCCCTGTAGTCCTGTGGGTGCACTTTGGGGTGTTGGTTCTGACACTAGCTGGACTGGGAGTGGAGCCATGTTTCCAAAGCTGAGCCCTTCTGTTGATTTCCCTTCCTATAAACAAAAAGGCATGGGAGACTGGGCAGGGGGTTCTCTGCCAAAAAGCCTTTGTTCTGAAATTCACTTTCTACTCTGTTTGGGAAGCACTACTCAAGGCAGCAGCAGTTGCTAGCTTTTGGGGCAAGTTGCATGTCCCTGCTTGCTTTCCACAACCGGACTTCACTCCCACCCATCTTCCCTTCCCAGTTTTAAGCTCCTCGCTCCCTTTTACACACCCTTAAGCAGCAGTTCACTCTCTGGCTTCTTCCTTCCCTTCTTTTCCTGTCTGCCAAAATGAGGAATCCAATCCTATCCTTCTTCTTTCTTAATTGCTCTTCTTCTTCACCTCAGGGGTAAATATGATCTAGCCGTCCTTCCATCCTAATCCAATGATCCCTACCTCATTCTGTCAAGTTCTTGGCATTTGCATTGTCATTAAAGGCATGGTTGTGTTGGTTGCTAATTATTTCAACTCCCAGTTGCTCTGTGAGAAACATGGGGGATTTATCCAGCAGGTCCTGGGGAAACATCCAGGAGCAGCCAGTGTCAAGAGCTGCTGCTGCCACCTGCCCCTTATTCACCACGGAAGAGTTTTCAACACCACTTGTTGCATGCAGACCTTGGATGAGAAACCTCAGATCTTGACATCCGTTATGTTATCCGAATGCCAGGAATACTGAAGGACTGGGGCTTTAGGTGGGACAGGTACATGCTGTGTAGTGTCTGCATATGCTGAAAAAGAATATATGCTTGGTTAGAGAGATGGGAGAGAGGGTTTGTACATAAGTTGCAGGAATGTGAACTGGTATTGTAGTTGTGCCTCACAATTTACAGCATTATATTAACTTTATCTATGAAGCATGATTCTCCATTTAAAACTAACTATCTGGGACCACCAAAAAAAACCCCCCCAAAACCAAAAAAAAACCACCAAAAAACAACCATTGTAACCTTTTTATAGGTACATTAATCTGTAGCTTGAAATGATCACTTTCAGCATCAAGATTTACAATAGCTACCCTTCAAGCTTCATAATGCACTTTTTTTTCCCCATTCTGACATATTTGAAGAAGAATGGTGTTTCTAAAGGATACAAACTAGCTGGCTTCATTCCACTGGCGATTGCACCTTTAACTTACTTAGACTGGTTTGAGAAAGTCAGATGCACTGGAGAAAAACACCCCCAAGAAGAAAGTGTCTAGATGTTTAGTAGAGTCTCATTCACATTTGAAAAACTCCATGTGCTTTGTGTTTAGACTACGCTTAGAATGGCTCGAGTAAACAATCAGAGGACATTTACATAATCAGTTCATGGACTGTGAGATCCCTGTTGACTGTTCCATTAGTCTGCACGTTATAGCCATTGCCTATGACTGCATGGAAAGTTTACTGCTAATGTGCTTCTCTGGCTCAGGAGGCACACTTGTCTTATAAGTCAAGCATTTATAAAGAAAACAGTGTGTGTTATGTAGAAATCTGATTGAAACCTGGGGCCTGTTGTGATGAGCTGTGTTCAGTGCAAAAGCTTTCAGATGCAGTAGTAAAGCTTGTCCAAATAGCAGGGAAACATGACTTTTTCAGATCAATCTTTGTAAAAGCTCCATCAGTATGTGCTCACAGAACTATTCATAAAAATGTTGTGTCTGTGACTTGAATATTTATTTACAGCTATATTTCGTAGGTAAACAATATTATTTTTAACAGCTTTGAAAGAAAGATGTTTTGGGAAAGGCTCTCTTTTCAAACCGAATTATCCAGGCACTTTGGGTCAAGGTGTAAGGCATTGAATTAGGTGCAGTTAGTTGAAGCTCATCTCTTCTCTGTGCCATAGTTCTCTTGAAAGATGGAAGAGACATCTCATCCTACTCTTGGCTCTCCTTTTTCGTGTTCATTAGCTTTGTTTACACTGTAACCTCTTGGGACAGAGATTCAGGTCCAATCCATCAATATTACCTAAAATCTCAAATGACTTTCAGAGGGGCAGATTTTCTATTCATCCACTATATCTTTTTAGACTGAGAATGTAACTTAGCTGACAGTCAGTAACAGTCAATATTCAAGTTTGCTGTAGGTGGATAGTCAGTTGCCATGTGCAGGCTCTCTAAGGACATCTGTAACTTAAATGATCACTATGCCCAGAAGCATAAAGCGTTTTCTTCCTAGAATATATGCTAGCTCTAATTTGTTTTAGACTTTACTGCTGATTAAAGATCTTAGACAATATAAATGTGTATATTCAAAAGACATCTGGGTGTAAGACACAGGCAACCAACTCTAGATGACCCTGTTTGAACAGAGGGTTTGGACAAGATCACTTCCAGAGCTCCCATTCAACCTTGACCAGCCTGTGAGTCTGTGAAACACAAAAGAAATTCGAGAACAGATTGCAGAAGGGGGAAAGCAAGACTGTAATATTGTGGTGGGATAGACAGAAGCGTTTGCTGCTTTCTTATGGAGTGTTGGCTTCAATGTAACACAAAAACCTTTGGAGTTTATGCTGACTGAGCTGTGTTATGTGGCAAAGTAGCAAACAGGGATGACTGCAGCCCATTTTGCCTTTAGGTGGAAAAGATGCAGGCAGCAATTTGGGCCTTTAATATATTGGGCCTTGTGTGTATCGGTCCAGAAGTTGAATCCCTTCACCTCTGCCACACATTTGTCCTTTATTTATGCCCTTTTTGAGCCTGATATGGAAATCCAGACAACATACTTTTACTCTAAGCAATACATGTCTTATTGGGTGAAAACAGGGCTTTTTGAAATTTTTAGACTCTGTATTAGTCTAGTATAAAAATTGACAGTAATTAACCATCATCATATAGAACAATTTCCACTCCTTTGGATTAACTTAGACAGTTAATTTCCTTACTGAATTTTTATGCCTTCCAAATGCTTACATCTACCTCCATTTTAGAAGTTTTTGGCTAAGTCAACCACGCGTAATGATTTTATTCTTTCTGTGTAAATCAGACTCACATAACTGTATACTCTGGGTATCAGTTGGAGGAGGTGAAGGAAGATACTGTCGTGGATTAACATTCCCACCCCATGTGTGCTCATCTTGTTGACAGGTGGTCAAGAGAAGAGATTTTTAATATATTCCTGGATAAAAACAGTCCTGGTTGGTGAGGGCAGGAATGCTTCTTATCCCCTTTCAAAAATCTATATGGCCCAACAGTGAGGATAATCCAGGGGCTGGAACACCAGAATTTACAAGCAAAGTCAGGAATGCTTAAATTTATATCTCTGCTTCATCCACCTTTTTCCTATTACTGTTGGCAGACCACTCAGAGGTGCTGTACTAAGGTTTTCTCCTCAGTGCTGCAAGATCTGACTCCTTCAGGGCCACTCCAAGCACTGAGTTGAAAGTGCGAGTTTCCTATGCTGCGTGCCAGGAGAAGCAGCCTCCTGTGTAGAGGCAACAATGAGCAAAACACACTGGAAGGTTTTTTGGCACCAGCATAGATGGTCTCATCAGAAGTGGATGCTTACTTTACAGAATTCCTGTCTGTTCGCACTTTTTCCTGAAGTGGTCTCATTGCTCAAATGTGGTACCAGACAATATGCATAAATAGCTGCTGGGTTACATTGAAAATATCCAAGATGACAAAGAGAAGAATTCAGTTCTTTGCGTAACTGGGAGCAAAGACTCAAAGTCTTCCTCATCTGGTGGGGTATCTTAGCCATGGATAAAGTCTCCTGCCACTTTGCTGGAAGGATATTGCTCTGTCCTGGGGCTTTGGTCTGCTCATAAGGGACTGGCTTCCCTTCGTCAGTTCACCTGGCAGATGGGGATAACAGTGCTTTGCTGTCTCTTAGGGGTGCCATAAGGATAAATAGATTAAAAGATTTTGTAGTGCTCAGAGATGTGTGATGGAGGCTGTGGAAGAAGTTAGGATCAGTGAACTGGCAGCAGAACAATAAAAGGTCTCCTCCTGTTTAAGAACTGCAATATTGATGCTGTCTTGAAAAGAGTATCTACCTCTTCCTAGCAGAAATATCAAAATAACTTTCATTTTTGGAAAAGCAGCATTTCTGTCTAGCTGAAACTGCCTTTTTTTTTTTTTTTTTTTTTTTTTTTAATGGTAAACTTATGTTCAAAGGCTGAGATTTTAAGACTTTAATTTCCCTCTTTTTGGGGATGCACACGCACATACACAAAGAGGGGTCTGAATTGGTCAGCATTTGAAAAAAATTCCAATGTTGAGTTTTTCCACACTGATATTCCCTTAGAATATGGGGAATTAATCTGAAGTGTTGATTGTTTATTTGATGCCACCTGACAAATTAGTAGGAGCCTGCTTAAGAGCTTTGGCTTGTGTCTTTCAGCTTCACATCTTAACAACTTATGTGAGGAGAACTACAATCCTCAGAAGATTTACCAAGAGGCTTGTAGTCACTCCATTTTATACAGTGATGCTATTAACCAGCAATCAATTTTTACTGTGCCATAAATGTATGTGTAGTAAAATGTGGTGACAGTTAAAATCCTTTATTGACTCCAGGATGATAACTTTGATTTCCTATTCTTCTCTTTATGTTTTATATCAACACCTGAGAACAGGAATTAAACTAATAATAAAATAATAATAACAGTGCAAAATACATAGTTGGGTAAAGTTGTCAATTTTTCCTTAAGATCAAAACTGGATTTCTTTTTTTCCCTGTGGTAATCTAAAAACAATGAAGAATGCTGAAGACCTCCTTGTTTTTCCCCTTGTGCCCTTGATTTATTCTAATTCTCAGGGCATCAAACACCTGTGTTTGTCCTCTGTCACTCACTGGTATGGGTTGGATTAGCATCTGCAGGCATTCTCTCTTTGAGAACACAATGTTTCTTCCCCAAATTTATCAAGCTTATGAAAGTGTTGATTTATTCTAATGTCATAGGTTGAAGTAGATGAATGATGAACATCACTTCTCTCTTTTCAGATTAGTGATCAATTACACAGACATCATTAATGTGCTCTACATTTTTTCTCTTTCTCCTGTAGTGCCCAAGCATAACGTGGCTTTCATTTACTTTCTTCTGCTAGGGCTCTAGGTAGTGTACTTTTCATAGTACAAGTCAAATTCAATTCAGCTTGTTCTTTTTAGCCCTGAGGGGATGTCTTCAAACACTTCTAATTCTCATTCTGGTTCTTTCAACAGCATGCCTAACAAGCAGAGCTCATAGGCCTTAAGAGTGCTTAATATGGCTGTGTGGTTTTATTTTGGCCAGCATATCGCCCACCAGGTTTTAATGTTCATCTTGAGAAGAAAAAATTGTCTCTTCAGATATTTACAACAAAGATTACGCTGGCATAAGGTGAAATGAGAAGCATTCTCAATTTTTGTCCTTCAGTGTCTTGGGAGGTAACTTGCTCTCAAGTAGAAAGTTCCTTCCTTTATACAAATTTTAGTGTATCTGTTATTTTAGCAGCATAGATTGTTCCTAAAACTAAAATGCAGACCTGAAAAAGTGAAATGCAATGTGAAGTAAGTGAAGCTGATCATCTGAGATAGCTTTTTTTACAACTATGCAAGGGAAATAGAGGAAGAAAAATTGATAGAGATCTGGTAGTTGAGGCTATTCCTTAGGATCCAAATCGAGTCAAGGAGCCTGACTGCTTGAGACCCAGTGGGTGAGCTAGTGCTGGTTATGGCAAAATGCTCAAGAAGATGAGATGCTGGAACCTTTGATACCATTAGATGCCCCAAAGGAAAAGAGGCAAGACAAATTCTGGACAAGCTCCTGTCTTTTACTCCAATTTGCCTAAAACATCTTGGTTTTGGCTGGTCAATAGTCTCCAATAAAAATCTATTTTGTTGGGAAATTCCCCAGCCAGCGTAATAATACCCACACTGAATTATTGACGTGATAATGAATGAGTAACAGCTTATTGCTCGAGTGGATAAAAGCACTGAGAACATCTAGAAAGGCTGCATTAAAATTTGTCATTCACTGGAAATATGGCCTGAAGAGTGCCAGTGTTGTTATTAAAGACTTGCTGATTTTATTAAATGCAGATGAACAATTTTGCCTAAATATCTTCACAGTCCTTCCTGCTGCTTTTTGTTTCTTTTTATTTACACAGATTTTACAAGACAGAATAGGTTTTGCCCATGAATTTGTCTGCTTCTCTGTTTGGTCACTGTCTGAACTCATCTTCTGTGACAGCATTGTATTCCTCATTTCTGTTGTCACACACTGGGGTTAGAGGATTTTTTATTTGTCCTCTCTGGATCACACAGGTGGGAGAATGCTACAGTCTCCTTGCAGAGCCTGCGTTCTAACTGAAGTCACATTTTCTTTTCTGACTAGCTCTGGAGCCCATGGAAATAAATCCCAGCTGGGGTACCAGTCACAGCAGTAGCTGTAGTAATTGTAACAAATCCTGTCAGTTAATAATGTGAGGGGCTGAACAATCTCACCTGTCTGTGCATAAACATCCTTCACAATATGGTGAGCCAGGTGGGGAGAAATCAGCCAATAGACAGGAGGACTAACCCTGCAAGGAATGCCCCGAAAATTAGGGCAGCAGAGGTATAAAGCTAAATGGGGGTCCTCAGAATCAGGAATGAATGGAGAGGATGTGTTTTTTTCTGATGAAGTTGAAAAGAATTTATGTGCATGAAATGAGCTTGACTTTCCTGCTCCTACATATAGATATTATATATATAATATGGATATGTATGTAGGAGGGGCTCCTGTTCAAATGTTACAGGTACTGTGTAGTTCAGCTGTTAAGAGAGGGAGATTCCAAGGATTAAATATGTAGTTTATTTATTTCTAGTTTCTTCCTTTCCTAATAAGCAGGAAATAAGAAGTGTTGTTTTAAGAAATATTACAAAGATAATATAAGCTATCTTTCTCATAATATTTTAATTTTTGTAGTAAAGCCTCAGGGACTTGCAGAGTCCTGTAAGACATGCTAAGAAGCTCCTTAGCTCCTGCATGGCAGAGACATGGAGCTGCCTAAGGAGCTCTCCAGCAAGCTAGCTGTGCAAAAAACTTCAGAGAAGAATACAACACAGGATAAGTCAGCTTATGCCAGCTTGTTTTTTTTTTTTTTTCCCCCTTCCTGGTATCTCTTCTGGGAGCACAACAGATTGACAAGGAAGCATGAACTTAAACCCTGACTAGATCTATATCTTTCTAAGGAACATATGGACATGGCTTTGCCTCCTCTTTCCTTTTCACCACATGGAATTTGGGGCTTGGGAAATGCTCAGGGATGCTGCAGTTTAGAACAAAAGACTATTATTTCAAACCTATAATGTGATTTTCAGTTGTGTAACTCTGAAAGAGGAGAGATTTTAGGGTATTTCCAAGAGACAGATCACAAGGCAGGAGCTGTGTTACCACATCTGTAGAGCAATGGGTGATTTGGAAGCCACTAGTATGAAAGAGCCTAGAGTTTTTAAAACTCACCTCTTGAATCACGCAACATATGGTACTCAGAAGAGCTTAAGAGGTTAAGAGCTGCCCAAATCAAATATTCACTGCTCAGTAGCCCTGGAGTGCACTGCCTGTAAATACTTTGGGGTTTATAGGCACGCCAAGAAGGCAAAGGGGATGAAATGTACTTCTGCCTCCGGAAGGGGAATTCATGTAATAGCATTCATTCCTTTTATAGATAATACTGCTATTTAGGAAGTCCTAAAGTACATGATGTCTTTGCTGATTAAATTTCCTGTGTAAGCAAAATGTTCATAAAGTTACATAACTGCATTTTTCTTACCTCTTTGCTGGCAGCAGCTGTCCGGGTTTCTGGAGCACTGTGACCCTTGCTTTGCCTCCATTTCTTGGTGAGAAAAGAGTGGAGGCAGAGCAGAGGAACTGAGAGAGAAAAAGCGATGCTGTTGTGCTAAATCCTTCTTTCTGCCTATCTAACTCAAATCCTTTATTCCATCTGTGTAACTCATACATACTTCCCACATCCTTTAGCTGGTCTATACTCCCTGTGGCCTGATGGTTCCCACCTGAGGCTGCTAAATACAATTTTGATGAACTAAGTGGCTGAAGTAATTTCCCTGTTTATCCATGGTGAGCTGAACTTAAAAACCAAGACCACCCATTCTAGTGGGCTTGAGATTGCTAGAGAGCTCTTTCCCTCCCACTTATGCCACAAATTCTCTTTTTCCACACTGTGGGACTGCTTTCCCATAATGTAACTTCCATGTATTGGTGAGTCACCTGTCAAGCTGTGAGACAGATGTTTGCCAGAGGGCATCAGACAGGCATCCTCTGCATCATCTTCTGCAAGCAGTTCAACAGAAACAATTGTGGTGGGGAGCACTGTGGGCATGTCCTCTAAGGGAAAAATTAAGGGGGTAGTTTTGCTGCCTCTGGGATAGCTTATCTGACTTTTGTATCCCTTAGTTGGAGAGCAGACCCTTGCCCTTAGTTTTCAGCCAATTTAGAGTGAGTCAAGGCAATAGGAGTCTATTTCAAAGGTTCCATATTAATTATTATGAGTCAAAGTAAAAATGAATTTAAGATTAGTTGTTTTGCCTAAGTAATGATGTCCAGTATGATCAGAGGGTACCCTCTTGCTTTATCTTCTAAAGGTAAAACTTCTTCAAGATTAGGACTAAAAAATATACCAAGACACTTCCACTGTTCTTGGATTTGTTTATTGTAATTCTTCTCCAATTTCCTTTTCTACCAACAGGCTTTGAATGCAAAGGAGCAAACTGTGGATCAAATTAAAGGAAAGAAAAAAAAGATTTTTAAAGAAAATGGTGGCAGCTCAACCGTGGAGTGTACACAAAATCAAAGTTTTGCTGTGTATGGTTTTACAATACAATTCCCTCTTAAGAGATGGATCATTTTCCTGCTGTTTGTAGAGAGTCAATGTCCTCAGGGCTGAACCCGTTAAGGGATCTAGTGCACTTAGATAGGAGAGCTTAAAACATCCTGTGCAGGGTTTAAAAAGTCAAGACCTAAAGCCATTAGCACCAGAGAACTTCCAATCTGGAAATTAAGAAAGGGAAAAAAAGATAATATATGAGGAAAGGAGACACTTAAAAGACTCTAAAATTCCCTTGTTTTTTACCAGTATTTTTCAACTATTATATTGCTTTTTTGAGTCACATAACTGAGGGTAAGGAGAATCTGCTGCATGGCTTGAGGAACAGCCAGGAGTAACAAGCTCAGCACAGTCTGGCCTTTTATTCCAAGTGAAGACCTGCAAACCCTTTGTCCCAAGAATCAGAAAAACCTGCTCTTTTGTTTTGCCCCCCTTCAGACAGCGCATGATGGAAGGGTCAATCACCTCCTCTTCAGTCTAATATTTTCTCTGTTGTGCCGTCTGTCTCACTTTTGACAGTGATCAGCAGTTTTGCTCAGTGTATGTGGGACTTTGCTGCAGACAATTTACAAACATCAGGGGAAAGAAGGGAGTTGGTGGTGTTTTTGAATTCGCATAAGTTCTTCATTTTTTGTTGTTTATAATGAGTAGCTGAAAAACAAAATGAGTGTTTTGTTTCCTGATATGCACAAATATTTGTTCAAAATAACTTAAATTGTTTACTGAAGTTACTCCATTTGAACATTTCTTTTTTAAGCATCATGTGAAAGCTCTTATTTCTTCCATGATGGATATTTGTCATCAACTCATGTGAATGTTTTGACAAATCAAAGGATGGATTGTTCTGTTTTGCTTGCTTGGATTGTGAAATAAGAATATCCATAACATGACAGGGCATGAAAGAGCCTGAAATGAATTAAAGCTGTACTTTAATGAATGGGCTTTTAATTTAGTGGATTCCTTAGAAACAAGTGTGGTAAATCCACTTTTGGTAAATCCAAAGGATGGTTGACACATACGTTTTGTATGGGTGGGTACTGGCAGACAAGAGCTGATGATTCATCATTCCAGATGGACTGTTTTTCAGCAGATGAGTGTTCTAGCTATCATATTTCAATTGGGAGAACTGCTCTGCTGTAGAGCCAATAAAATATGATTATCTCAGCTCAAAACCTGGACAGATGAAAACATTCTCAAGCTGGATACTTGAAACCATCCAACCAACAAGTATCTCTCAGCCTTCACTGTAAAGTAGGCAGGTTTCTACCTGCTAAATTTTTTGCTCTGTTGGGCTGAATGACATTAAGTCAAGGGATATTCCATGATGAGCATGGAAGAACTGAGCAGGCATACACTTAGTGCTTCATTCAAAGCTGTGTGTCAATTCAGATGGAGAGCCTCTCTTGGCAAGTGTTGCACCTGAGTGTTTTTAAAATTTTAAACCATAAACAAAGATAACACCTACCATCCATTCTTTAGAGAGAAATAGAGAGATCTGTATCTTAATGTGTGTATGATGAAAAATGTTGTGACTGTGCATTTGTACTAAGTATGTAAAAACATTGAATTTTTCCAAGACAACTGTGCCAAAAAATGTGGGTCTTTAGAAAGCAAGACCTGTAAGGGAGCACAGGAAATAATTTGGATCGTTTTGCTTCCCTGATCTTTTCAGGAAGTACAGGATAAATGTACTATTTGTTCCTTAAGGGTTTAGCAACCCACTAACAGAACCTGATGTACCTCTAACCATCTAATGTCTCATTGTGATGCAGGCTTGCATCACTTTTTGCTTTCAGATGCGTCTCAGAGAGTACCACCATGTCCATGTACCAGTTTGCATGGGAAGAGTTCAAGGCATCTGACATTCTTTGTGTGCTCCCATTCAGAGAGCACTTCAGAGCATACTGGATCTGAGCCCTGTAATTACAACCCTAAATAAACATCTGGGAGTCCTGATTGCCAACAGGTTCCTCAGAAAGCCAGCCAGTGCTAGTCTGGAGAAATGTTTTTGGGGGATATGTGACAAGAGCACGCTTAAGGATATTTGTGCCCTTTTCCTGCAGCAACTTTTTGGTGTTGAAGGTGCTAGCATGTTTTTTAATCCTTTGTGATCCCTTTGTGTTAGATTTTGTATTAACCTGCTGTTAGGCTTCCAGTTCCAGCTACAGACACTGACTCATCACTGTAGAAAGGCCTCCTACTGCTCAGTGAGGCAATGTACTGTGAACAAACTTACCGTCATCAATCAAAATTATTTCACAAACTTGTTCCTGGCTTCTGTTGACCCTATGTTTTGAGAGCTGAGAATGCAAAATGCAAACTCTGTGGCTCAGGACTGAAAGTTTGGATAGGATAAGAGGCACTGTTCCTTTGCACTCAAATACGAGAGTATGATTGCAACCAGATCTCTGGTGTGACGCCTTTGTGAGGTAAAAATGTAAAACTCTTGCATGTGTAAGTAGAAGCTCCATCTCTGCAGATGTTGTAACCTAATTTAATAGGTGGTTGGCTGCTTCCAGTAAGAATGCACGAGAAGATGTGAACACAGCAGTAGACAACTTCTCTTATCTTTTTTACGAGGAGCTAAGATTTTTCATCCTAATATTTGCTCAGCTCTTGCTGGCCATAATAACAGCAATATCTAATGCTACTGTAGGTTTACCATGCACTGAAAGACACCAGGCAGTGCATCACATACATTAGAGTGTTAGTGACACAGTGACACGATTAATGTGCAGTAAACAAACACCTGGAACTGGTAACTCTACCATGGAAACATTCCCATCTCCTCAACTATGTCATCTGAGCCTTTCCATATTTAATAACACGTCATGATGATAGATAAGGGATGGAGGATACAGAACTTGGCAAGGGGTTAATATGGAAATTAGATGCCAGGGTAGATATGATAAAGCACTTTATCACATTTAGCAAGACTGTCCATTCTAGTCTGACCATGATGCAGACTGGCACCAAACTGGAGGTTATTGACCTGACTTTGTTTGCATCTGACATTGCTGCTTTTGAAAGCAAATGAGTTCTGGTGCTACGAGCTCGTAGGGCTGCCAGTTTCTCTGCAGACTAGCATTGGCTGACCTTCTTTTTCAGACTAGCTTCTGCAAATTCTCCCCTAATGATTCCCATAGATCACGTAAGTAGAATGAAATGGACTGATGGAGGTAGTGAATATTGAAATCTGGCACTGGTCCCTCTGGTTGAACAGGATGTGATGAGTACTTGCATGTGCACTGGGCAGACAAGTACCTGCTCCTCAGTCTAGGAGAGAGGAAGACTTATGTAGAAGTGCTGTGTGGCACAGGGCATTGAGGAGCACTCATCTGACTCCCTCTTGACTTTAAATTTTAGATGCCTAGATATTGCCAAACAGTCTTTCCCCCTAAGAAAAGGCCTGTAGTGATGCTGGGAGCCATGCAAAGACATTTTGCTCTGTAACTGCATGTGGCAGTTCCAGTTCCCTTCCTGCCATGTGTCTGGGACTGCTGCAGCCAGAGGCAGGCAGGGAAGGTGAAAATTTGGCTCCTTTCTACAGCCACTGTCAACCCATTTCATTCTGAGCTGAGCAGTCCTGGAAGCCTGAACCACAATGATCTCAAAATATAAGATTTCTGCTTAGAAACAGAGCCAACTGAGCTTTCTTTTTTCTAAGACCTTGATCTGCTTTACACCTGATGTAATGGGGGTAACCTTACATAAGCAAGGCATCACTGATTGTAATTGGAAAGCAAACAATCATGTTCAAAATGCCCTCTTGTAATGCTGTGAAAATCTGGGGCAGTTTACTAGGGGTCACTATGGACTGGCTGCTTTGGTTAAACTTCCAGGTGATCCTAATCGAACCCCAAACTTTCTGAAGTGCTGTAATTCTTGTTAGGCTAGGCATATTTTTCTGAACTGTTTGGGAAGTGCTACATGTATCTGTTCTCATGTGCTTTGTCTTCCTCTCTTCTTTACATTTTTCCCCTACTCCACCCTTTTCCTTCCTTCCTGTCAAAGCAATGACAGCTTATGTTTTGGAAAATGGGCAAAATTTTAGCAAAATTTAATATGGTAAAAATTTTTGACTGGCTAAATGTTTGCTTTCCTGCGCTGCCTAGGTCAGGGGTAAAAATTACCTCCACCTTTTTTCACCCTGCTACCTCTTGCCCATGAACTATTAATACAAGACAATATATTCCTAACAGTCAAAAAACCTCTTTATTTCCTCAGTGTCCTTTCCTCACCCTCCATCCTCCCCTGTACCAAAACAAAGCACATGCCCGTGGGACCGGAGTGTGCGAATTCCACTGGCTCCCTCCTCAGCCATTCACCCCCGTCCCTCCTGCTGGGAGGTGAACACCATCCACACATCACTTGAGACAAGAACAATATAACACAATCTGTTTTCAAATTTTCTAAATATTTCCCAACTTTCATTGCAGGCTGTTGTCTCCACACTGTAAATTTGTGCCAAGAACTCCCCAACAGCATTCTCCTCTGCCTTCCCAAATCACTCGGAGAGCAAACAAACCTTTCCCTGAGTCACTGATTTTTGCAAGAAAGCATTTTTATTTATTAAAAGTGAAGGGAGAATGGCTAAAATGCACAATTTACAGCTCACAGCTCTTCAGTGAAAGTATGATCTTTGACAGCACAGAGATGCTTCTGTGCTGCTCCCACCTGTTATCAGGATTTCTCCCTCCCCAGAGCAGTCAGGGTAAACCTGTGCTGGGGAGGAAACAACTGTGCCAGTCTTCTAGCCTCTCCAAGCCCATAAGGCCCTGTTGTTCCATCTATAACTGGTTTTTACGGCCTGAATGAAAAGCTTTTGAGGTAACAAGCACAGGATAATATGATTATCTGTATTGCAGTAAGCAATACTGAATGGCTCAGCCTAGTTGAGAATGTGTTAAATTAGTACTGGAACAATTTAGCAGGCACTAGAATTAATTAGGAGGATTTTTTTCTTTATTTAGAATAAAAAAACCTAAGTTATCTAGAACCTAATCATTAAGTTGGACCATAGAAATTTCCAGTACACATCATTAGAAGTACTTCAAATTATTTCAGTAAGGGCTAATACTTGTCTGTGAGGTCCTATACTCATGAGGTTGTATACTTGTGATAGAAGCAAAAGTGTGCCTTGCTCTATAAGAGTGCATTTTTAACTGGACATGACTACATTTTGAGCAGGCATAATCCTTGATTGCCTTCATTTATTTTCCCACTGTTCTAGTAGTGTAGCACATTTCTATTTCTATTTTATCATCTGGCTAAACTCACTGTGGCTTTCTACTTTTTTTTAAGTGCCACTGGAGGAAATGTCCTACCATTTGGTGTTTGTGTTTCAGCCCTCCCACTCTTCACTGAGCTGTTCCAATACAGAGAGCATGATCCAGTGACTAAAGCAAAGAAAGAAGCTTAAAAGAGTGTGGTTCTGTTTCTCAATAGAACATCAGTAGCTGTCATGTAAAGCAAGGAAACAACTTTTTCAGTTCCTTGAGCCGTGATGTAGAAGAGTACATCTGCACTGGGATGTGACTCACTCTGCAGGTGTGCCACATCAGGCAAATAGAGTGAGTCTCCTTTCATTCCATTCAAAAGCTTGTGTACCTGAAAGATGGATCTTTTGTCCCTAGCTGTATCACCTGGTCTAAAACATAAAGAGTTCAGTATTCTTTCTGAGGTGGGGAGAGCTTGTATTTTCCACGGGTCTTGGAAACCAGCTTGCCACTACCTGGTGCCTGAAACCTGAAAATCTGTGTCAATATATCTTAAATTTGGCACCCAGATTATGAGGCATCCAAGTTAAATGGCATCTGATAATTCTGACAGTTGGTCCAATCTTTCATCCTTACAAAAACGTGTCAGGGTGCCTGTATATAGCTGATGTATTGATATGAAACATCATCCCTATTGCTGTGAAACAGTTGTTTTGCAAAATTGTCTGTTGCAAAATTAAATAGCTGAGCTTTGCATGTTTATTTGTTTGTTGGCTGGTTGTTTGCTTGATCCAGCTTGAAGCAGAATAGTATTTCTGCCTGCTTTGGATAGAGCTTGGGGGAAAAGCTGATAGAGCCTGAATCTGTGTCTGCATTGACAAGATCTGGTTTGAGCTGGAGATACTTCTTCATCCTGAAGTTCTCTGTCACTGTTCATGGCACGTGTTTCACTCCAATAAGGCCTATTTCTGATGTTCATTAACAAGAAAATTTCACTGTGACTATCTGCAAAGGTGTGAGAAGAGTGACAGGAAATGCTGTTATTTTACCTCAGGGAACTCTGAAGACCACCAAGCAGGCAAGTGAGACAAGACATGGCAGGAGGAGCAGAACATGTTTTTGATAACTTCTGGGTGTGTGGCCAAGGACTGGATCTGTTCACCACCTCTGCACACTTGAAATCTATCCCAGTCTCTGGAGATCCAGAGCATCAGGTATACTGGAGATATGTCACAGACTTGAGTCTGCTTGTTCAGGCAGTCTGGATGGATCAGAGGCAGGTCCAGGATTCACCACAGGTCTCCCAGAAGGAATGGTAATAATTTCCAGATGTAATTCACTTTCTTGGACTCAGGGGATGCTGCCATCTCTTAAGTGCTTGAACTCAGGCTGTGAGTTGTAGGTGCATGACTTGGGAAGATTTGGGTCAAACAAAGCCTGAAATGCGGGCAAAAAGTCCACGTGCTCCTTGGTCATGAGGAGCAAAAACTTTATATCTGTACTTGAATCTGTTCCCATTTCCACTTACCAGTGAGTGATGGTCTTTCAGCAGCATTCCCCTCTGATTTCTCCCTCAGTATGAGCTAAAACAGGTCTGTTGGCTCTCTGGGCCACATAGGCAATTCCTTTTGAGGCAGTATACTGCTAAACCTCCTCAATAGCTCTCAAGAGGAGTGTGAAGACTGTTTTTACAGCTGAATATGGTGCATGGGTTGAAATGTGGGCCTTTCATCTTAGAGGTTCCCTACCACATGTTTTTGTTATGAAGAACAAAGTCAAATCTTCTAAAGTTTAATGCTACGTAGCTAAAAGTTTGCATAGGGCTTTAGAAAAACAAAGGAATCTACATTATTATAAAAACAGAACCCATTCTTTTATATAATAAGCTAAAGTAAATATATTGCAGTTTAACAGCTGATTTGGAGAGTCCTTTTCACAGTTTCTGTAGTCTCAAAGCCCAAACCCCAGGAGTATGAAGAATATTTGAAGAAACTAAACAGCTCTAACTGTGGTGGACAATTTCATGCAGATGATAAACTGACTGTTTAGAATAGTCCCTGCATTGCAGGAGTATTTGCTTCTCTGTTTTCTATGTCCTTCAATCCAACTGCCTGTGCAGAGCTGGGACAGTCCTGTCAGGGAGTTATCAATATGCTGCCACATACCATCTGCAATTCTGGAATTTGCTTCTCCCACCCACATCACGGTGGTTTCACAATGCGCTTTCTTGTACTGTGGCAGGGACAGCCTCCTCAGGACGTGTTTTTCTTAGTCACATGGATTTGTCAGCCTTTTTTCCTAATCAAATGAGCTTTTCATTGTGTAGTCAGCATTGGATAAGCACAAGGGCTCACAGATGATTCTTCAAGGAGACTTTCAGTGTGTTTAATTTACTGCTCATGATTTCTTTCCTTGAAGCATATCTTACTTCCCCACTTAGACTGAGCAGTAGTTCCCTGGCACCTGTCCTGGGTGAAAATGACAGTGTGATCTTTTATCAGCAGCGAGCAGTATTTCATGTGAATATTTGTGCTGCAGAACTGCGCTGTCAAAGGGCTGCAAGGGGTGGATAGACTGGGAAAATCTGTGGGACAGCATGAGGAATTAGCATGTGGGCAGTGTGGGCCACTTGTTTGTTGTAGAGACCTGACAGGATCTGGTCCTGTCAGACAGAGCCTGAGCTTACATGGACCAGTAGAGCTCTGCTACGTTTAGTGGCACTACAGCAATTTATGAATCATGACTTGTTTTTCTTTTTTAGTATCTTGCTCCCTGGTGACCACCCTGACTCACCAATCCTTTTCCTGAGGGTGCATTTCCTAGCTGTTAAATGTCAAATTATCAGGATTAAGAAAACCTGCCAGTAAGGCTTTGGTTTGCATTGCTGTTGGTGGTTAATGAGCAATGGTATGTGGCTGCACCATCCTCAGAGGCTTCATCTCCTCATCATGTTAATGGTTAGTCATATCACAGAGGCCCACTGAATGGAGAATATTCCTTCCTGAAAAATTGCTCTCTATAACAGAGGATCTGTCTGAGAAGAGAGGCATTTTGTAAGGCTGGTCAAATTCTTCAAAAGATCTTGAATTTTGGGAGGACTATAACACAGCATGTCTACTTTGTTGGTGTCATGTGGGGACAGTACCCATGTCCTGGGGACTGCCAGACTTGAGGCATCACTGTGGACAGCTTCAGCCTGTAAGCAACCATCTTGCTGCTGGTGTTGTGACCCACTGCTGGTGAGCCTGACTTCTCCAGAGTGGGAGCATGAAGTGCAGCACAGTCTGCTTGTTGGGCTGCCTGAGGAAGCTTGTTCAAAGCTGGAGGCATTCACTACTGTGCTGTTCTGTGCAGTCTGAGCATGTGCTAAAGCTAGAAGTATACTCAGAAGAGGGAATCCGAGGTAACAAGAAGACAATATTGGTCAGATACACTGTTTTTAACCAGTTTCAGTCGGTTTTTCCCACTTCTCCACTAAAATTCTGTTTGGGGAAAAAAAAAAAAGCAACACTCCAAACCTTTTTATAGTTCTCCTTCTGTTTTTGTGATTAAAAATAAAAATGTAAGCATGTATGTGGCCCTCTTGAATCACATTTTCTTCTTAGTGCTATTGAATTGGGTTCTTCCAAACACAACAAAGTCTTTTCAGAAAAATCTTTTTCCACTAATATTTCCCATCAGACTGCTGCAGGCATTCAAAGACTGAGTGTGTAAGTAAAGGAGACAAATGACAATGCCAAACAATGCTGAATTGCTGGAGGTTAGAAAGAGAAGGGTTTTGACAGCTAATTGAAATCTAAGTAGTATCTTTCTGGCATGCTACTTCCCCATTTGTTCTCCCTTCACTAGTAGTTAACAAGCCTTTATTGATTACTGTGGCAGATTTGCACTGCAAATGGAATCTGAAAGTTACTTTTTTGGCCCATAATCACTGACTATATATATATGTTTCATATCTATCTGTCTTACATATTTCACAAATCAGTGCCTGGGAAAATCACGTCCTGGTATAGTTGTCTGTAAAGGTGAAATAGCATTAGTTATTTTTTAAATAATAAATTTCAACATCAGAGTAAATTCTTCACAGAGGTATGCAGAAAGCCTCTGTTACTGCTTCATGACCAGCATGCCTGAATGTAGAGATTAATTCACCTTCACAAGTGTTGTAAGTTCCCTCTGAGCCTGCAGTCAGGTTGGCCATCTCTGCCCTTCTAAAGTGGGAGTACTTCAAGACTTATCTGTGGAAAGTCTCTTTCAGATTCAGCTGTCAGTTGCAGATCTCTTCTGGCTTGGACTTCTCAGATTCCCATCTCCAGGGAGCCAACCATAAGGTCCCATGAGTCCTCTTGCTTCCCTGTCCCAGTCTCACATGGGGCTGTTCCCTCTGGGGTTTGGACCACCTGTGCATTGAAAAGCTCATTTCCCAGCTGTGCACACGCCTCTAAGACTTTTGCTTATTAGCTAAGGTTGTTAGTCAAAAGGGGAGGATTTATGAACCTGATAGAATCTGACAATGTGTGTATCTTCCACACAGTTAATTTCTTATCAACCACAGTTCATTTCTTATCATCCAAACAATTCTTATAAATAACTGTTAATTTGCAATTTTCAGCATATTTCCCTCCTCCTTTTTCCTTTCTTATGCTATTGCCACATCCTTGTGTGTCAGCCTGAACTTTGGCATCAAAGGCCATTTCCATACTCCATGATACTCTTAATTTTATAACCGTATGAAACATCACATCCGTACCATAGAGAGTGGCAGGCTCCCATTCTGGTCTTTAGGCTCCAAACTGAATTTGCAACCCAGTTCCACAGGGCATGTAAAACCCATCTGTGTCATTCCCTCTCTGACAGCCATGCTGTTGCCTGTGGGGCTGGAGGTGCACTTCCTTGATCACAAGTTTGTACCGCTACTTCTCTTGATTTTACCAGAATTTTCTACACCAGTGCTGGTAACTTTATCAAACAGAAGTGAAATCTCACTGGAATGTGGGATCAGGCTTGTTTTTCCATTGCACTCCAATCTTGTTAGTCATAAACTCCTGGCCTAGTTTGCCATAATTCTGCCTGAAACTGATGTCAGCTACAGTTAAATGAATTGCCTCAATTTTTGCTTTAGTAAAAAATAAAACACTGACATGCGTCTGAAATTTTAAGAAGCATGAAAATTTCTCAACAGCTAACATCTCATCCATCACTTCTGGCACTTCTTGCTATGAATTGTCTTGATCTACTCATCCATTTCTCTCCGATTAAAATTCTACAATATTCTTCCTACTTGGTTGCAAATTAACTGGAAGTGTTTCATCATCATCAGTCAGGTTGTTCTTGATTTTCCTCAAATTAGCTATTTGAAAACAGAAGTGTGAACACTATTGACTGTGTTTTCCTCTGATTTCCTTTGATTCCTGTCATGATTCCTGCTTATGAAACAAGGGTTAATTGTTGAGGGGGAGATGACCTGTTTATCCATATGTTGTGCCCAGGAAATTGTTACTCTCTGGATTCAGTACTCATTGTACCTGTATTCCTATAATAAGGTCAATAGCCATCTGTATTCAGGTTAGAAAGTTGTCATCTAAGGTTTTAGAAAAATAGACTTATATTTCACTAAAGGCTGCATACTATTCAATAACACACTCTGAATTTTCGGATTCATTTCATTATAGACTGACACATAAAGAGTGACTTCTTATTTTGGCTTGTCCTAGCACACAGGACCCTGCCTGAACCCTGTACATCAGAATGTTGTTAAACACTCATGGTTTGAGACTCACCTGAAATGGATCTGTGTGTGTGTGTGTGTGTGTGTGTGTGTGTGTGTGTTTTAGAGTGCTAAGAACAACCAGAAATTGTAAAAATAAGGAATATGGTACCACATGAGGTGATGTTTCTCAGCTGATATTCAGCTCTTCACTTTGCCCCCTATCTCCCAATGTCTTTTTCCCAGACTCTGAGCCTCCTTTGTACACATTCCCTCTGCTTTTTCCTACTCCATCAGTCTCATAGAGTGCTGGGCATTGTAGAGTGGGGTCATGGAGCTAACTTCTGCTGGGAGCACTTGCTGCCCCAGTCCATGTGAGTACCCTAAACTCTTAGGAAATACTGTACTGCCCAGCAGCCCAGGGCCACAGGTAGGCTGCAGTGGGCAACCTGGGCACTTAACACCAGGCATCAAATGACATCTGCAAGTGGGAAATGTAAAACATGTTGGTGTTCATTCCTCAGCTATAAATAAAAAAAATTCAAAAACTGAGTATATCCTCTCTGTCATTGTTCTTTATTTCCGCTGCAAATAACTCGCAACAATAAAAATGAAGGGATGCCAAATTTGTGTGGCTCTTCAAAGTAAATTCTTTACTTGAAATGAAGTTCAGTTGAAAAGCCTGACCCTCCTCCCAACAGTTTTGCAGGCCAGATGGGTTACTGCTGTCCTTCAGCATGGAGCCATCCTTATGGTGTGATGCACCTTTTTTCTCATGAATCTGAAAGAAAAGGATGAGAAACTTTATGTCTCCCTCCTGTCTTGCAGAAACTTTCCCTGCTACCTCTGGGTGGAGTCCCTTAAGGCCATACACATAATGATCCGTTCACTGTTGGCTAATATCCTCCTCTCCAGAGCCATTCAGTCATTGCTGACTTTCCTTACAGTTCTGTCCTCAGGTTCCTCAGACTTTTCTTCCTTTCTCTCTAAAAAGCATTCATTATTCCTCCCTTAAGCTTCCCAGTATCCCACGGTGGATTTTTGCAACTTTTAATTTCCCAGCAGGGATATGAAAGGTCTACAAGTAAAACGCTTTGCTTGCTCTTATCTGGGAGATTACAGAGGGGAATCGGATAAAAGCAGGGGCTGAATACTCAATGCTTTGCCATTGTCAGCAGCAATGCACTTTTGGTAGAAAATGCCATTATCCTTATGCAGTAGGGCTTTAAAAACTTTTAAAAGGCATAAAAAATTGAGGAATCAAATTCTTTGGGCATTACTCTCTGCTGCCCTGAAGTTCCTTTTCATTGCACTGGAGGCAGAGGAAGGAAATAGAGTGACTGGATCCCTCCACTCCCATAAAATATTCAACAAAGAGAGACAGTCCTTATTGCATACCTGTTCCCCCCTAATTGTGAGAGCAGGAGGGGGATGTGGAGGACACGACTCCCCATCAGCTGCATAATGAGGTGAACAGGCTGGTTTGGTCTGCTGCTGTTCCAGTGCTGTGCTGCAGGAAGCTGGGATTCACACTGACATCTCAGTTCCTCTGGCCTTTTTAAAATTGGTAATTGTGAACATCATCCACACTAATTATTTTTGAGAAGTTGCAATGAGCATCCTTGTAAGAATGTTGGACTGTGTTCACAATTAAGGGCTGCCTGGAGGATAAAGATGGCTTTTTCTTTTTCAACAACACTGATTGAACTCTGACAAACCACGTTTTTCCTTGTTTCTCTTGATGTTCCCTTATGCTATGACAGGAATAAATTACACAGTGGGAATTAAATGAGAAGATTTCATACTGATAACCATGCCTGTGCTTCAGTTTTCCCTGTTTTGCTTCACCATATTCCCTGCTCTAAATGAATATGTGCAGTTACACATCTCTATTCTCTCACAGTATAAAATAGCCTTTCTTTTCCAGATGAAATTTTCTTGTCCCATGAAGCTGATCTTCATCCTTCCTTTTGGAAAGGCCTTCAGAAATGCAGAATTATGCTTAGAAATCTAGTGACAGTAGACAAAATAATGTTAAATGTCTGTCTCAAGTCCCTATACTTGTATCCTGGAGCTAGAAAAGTTAGAACTTAACCTCAGGATTTCACTGCCAGCCCTTTTGCATACTTTCACACTTTCCTCTATTAAAGGTTATTGATTTTGGGTTGCATTTCATAATAACCATTATGCCAGGGGCTGAACTGGGTGACTGTGGAAACAGCTCTGTGCTCCTGCTGGTAACAAGAATGTGCTGGTGGCAGGCCAGGTTGCTCAAATTGCCGTGAGGATCCTGCACATCCTCCTCATCATCTGCGAGGAGACCAGGCTGTGCTCAGTAATGGACTGACTCTGTGCCTGGTGTGCCCTGGCTGCCACCAGACAGCCACAGCTGAGCTTTGCTGTTTGTTTCTGGTTGGTGAGGGAAGGAGAAGCCAGACCACTTTGGGTGACCCAGAGCAAGGAGGGTATTGCCATTTGAGAGACGGGTATATTAATATAAGGTGTAGTCTGAAGCCTTTTGGCATTTTTCTCTTTATTTCTGCTCATGTAGATGGGAAGGGAAGACTCAGATTGAACCTCTGCATGTAACATGCATGCCAAGGACTCTGCTTCCCCTGATCCTGTTTCCAGCCTGACAATGAGTCTCTGCTGCTGTTGCAAGGTCCTGTTACCCCTCTGTGCTGGTGTACAGAGCATGACATGGTGTCTTCAGCAGGGAAGTGGGACTAATGACTGCAAAAGCATGGCAAGGCTTCACTCACTCAGATTTGCAACTGGCTTTGCTTATTTCTCAAGGAAAAAATAATGACATAAAGCTAAATGCTGTTAATAGTCAAAACAGGCACTCGCCTCTATAACCCAATTAATAAACAAAAGTTTTAGTTTAATTACCCTATACTGCATGTTAGAGGCATAGAGGCCTTACTGATAGTTTAATCAGGTTACCTCCCAAACAACCTTCTGTGACTATAGCTAATTGCATAAAAATTTTAAATTTCCAATATCAGCTTTTGGGATTAAAAGACAAAACTGTCAGTCATGTCTCTGAAGACTACCTTTTTTTCTGTAACTGTGGTTTGAAGGATTTCAAAAGCTTATTTTCTTAGCTTGATTAGTGAACCTACTGGTTATTTTGATTTTTTGTCTTATTCTTGATTATTTCTAAACTCCCAGACACTTCCAGGAAAACAAGTTTCCTTGAAACAATGTGCCTCACTAACAATATTTTATCATAGGAAGCTGTAGAAAGCTTGTGGGTTTGAAGCAGAACTGATTTTCTTTTCAGTCCTCTAACAGCCAAACATTACACATAAAAAAGATGAATCTATGAAATTTCAATTGTTCCTGTGGGACTGGAATTTTAACTAAAGGAAAAACATTTCTATAATACCTGCTCAATCATAACACAGTTCAGTGACCTGCTTATGATCAAGTTAACTATCCTTATGCTTCCTTATCTCTTTCAAGGACAATCTTGTGTGAAAGTCAGCCCTGCACTGGAAACTGGCAGCTTCTTCACTCCTGGGAGGGGGAACCAGGCTCTTACAACTACTGCCTGCCAGCTGCCAGCCAGAGGCACAGCATCCCATATGGCATCACCTACAGAAATGCATATCCACACGCACATATACATATGCATATATATAAATATATGCGTATACATTTACCTCATAGGATTCCTTTCACAGGGCTCTGTCTCTGAGGCTGTGCCTTTTGACAGAAATTCAGCTCCTCTCAGTTTGGTTGCAGGCGTTCCAATCTGTGTTACCAGAGCAGAGTGATGCTGTGGGTGACATTGCTCTGTGAGCACCATTTTGCTTTCTCCACCCCTCCACCACGCCTCTGATGTGATGCACTTGTCAGGCAAGGAAGGTGTAGTGCTCTGGAAGATCCCTGCAATCACAAGTGTGACATATAGAGGCCACCCACAGAGAAACTTAAATATCTCTGTTACATCATTGCTGGGGATTGCACTTGCAATAATAACTTCAAAATGGGAATCAGAAAGAGCCCAGTGAGTGGATTTCTCCTGACTGTGTGTGCTCGGGAAGTGGCAGTGGTAGAGAAATGCTGCAGTGTTACACCATATTGTGCACCTCTGTCTTACAAGCTCACTAAGAGGGCTGTTCTATGACATAGTTTCAAAGACTTCCTGTTGTCTGCATTGTCACAGATTTGCTGCTTGTATCAGTAGGTGTATGAAAATCCCATAATCTGTCATAGCTGGCATTTGCCATACAATGATGTAGTAGACCCATAAGAAAACCAGCATCTGGACTTACTCACTTCTCTCATGAGCTCATTTTCTAAGGGTCTGTGCCATAGTGTTGGTGGATCATGCCTCCTCAAAGGCTAAAGATTGATCACCTCCAATGCAAAGACTTAACACTGAGAGCTGCAGAGTTTTTCTGATGCCAGATGACTTTATGAGAAGCTGTAGAGAGATGGCAGCACTCAGGAGGACTCAGGCATTTCACAATTATATTTGCAATACAGGGGTATTTTGACTACTAAAGAAGCCCTGGATATGCTCTGGCTCCCTTCTGCCATGCAGAGGGACTCTGAGGTGTAAGGTAGAGGGGTCACAACCATGTCTCCTTTTAGCATTGAGCTAGGACACAGCTGGGGAGAGCACATGTTCCCATCCTGGGAAATGCTCATTCATCCCATGTTTTGTATAGATTGACCCTAAAAACTTTTGTCTGAGCGATATCATTTACTTCCATGTTCATGACAAATGACACCTAGAGTACATTCTGATATAGCTTACATTGGAATGTGTGCAAACATGCTGCCATTCATTCACTGGTCTGGCTGGCAGGCCTGGGTGTAAGCAAAATAGAAGAGCCTCCATTGTAACTTAGACAAAGCCAGCAGCAGCCAAGACTCATCTGTGTACAGTTTAATGCTGTGGCAGAAAACTGTGTTGTAGATGTAGTTTTAGGAAGGTTGTCTACAGTCTTATGAGCACTGCTAGCAGTTGGGAACCAAAATTTAATTTTGCCCCCAGAGTCAGGGAAGTTCTCAAAATTTTCAACATCTGATTCACATTTTGGTTAACCATCTATTTTTGGATATGTCTCTTCTCACTTGAAATGATGTGGATCAAGTATTTTTCTCTCATTATTGGGAGTACTCTCTCATAAAAACTAACTCTTTCATAATTTACTCGTAGCTCTGGGGGCTGCCAGTGTGGTGGGAAGAGCAATAGTCAGGGTTGTTATGATGTTCTTCAGAGAATGTGCCCTTCTTAGGCAAGGAGTGCTGTATGGGTGGTAAAACACTTTCTGCTATTGTATTTGGTGGAGTCATGTCACTCTCATACTCTCATGAACATATAGGGAGGCTCAGCAAGATCCTCAGAGGACAGCTGCTGTGAAAATTACCAGTGTGTGGAATTAGAATCAATTAAACTTTGAACCCTGCTTCATACTGCCCTGTGTCTGGCAGATTGTGTAAGTACATGAAAGGCTTTTTGTCTATCTATAACTATAGTCATTAACCAAGGGATGGGCGATTATGGTAAGCAACATAATAATCTTGAATTCCAGAGATGATTGCATAGGACACTAGAGAAACAGTGGATTAACTAGTGTTTGTCTAGTAGAAAACAGACCACTGAGAAATCAGGTAGCAGTGAAACACAAAAAAGAAATCTTTATGCAAAACCAGCTGTTATGTTTCATGCAAACCTAGGGAACAGTGGCCCTCTTACCCGTGTTTCTCATAGCAGCTCTTGGTTTCATATATTTCACTGACTGCACAGTGGAATTGATGGTTTCCCTTAGGCATACGTGTCTGCTTTCCATCATTAAAAACTTTGTTTTTAAAAGAAGAGAGCAGAAGCTGTTCTGATTTTTCCTTTGAATTAACATGCTTTCAGGAAAACTGCTTTATAATAGCCCAGATATCAAGTTAGAGGTGGATGCCTCTGCAAAGTGCTTTTATAAAGTGCTTATACCCGTGCAGCTCTCTGCTAGGAAGGCAGGCTTCCAAGGAGAATGCAACACAGGAGGATCAGAGCAAAAAACGGTGATGTAAATGTTTCTTAATTGAATTCAGTTTCTCAAGGCCCTGCAATAATTTGTTATTTATGAAAGGATGAAATGCACTTCTATGCTATTTGTGTATACATTTGGCCATCCGTTCTTCTAGGATAGGAGAATATATATAATCTCTCTCCTTTATTAAAGGGTGACATCTGCTACAATGTCACCTAGACCCACTAAGCAGGCTCAGAGCTGGCATCAGGGAATGACAGTGCTGGCAGCAGCTGCTGAATGTGAGGGTAAGACGTGAAGCTGGCTCAGGGTGAAGAGGTTGCGATATGTGGCGGGGGGCGGATCACAGGACTGGAGCAAGGGAACATCTGGACCTGTTTTAATGGAATACCACAATTACTCAGCACAATTTAAATGAACCATTAAAGCCAGCACTGAGATAAAAGGTAAAAGTGTTCTGTGGAAGAATGAAGCTTTCGTGCCACTGTTCTGGTTGGTCTCCAACAATGCTGCTTAGTTCATTGGAGCAGTTTGTCAGGCGGGGTTGTGCTGTCTCTCGGCCCTATGAGGTGGGGAATGGGCAGGTGAGGCAGCACAGAGCTCTCCAATCTGCTGTTCAAGAAGTGAGATTAGTAGCTGCAGTGTAGGCATACCATTGTTTTAATTGGCAAAGGTAGGAGATGTTCACAAATTCTCTGAAAAACCTGCAATCATCTTTGGTACAGAAAATTTTTACCATTCACTATTCTACAGTGAAAATCTTGCCTCCTTAGTTTAAAGTTTAAACTTCCCAGCACCAAATTGCCAAAGTGGTATTTTCCATCTGTAATATATGGACCATCAGAAGACATCAGAGGAATTTTAAGGCAAGTGAATGTTATGCTAGCTGAAGTAATCTTGCTTTTTTTTTTTTTGAGAGAGGGTTGCATCTTAACAGGATGAATAATATAATGAATCTCTTGGCTTGTTACCAATCAGAACAGTGAAATTTCATAACCTATCACTATTTTGGAAGGTGAATGACAGCACCAGATGTACAACATTGGTGACTCAGATCTTAGGAAAGTAATTAATGATGTTAGCTGAACAATTAAAAACCTGGTGTTAAGAGATGCACAAAAGACAATAGCACAATTCTTCACAACAGAGGCTCAAAGAATTGCAATAGTTTTTGTCAGATGAACTCTGCTCCACAGGCCTCTTGAATATCTCTGTAACAAATGGTGGGCCCCATAGCAAAACTTGTAGGAAATACAAGGCTATGTTAGACAGATAACATTGTCCAAGGCTTTGGCTCAATTACAAGTACTGGAACATTACAAATAATACCCAGAGGTCAGATTCACTCCTTTTTTTCATGAAGTATGTAGCTCAAGAAGTTCAGCAGCATGAAACTAAAGAATTCTATTGATAGACCTGACTGAATAGAACCTATGGTTGCTGTGAGCTTGCTTCTTCTTTAATGCAGTAAAGAGCTTGCTGTTGATCCGTTAACACTACCATATATTTGCTCCTTAAAATTTCGCTCTAGCTACTTCCCTGAACCATGAATATCAACTTAGTACTGTCAGAAGAGAATTAAGAGAGCAGACAACCCAGAAATTTTGTTTGGAAAAAAGTGCCATCCTATGCCACTGCACAAGACCAGCAGCTGAACAAATTTTGGCCCAGCTTCAGAAGGGGTGTCTACAACCTCCTGTGTGTAAGAAGTACATCCTCAAGTCAGTGACATTGGCCCCCAAGACAAGAAGATGCACTTGCAGGGCTGATACTTTAGGTGACAGCTAATGCTGTCAGTTTCAAAGTGTAGGTAAGAGTTATGTCAGAAACCTTCCCATTGAAGACATCAGAATTCAGATCCATCTGAAATTAAAACTGGTAATTAAATCTCCAGAAATTAAAGTTTCTGGCAACTTCTCAGCTTTACATCTCTGGGAAAAAGAAACCAGCCTTGGTATTAGGGAGCTGATTATTTCAAAGAACTTTCAGTTGAATGAAGCCTTTATGGACTGGACTAGTCTGTGTAACCAGGAGCAGAGCTGGGTACACAGAGCTGTATCCCCAGAGCAGAATTAAGCCTGAGCACAGATAAAGGATTGATGTAAGTCCTCAGATGAATGAAAGCATGCAGAACTTTTTGAATTAAAAAAAAAAAAAAAGAAGGAAAAAAAAAATTGGGTCAATAAAAAAAAGTTGGCTAGGAGAAAGGATAAGCACAGGAAATTAGACAGGCTGGGGAAGCTCTGCATGTGTGACCCAATCATGTATGACAAACTCTGCAGCTGCTATTACTGGAAATGAGCTATCAGTGTAACAAATGCCATGAGCAAGGCGAGGAAGAGAAGTTTCTGAAAAAATTTTTTCAACATCTTGCACAGATTTTTTTGTTGGCTGTATTTTTTGATGTGTCCATTTGCAGTTTCTAAATTATCCCCTCCTTTGCATTTAGAATTTCATCAAGAGTCTGAAGGCACCTGCAGTCTGTCACCATACTGTTAAGCAGGTGTTGAGAGGTGGTGGCATGCAAAGTTTGCAACACAAAGGTGAACAGAGCTAAAACCTTAGTAAATTTCTCTAAAATGCAGTTAGAGGAAGATCTGTGAGAAACAGCTTTATGTGAAAAAGTAGAGCATATATAAAACAATCTCCAATATCCGTAAAAGATCGTTTGACTTCTCTACTGCTTATCAGATGTTCTCTTGCTTGAAAAGATACTTATAGTGCCATTTAATACATTTAACTGGTGGTCCTATGGCCTATAATTGTCTCCTGAGAGAAAGAGTTTGCACAGGTTCCATAATAGTAGATTAATGTTTGAATTAACACTAGTGGTCAGTTTTGTCACTCTAGGTTTTTAGTTCTGTCTTCTTTTTTGGGGGCAAGGGGGAGAAAGGAGGTGCGAGGTGGGTGTAATCTAATGAGTGTCTAATATAAAATATGCAGTAATTTTTGCTGTACTGCCCTATGGTCTGTAATGGTGCTAATGTGCTGAGACCACTGATTGCTATGATTGACTTAAGTGTTGCTGTCCACAAATAGTATTTACCACTAAATTCAATATAATAGCAGGTATATAAGAAAAATCATGGCAAAATCACAAAAGATTAGAAATATGTCACCCATTGAGAACACATCACTGCCTTCTGGAAGTTATGCCTTTGGCAGTTATTATACACACAAGGGCTTGTCACCAGATGATCAGAACATACCCTACCTGGTTTATCTTAGGAGCAAATATTATTTTCCTCAGCAGGAGTTATTTTTTGTTAGAATGTCCTTGCTATTATACCTGTCTGTCATAAATCAGCAGGTATAAGGTAATGCCTCTGAAAAAAATCGTGTAAATTCCTTACCCACTTCTGGAATGCATTCAAAGGAATGTCTTTATGTCTTTACATTAACTTTATATTTGCCAGATACTTTTTGGCAGACAATTGAATCAGATTTCCTAATGCAAACTGTACATACAAATTTTAAATTAGCATAGAGACTGATATATAAGACTGTTGCCTTATGTACTTAAGGTAGGAATTAGCTGGAACTTAGCTGAAAAGATGGCTTAAGCAATCCTGCCCTTCAATTCAACCTTGAATTTGATCATCTTTCTTTAGAAGAGCACAGCTCCCTCCCCGAGTGTGTGTCTGAGCCCAGGCATGTGGGGTCAAGTGCCCTGATCTGGGAAGCCAGGCATTTTCTGCTCACCTCAATATTGCCATGACTCACACTTGAGGCAGGGGAATGCCAGCATTCCAAAAGGCCCAGCTGAAAAATGAGGCCATGAACAGAGAAGGAGGTTCGGGTATGGCAACCTAAGTTATGCAGGATAACTTACCTGGAAGTGCACGCCCACCATGTGTGCCTTGAGCACACTGACAGACAGGATCAGTGGCCCCACACTTGCCCTACCTGGAGACCCCCACAGCCTTCCTGTCCAGAGCCTGCTCCATGCATGATGCTCTGCTCACAGCTAACAGTCAAAATGGCCATTTGCCATTTGCAGCTCTCAGGCTGCATGTGGTGCAAAGTGAAATGGAAACCATTTCACATCACCCAGAATCACTCTCTTTGCTTTGAGTGTAAAGACCTGGGTGAGATGGTGAGTGGGTAGTTGAAAGCCAAAGTCAGTAGGTCAGACAGCACAGGGAGACTTTTAGTCAGCAACAACCTGAATAATGTGGGCACAGATCTTAAATTTGGTTTCATACCAGTCACAGGGAAACTGCAGAGAGGATTTCAAATCAGAGCATTCAGCAGAGGAAGGCTGTTAGTGATGCTATGGCCCAGCTGAGGTTTGAAGGAGAGGCCATGAAAACATTAGCAGAACAACTCAGGAAACTGTGGGCTGTTGAGTTTTGAAAGCTCTTGTCGTAATTGGAGTTAGTTGCAAACCTTCTGGCAAAGCACTTTAACCAGAACATGTCTTCTCTCTGAAACTACAGTGTGTTTTTAAAAAGGTATTAGATTCAACAAATTTCCACAGGGCAAAGCTCTGAGTCCTCTCAGGTCTTCCTGGAGATGTGGCAGGGGAAGGAGTCTTGTCCCTGCTGGGTGCAGTGGAGCTTGTTCTGAGGCAAGGAGCCAAGAAGAGGTTTCAGGCAGCAGGCATCTTCCCTTCCACCTCTCACACCTTTGTGACCAGTGTCACAGGTCTTGCAGTGGGCACAATGGCAGCTTCCATGCTGGCCTGGTGGCAGCTCTAAGTCTGAGCTCTGAGCTGCCTCTACAGTGCTGGCACATCTGCCAGTCCAGCTGGGAAGGTACAACTATGCTCACACTCCTACACTCTGTTCTTTGGGAGTTTGCCTCAATGCAGGAACATGGTAGAGGAAGCAATGCAGTACTTTAATGAAGGATTTTGAATCAATGAACATTTTATACACCTACTTGAAGATGTAAGTTTACCAAGACGCTTTCCAATCCTGCTCACAGCAGCCCTAATTTGTATTGGTCACTTACATTTTTCAGAAAAGAAGGTATGTGCTTCCATTTATGTCATGCACATATTTAGCAAGAGGAAGGGTGGAAAGTGATGTCCTTGTGTCTAATGGGGCTCAGCCTTCTCCCTTGATGCTTTAGAAACAGTCCTCAACAAGTCTAATGCTTACCCTTAGGTAATAAAAGACCTTTTAAGGGCACTGTCATGACCTTCAGCTGGGTAAGATTTTACTGACATCAAAACCCTTTGCTGGAGCAGACCCTCAAGCCTTTACATAGAAAGCACATCACCCATCTTAAGTGTATGCTAAGGAAAAGTTGTGTTCCAAGTCAGCAGGAACTTTCCCATTGCTCTCTGGGACCTCTGGGCAGGGCCCAAGGCCTTTCTTCTTGCTCCATAGCCCCGAGAATACCAACAACAGCTTTTGAAGTAAGCATGAGATGTATGTATCCCACAGAAACACCCTGGATGTTATGTGTTAGAGTGTCAGGCTACAGGTTATAGAAACATTCACAGTTTTCCTGTGCATTCCTGAAAGAGCTCTACCCCTGCTGCCTCATTTCTCAGACTCCTGTTTCTACGTTCTGAACATATCCAGTGGTACCAATTAAATGCTTACAGATTATTAATTAATGAAGCAGAGTGTGAGGATTTGTGCCGCAGGGCTCCCTCAGCACTAAGATGGCTGCTCCAGACTCCCTGGCTCCTCCGAGATTGTCGTTCCAAAAGACCCCTTCATGTATATGCTGAGATGGGTTTAGAATTTGTTATATAGTTCAAAATAGCAGTGATAAATAAATGAAAATATTTTAAGAAGTAGATAGCTGTAGAATTGACATTAGCAGGAGGAAGGAAAAGCCAGGGGGAAGTCTGGTGTTGGGGGAGAGCCACCCTCACGTGTCAGGGTTGAGCGTTCCACAGGCTGCAGCCAAGTGCTCCTGCCTCACGTGTGTAACCACAGGAGCAGCCAGCTTCCATGTGACTGGGGAGGAATGTTGAGCACAGCTCTCAGTGTGCCTTAATGCATGCCTGCAAAGTAAATTTCTACAGCTGTTGTATAGTCGAGTGGATTTCTTTTATGAAGTGCTTGTAAGATGTCATTTAACAGGGCTGATATTGAAAAACAACTCATGTTCTTTCTCTTCTTTTACGTCGGCAGGGGTTTTGGAGCAGGTAAGTTTTTGCAGGGTACAGCTTGTGGGTTTTTTAAAGGTCATTTCCTAACCAGGTCTTGAGTGCATTTATCTCTTAAGAAGTCCAGAGAAAAGTCCAGGCTGCTTTGGAAGTTTGACATTTCCGTATTTTCATCAAAGGAATGTAGGAAAAAAGCTGAAATCCTCTAGACAGAAAGTATCCTAAGTGTGCACGTTTGTCCAACTGCTCCTTGTCACCAGCCGCCTTTATCTTCAACTGCAGTCCTCTGAGAAATGCTGGAGTTAGCAAGAGGAAGTAACTGGTTCCACTTCACAGTTTAGGCATGTAAGGGTTTGAATTTCTTTCCAAGGTCAAGTCTTCAGAAGCAAATTTTCTAGCAATTTAATCTTTATTAAAAAAAAAAAGAAAAGCACCATACCTGAAGAAATGCCAAAGAGATTTCAAATTGAATTTAGAGATACATTTACTGTAACGATCAGAAATTTCCTTTACCATTGTACATAGTTGTGGGATTTAATGTTACACTTGGCAGTGCAAAGCTCTTATCCTAGAATAATTACTTTATGAACTCTTACAGTGAAAATTTTGCAAAGGAGCAGACAGAGGACGTCCCACAGCCAGACATCAGGTGGTGGCGCATGAAAGCCGACTTTGGGAGGGTGGGTGGGGTGACGGATTCACAGCATGGGGTGGGTGAGCTAGCCATTTGACTGGGACAGGAGCAGGTCAGGTCTCCTACTCTCAGCTCAGGGCTTCTTCAACTCAAGGCAAAGCCTTCCTGCTTAAGAAGAAGGAATGGGGCTGAGTTGGAGTTGTAGAAGGTGGATTTTAGGCAGGAGATGGGAGAGGACGTCCCTGAAGAGCAGGACGTAGCATGTGTTGCTGCAGGACAATGGAATGGGAGAGAGGGAACATAGGTCCTCACCCTCTTTACATGTCAGTAGAAGAAAAGCCTGATTTTCTTGGGCCCTGCTATAAGAAAACTAGAATACAGTTTCTTGCCCTGACAAAATAGTGAGTGGGACAACTAATTAGGCCTATGGATAGTCCTGAAGTTCACCCATGCCACTATTCTAACATTTTGCATCATTAGCAAATGTCCCAGTTATGTCTGACGAGTTTCTTTTCCATGTCCTTTATATCCTTATGTCTTTGGAGGCTTTCAGTGCAACAAATAAACAAACAAACAAATTTCGTGGTGTGCAAGTGCATTCTGTGTTGTCACTTCTGGCTGCTGGAAACCAGGCTGAAACCACTGCCCTGCTTTGCACATGATATTAAACACTAGCTAAAAGAGATTAGTCATTATTATCTTGAGGCTAGTGTTTAATTAGTGACCTAGCAGCAAAACCTTCCTGCCTGGTCATTCCAGCAGCTCTAAGAGCTGTCCTAGAGACTTATTCCAGGCACACTTTGCTGTGTAAGAGCTATTGGCATGCAGACAGTATGCACACCAACTGGGAAAAATGAAATGGTGTCAAGAATGCTTTGGCTGTATTAACTCTGAGTATGTCCTTGCTGCTCTGAGATTTGGGGTTTAAACATAATATTGTTTGAAAGTGCTTTGTAGCTTTGAATATCATATTCCGGTAAGAGGAAAGGTTTATAACGTGCTGAAAACCCATGGTTGTGCTTTGAAAGAAGGTTGTAAAAAATGTATTTTGTCTGTTTGGTTTGAAGATATAATTCAAGGAAATTTGAATTTTATTCTTGAATTCTGAAGATCATCACAAGACCTTTATAAATGCACTGACTGATTTATTAGCAAATCCAGTCAGCTGGCTGCCAAATATCAAGATTTTGGTCATGTTTTCATGTTTATTCTCCAGGTGAAGATCACAGATGCAGCAAAGAGCACAGTCTGTTATTCCAGCTGCTGAATTTATCTGACCCTGACATGGACTGAGTTCTTCAACTCCACATTTTACAGAAATGTTCTTTTTCCCTGCTAAAAGTTTTGATGTTTCTCCTCCCATTTCATGTTTCTCATGTTTCTCTGATGCCCAGAGATAGATGATTTGGGAAAGTACCTTTCAGGATACCAAGCTGCTTTTCTTGTGTATGGTTTTTGTTGTAGGACTGTCCCATCATCACAGCAACAAATTTGGCACTATTTTATTTGACACAGATCTAAGTACCTTGCTTCAGAGATGGAGCTGAAGTCTTCTGAATAGCACTCTCTCCAGAGAAAATATCCTTAGATTGAAAGTATGGTCATTCATTGTTGGATGAACAATGTGAAAGTTCTAGAAGAGAAATATTTTATTGAAAGGCCTTTAATTTACCTGCTGCTCCTCAGTTGTTTGCATTTATACATATTTGTTTTTTCCACATTCAAATTAGAAAAGAGATTTTTGGACAGAAAATTCTTCTGCTTTAGGAAGGTTCTATTTATATTCTTCCAAATGACAAAGCTGTCTTTGATAGATACGGCTTATAGTTAGCATTGCATGCTCTGATTCTAAAATCCAGGACATTGTTGGTCCAATTAAATACTCATCTTTTGATGACTAAGATGATTATTCCAGCTTCCAGTTCTTAAGAAACCTCAAGAGAACTCCTTGCCTTGAGCTCTCAGTTGTGTCTTCATTCCTCCTGAGTAAGGAATACTGTGAATCTGACTGGAAAGACATTTTCCACTTGTTTTGTCAATTCCATTAAGAGTGTTATTCCCCTAGAGGGTATCTTTCCTCAAATTAACTGAAGATTTATGAATCCCCAAAGGGATAACTTGAGCCTGTATCATGGTCCAGTGGATTTTGTTTTTCACTGAGAAAATTTGCTCCTCTAAATTTCATACTTCATTTTCTTTTTAACAAAATATAGAAAAGCCAAATGCTTTTCATCATTTTGCAAAAGGCCTGCCCCTGCCCTTTCCCTTTTCCCCACCCCTCCAGCTTCCTGTATGGAGTGTAAAGAAAATTGTAAAAACCCCAAATGGATTTGGATTATTTTATTTCAAAATCTGGATTAAATGGGCAAGCGATGTTTTCTAATGTCTGGTGTAAAGCCAGCAAACAACCTGCTGGTATCAAGAATGAGTCTAGTGAGTAGGACAGGTTCTCATCTGGTGTAAAACAGTACTACCCTAGCAAGGTAGGCAGAGCTGAATTTTTTGCACTAAATAATCCAGCCTACTTCATCTCAGTGCTTTTAAAGAAGGCTGAGGAGTGATCATGTAACCTCCAGGCTCACTCTTTGAGTGAGTCAACTTGCCATCCACATTCTCTGGCCAGCCCCTCAATCCTCTCTTATTTTAATTTCTGTTTCCTTTTAAGAGCATGTTAATCCTGCTGTTATTGCTGCCTTTCTGTCCCTGCTGCTTTTCCATTCTTCGGGGAAATTCTTGAGGACACAGTACTTTCATTAACTTTTCTTCATACAATGAACTCCTGCAGAAGCCTTTGTTTATCATTTTTTTTTGTATTTATTTACCTAATATGATTTTGATCACAAGGAATTTATTTAGAATTTGATGAGACTTCCGCAGCTAATTACTATCACATGTTATATTCATTCTCAAGTGAATGAGCCTTTCAAATGAAGTAATGCAGAAATAACCAATGGGACCCTGCTGGGACTACTTTGTATGGCAAAGCTGGAATTCAAACACTTGAGAATTGGAAAATACTTTCCAGCCAGTTAAAACTGTACAGAAGACACTGACCCTTCTTGCATGAGGCTGTTAAGATGAGATGCTCTTCAGGATGACTGTTCCAGAAACAGGAATCAAGGAGTGGTAAAGCATAGAGGTTTTGTTGCCCTGTGCACTGCTGCCAGTTTTCAGTCTGGAAAAACCTCCCTGAAAATTTTAAGACTGATAATTGTGATTAACTGGACAGAACTGATGACTATGGTTATTATTACTATTATTAATGAGGCATTTTACAGACAGTTATGAAATTATTATCTTAGGAACCTGCTGGCACACACACTGTGTTTAAAGAAAGGAGAGTATCGAACTCTTGCTGCTTCTGCTCTGTGCTCTGCTGACCCCAGTCTCACCCCCAAGAACATCTGTTCTCTCTAACTCATTTGGTCAATCAGCAGTTTTCTTAGGGGAAGAGCTATGGTTTATAGACATCTTCAGAGAAGTGCATGTTCAAGAGTGAATGACAGCGTGCCCATCAGGAAAGAACGTTAGCAGCAATTATGGACAGAGAATTAAAAAACACAGGACAAAAGTACTGGGAAAACACAGCAAAGTAGTTTGTTGGGATATATGGCTGGGAAGAAGGGAAAATAACAAATGAAAGCAGGGCATGTCAGGAGGACCATGAAGGTGAGCAGAAAGAAATATACAGTGAAAAAAGCCAGAAGAAGGATTTAGAGATATCAAGGGAAGAAAATTGCCAAGGACTCCTACATCTACAGGATATTACTGTCAGTACCTGAAACACGTTGAAGGTTTGAATCTGAAGATCCCAGTTGAATAGGAGTTGTGAAACAGATTACAGAAGAAAAAAATCAGAATTTTGGTATGTTGCTGCTTATCATGGGACCATTGTGCACTGTCAGTATGTGGGGAGTCGTGGGCTTTATTTTTAGAGATTTATGAAAAACAGTTGAGTCTTTATTAGCATCTGACAAACCAGGATGTAACTTGCTTTTTAAATTGTTATGACAGTACTGTTGGAAGCTTTGAGAAATTTTTGGTAATTGTGTGGAAATAAGAACACCAAAAATGAACAGGAAATGCGCAACAAGGGCAAAGATTTAAATGGTCTTGTATTTTCCTGTTATGCTGTTGTAGTTACAGCTGCTTGGTTCTTTCAGCTGAAAAGAAGGAAAACAGTGGCAAACTGTCAGTTTCTTTTTAAGTGCTGGATGCAAGTACAGGGCATATATTTCCTAAAAGACATACACGTTGACCTTGATTCCTTCTAACCATATCTGGGCAAATAATCAAGGTTGGCCCTCAGTGACTGGCAGCTCCTTCCATAGCAAAGGGAGATCAGTACCTCCAGAGTCTGATTCAGATCTTACTTCAGGGATGTGCTAGATAAAAGCTATTAGTATTCTTTAATTATAATGCTAAGAGTAAGTTGAATGAGGATTTGGTAAGCTAATGAACTATTAGTGTTTATGAGGACATTAATTTCTGCTTTCCTAAGGAAGAGTTTGTGAAAGCTTGCAGCTCAGGAAAATTCATTGAAGGTTTAAGCTTCATTAAAAGCTGTCCACATTTACTTTTAATCCAGAGGAATAAACAGGTGAAGTTTGTTCTACTTGCAGCCACTATAACTTTACCTCTGATAACTGTGTAGGTCACATCCCACAGTGGGAGACCACCACAAAAGCTACTTCATGGAGCAAACATATCAGACACAGGCAACTTAATGCTGGAAAGGTTAGAGGCTCTTCATCCTTGGAGATTTTGAAAACATAGCTTGAGGAGGCCTTGAGTAGAATCACTCTTGCTGAGAGTGAGAGATTGGACTGGGTGACCTCTAGAGATTCCCTCCAACCCAAATTTTCCAATGCTTTTAGTAAAAGTTTATTTGCTGAATAGTGCCAGTAACTTCCATGCTTCTTTCTGATTTTGAAACAAACCTGCAGGGAAATAGCTAAAGCTTTTAATTAAAATTGATTTAATGTTATTTAGTCTAAATTCCCTGGGATAAAATTGTGCTGATTAAAAAAAAAGAATCATCTGTGATTAAAACCAAAGCAAAATGGAAAAAATTAATCAACTTTTTGTGGTTTGATTCAACACAGAATACTTCAGTTTAAAACTGAATGCATTTTTTCTTACTTTCATATGAAGGAAATTGGAATAAATATTGCAGAATTTTTAATATTTTTAAAAATTGTTCTCATTCAAAACAGATTCTGTTTGTTTTTTTGAGCATCAATCTTGCAGAACATTTCCTGTAAATGCCTTTCCAGAGATAAGATTTCTTGAACTGCTCCCATTCCCAAAACCAGAAACCTAATGGGGGCTGTGAATAAGGCAGCAGACTGCTGTTAGTCATCAGAGCTTGTCCCAACAAGATTCTGAACCTTTCAGTACCAGAAACAAAATAGCATTTTTTCTTGGGAAATAAATCAGAAGAGTGCTGGGAGGGATAACTGGCTGAGTGATGTATTTTTTATTGGTTGCATCATCTGCCTGTAAAGGGAGAGGACTCTGAAGACCCTTTCCCCCCTTTGCTGTGTGTGTGTTCTAAAGCAGCACCTTTTGGAAGCAGCTCTCAAGGCATCCATACTGCACCACACAGAAACTACACCAGGTAAACTGGCAGATGTGATGTGAGCACAGGTCCTGTCTCAAGGGGATGACACTGGTATGGTTCTGTTTGCCTTCTTCATGTCCTCAGTGCTTCATGCGGGTAGGAATGTTCAGTGTTCAAGACCAATTCTTCAGTGGTGTCCCTGCTGTATGATTGCTGCTCACACTTCAGTCACTAGATGACTTCCTGAGAGCCAGCATAGAATCACAGAACCATTTAGGCTGGAAAGGCTTTAGGGTCATTGAGTCCTGCTGTTTACCCAGCACTGCCAAACCCACCTGTAAACCATGCTCCAAGAACCACATGTGCACGTTTTAAATACCTTCAGGGATAGTGAATCCTTGTCTGGGCAGCCTGTTCCAATGTTTGACAACTCTTTTGGTGAAGAATTTTTTCCTGATGTCCAATATAAACCTCTCCTGGAACAACTTGAGGCTGTTTACTCTTGTCCTTTCCTGACTTACTTGGGAAAAGACACCAATCCTCACTACCTACCTCCTTTCAGGTAATTGTAGAATATGAAAAGGTCTCCCCTTGAGCCTCCTTTTCTTCCTTGCATTACTGTGGTTATTCTTCCTGTGCCATAGAAACTGCTGAGCTAGGCTTATTTGAGTAAATCTCAGATGATTCTTCTTTCTTTGACCTTCAAATACCCATTGCAAAAGTTTGAAAGCATAGAAATACTGAATTTATTCATATGTCTATGGAGACTCTGTTCAGGATTTTAGGTAACGTTTCTAAACATTTAGTGTGCGTGTAGTATTTCTGGTAGTTGAGTCATGGGAGAGGCGTCTTTTGGTAATAATAGTTGATGTTACTAGTCACTGAAGTAGGTGCAGGAAAGTAGCTGCTGCCATAGAAATGGATTCCCAAAGCAATTATAAGTTTCAAGTTGCAAGTCCTGTGTTGAGTCATTTATACTTGATTGTAGAAAACTGTCAACCTATTGCCTTGCCGGCCTATCTGTGAGGGAAGCCGTGTGACTGCTGCTGGATTCCCTTTTCACTGCTTAGCACTGACTGACTCTGACCTACATAAGTCAATCAAACAACCAAATAGATAGGCTTAACAAAAAAGTGGGCTGGTTATGAAGTATCTCATGTTCACTATTTGGTGTGTCTTCTCTCTTGATTTTGGGGTGCTGAGCTTACGTTTGTTAAACCCAGCATGAACTAAAAGTACCCAGTAATTGGTGCTCTCCTCTCTGAATTGCTCCTCTGGCAGCTCTCACTGCCACAGTGTGTCATTTTTTAAAAAAAGAGCAAAGCTGTGATATGAAACAAAACCAGAAGAAATCATCCCCAGTGCTTTTTAATAGCCTGTGATAAAATCTCTACTGCAGGTCTCTGCCACAAGAAGACACTCTGAGCTGATTTGTTCTCCAGGGAGAGGTACAGTGTAACCAAGATCTCATTACACTGTCTATACAACATCTTGAACAGTTTGTCAGTAACTTTTCTTCTTTCCTTTATAAATTAGAGTGTCTGAACAAAACAATAAAATGGTAATTTGGAGAAACTTGGGACAGTAAGATCAGACAGCATTATTGCTTTGAAGCACAACTATATGAATTAAGTATGACCTCACCTAGATAAGTCTTCTGGCAGAAAGGTCATTAGAAAATTTTTCATCTATAGCTTTTCCAACTGAGTGTGTGAAGCTACCAGGAAATATGTACAAATTGTTTTCAAAAAGGCTTATCCCAGTCACATCTGCTTAAAAGAAAAATTTCTCAGGAATTCTGCCATGTGCAACAATACCTTTGAGTGGCCCAGACCGAGTGCGTGACAAAGGAGTCCAAAATCAGGTCTGTTCAACTTCTTGATAAGTACCTTTAAAAATCTGTCCACATCAGTGTTGCCTTGCATTGCACAGTTATGCTGTTATGAGCTTCAGGGGGCCAGGATCAAAGATTCCTCTCTCCTCATTCTCTACATTCAATTTGCTCTGGTTCTTTTCCTTCATTGTTTTGGGTCTTCTTAGATGGAGGGGGAGCTCAGAGCTGGACAGATGTGAGCCTTGAGTAGAAGCACCTGGATTTTGAAATCTGCTCCCTTGGAGAAAGGCATTCACTGGCCACAGACTTCTTAGAGACAGATGGCTCGTACCAAATGCTGGCCCATGGCACTGGATTGCTGTCACTAGTAAATCTGGACTATGGGTCAGTGACAGAGAAATGATATCTTGGAAGCCACCATCATATTGAAGAGCTTCCCCCAATGCTGGCCAAGACAAAAGTGATCAGCATACAAGGACTGGCTGATATTGATGGGGCATTTTTGAACTCCTGAATTCTTTCCAAATTGTGACGCTATCCACTCTGGTGGCATTTTTCACTCATTTTGTGCTGATGTAAATTACTTCCTGAGGTGTACAAATTCCTTTTCTTCAAAATAAAGCCTTCATTTATTTGAAGATTTTCTTCCCTTGACAAGAACCATCTCACATGCTGGGAAAAGAAAATCTCTTAATTCACGTAATAGGCTCAAGAAATTTGGTGGATACATGGCTCCTCGTCCCCATCATGCCAGTGCTACTCAGGACAGGGGCTAGAAGCAAGGGATTTTGCAGGACATGTGTGCTCAGGAACAGGCTTCTGGATTCTCTCTTCTTTGTGTTGCTTTGTGGGAACATGAGTGATTGGCTTTGTGGCTCTGATTGCTGAGACTGATGATTTATTTCATATGAACCATTAACCTCCACTCATCTGGAAACAACTTTGATTGCTACTGGCCTTAAGCTGCGTCAGTGACTGAGAACAAAATGTTCTGGTTCTCCTTCTCACCCCAGGACCTTTGCATTCCTCTCTTCTTTGTGTAATGTGAAGCTATGCACTGGAGTAAGCACTTTTGCAAATAATAACATTTGCACACCAAATATCGGTGAAAACGGGCCTGCTGAAAGTGTAAATGTATGTGTTTAATATATGAAGCACATTTGATAGCATATAATTAAAATGTTATATCAATATTATTTCAATATGAGACTTCACAGGATTTTAAGTACTTCCTTTCACTGGAACTTATACAGTCTCATGTCTCTCCAGAAAAGTTTCTTTTCAGGGATTTTACAGTATTTGAGGGGGACTCACTTGATCTTGGAAAAATGCCTTGGTTTTTATTAGCAGGATCTAGTGGCAATTTAACCAGAGCTGTGATGGATCTATCCATATAGAGGAATGTTTTTTGGTTAATTGGGCCCTGAAATCTAATATAGTACACGGTGTAGGAACATGACAGAAAAATCCTGGATACACAGAATAGAAATCAGCATGAGAAATGAGTGAATTGTCTGTTCACGAGGCTCTGACTTCTTCTTTGCTTCTATCTACTAACTCTTCTCCCTTCTAGAGTACTCTCATTAAAGACTATCATATACTTGAAAGGAAAGCAAAGGAAGCTCAATCTACAGGAGAAGCATCACCCTGCTTCCTCCCAGTGCGCCATGCCTCCCCTCCCTGAAGGGCATAAACTCTTGACCTGAGGACAGATGATGAGCAGCAACCTAAAAATAAATTGCTTCTGCTGGCTACTCAGCATCTGGCACCAATGAGGGGTAGCTGAAATGCTTTTGTTAATATCTCTTCCACATGTTTCCTGAGTATTTTCCCAAAGCAGCTTAGCTCTGTGCAATGAACTCTCATTTCCTAATGCCAGTGACTGAAAGTGTATACCAGGGGATAATGGCAAATCCCTGTTACTTCATCCAGTCACATCATCTGTGCCCACTCCCTGTAAATCCTTGAGAATGACTGATGCAAAATGGTGACACAGGAGCATTGCATGATTCATAATGCATGTTAAATAAAACACAGGGTTGCAGGGGGAACAGGCAGTCCTTCTTTTAAAACAAGACTTAGGTTTTTAGATACTGAGTTTATACAAGACTCTGGTCAGAGTAGGCATTTTTAGAAAGCTGAATAAAAGGACAGATTGTAATAAGGCTAGCTGACCCCCTCAGCTTTAATTTCACAACTGTGGGTAGTGTTGAAAATTACTGGATGGATAAAAAGTGACTTAATCTGCTGGATCTCTGGTACACTGTACAACTCCAAAATTCCTGTTGTCATATCTTAACAGCTACCGTTTACTGTGAATGAGGGGTTGGAGCTACTGGAATGATTACCTGTGCTTCTAACACACCTTCATTTGCTATGCAGAAGTGATTTTGTCTGTTTCTCAGGCATTGAGAGGAAGGTGAGGGATTTTTCTTGTGGATCTACGAAGCACCTGCTTTGGGGAAGAGCTTCTGGGCTGAACTATAGCAACATAATTCTGGTTAAACCTGAGACATAAACAGCAAAGTGTCATCTGTGCAGCCACTTTGGGGTGTGAAATCTCATTATTTTTTTCCCCTTTTAACATTGAAGACATTTTGCATTCTGACTTCCCCAAACTGTCTTTGCTCAAAGCCTGCAAAAATGAAAGTATGAAAATACACAAGTTCTTTAGGAGAGGAGGAAAAAAAAGAGCCAACAAAGTCTGTTTTCAGAGGAGTCTTGTGATAATTCTGCTGGAAGGGCTCCTCCTTGGACCACTGTACTAGTTATTTATGAACAATGAAAAGAAAAGTAGGCAAGGGGCCACTGTTGCACCTGGCCTTGCTATTAACTTATCTCTTGCTCTCCTAAATGCCACATCTTTATGTTTGGGGTATGGAGCTTTTCATCCTGATGGGAGGGTAAGAGAGAGGGCTGGGAAGAAATTCATCATCCTTTTTAAATACTCCATTTCCTGATAATGAAGGCAGGGCCAAACACCAGACAGAAAAAAGACATTTCTTTCATGATTAATCCGCTGCTTTGTTCCAAAAGCTTAAAAAATATTGTTAGAATTGGATTTGTTTCTGAGTCAAAACTTCACAAACATTTGAGGTGAATGGAGAGGTTTGGCAGAGGAAGCTGAAGAGTGGGTGAGATATTAATGACTTGTATTAGTAGCTTCTGTTTTCTACAGATAAATTAGTATCAGACACTGATAAGCTGATAATTGACCTAATAATAGTTTCCAATATTTCCAATATATCCCTTGCAATTGCCTCCCCATGCCTTTATATTTTCCCTAAGCTGAAATTTGTGAAATACTCCATGTTTCTTCACTGGATGGATTCACTCTCCCCTGACAGACTGCAATACTTAAAAACTTGCTTTATTGGACACATTATCTGCACAGGGAAGAAACTGACTTGTGTCTATAAACTTAATACTGGCCAAGGAATGGGTTGCTTCAACTTGGGTTTTGGATTTCCTTCGGCACACAAGCAAAGGCTTTATTCTGCTGGCACATAAGCAAAGGCTTTATTCTGCTGCCTGTGAAATGACTTCTGAGCTGTTCATGATATTTTTCACCTCAGTTTCACAATTTATAGATCTTAAAGGTGTTGTGGTGGGTTTTTTTTTCCCATTTTCAGGTCTATTTCTGTGTTAAAACACTTTGTTCAGCCTTAACTAGCATTGCTGTATAAGAAGGTCTTTGCAAGTGCCTGGCTGCAAGGAGAGGGCATTTAGTGGGGAAAGAAGAAAAGGGAATGCCTTTAGCCTACTCTCTTGCTGTCTTTTGTAGTCCAGGGTGGGCCAGCATATTGCAGTCCCAGGGAACTGTGTATGTCATATTCTGAGCTAGGAAATTGGAAATTCATGCAGTCGTTGAGATTCTTAATTTTGTAACAGAAGTAAGGCTTTGCTAAGTCTATGTCGGTGAAAACGTCCCTTGTTTAAGACACTACTGCTTTCTATTATTTTTGGGGTGTTTGTGTGAACAGATATGAAATGGTCACCTGAAAGATTGACAGCAGCAGTATAAAAACATGTTTTTCAAAAATGTCAGGAATGTTTTGTGGTCTGATATTCTGGTACATTCCATGCTACTGATTCAAAGAAATGCAAACAAACAAGAACCCCCATCATTCAGTTACTTACCTAGGTAAAGGGTTTCTGACATGCTTCCATGCTAATACAGTGGAATTCATAAGGGATTTTTTTAAGGTAATTGTCAAAACAGTAAAATAGTGTATCTAAAAATGGCAAAACAGTACATATGTGTGTCTGTTACATCTTCTATGGTGTAGCTTTATACACCATATGTGGGCACTTCACTGTGATATTGCATGGCAGAACTACAGCTTCTGTGTGAACTTTTTGTCTTTTCCATTTGGTTTTCTATACTAGAAATGTCAGGTCCTGGTTTATCTTTAATGACCTTGGCAGCTTTTGCAGTAAATTTGCAAGATAACATCACTTGTACCCAAACCTTGTGATATACTTTTCTTATCATTCTCAAGGACTGACAAAAGGGATGAAGAGACAGGTTCCCACTCAGTGAAGCCACACGTGTTTCCCATGCACAGAAAGTACATCTAAGTCAGGGGCTTAGGTAGGGTAGGAATGCAAGGTATGTCTGCAAGCACTCCACAGCACACCAAACAGACACAAAGACAGCTTTTGTCTGAGTGAATTTGGTTATTAATGCCACTGTGACCATGCTTGCATATGCTGCTGTGGAATACATAGAGGGTCTGAAGCAAATTTTGCCATAATTGTGCCAGTGCAATCCAAATCTGATTTTAAATGGGTTTCATTAAAGTGTTGGTGTTTGCAGCAGTATTAGTTTGAGGCTGTGAAAAATAATCTGTATGATCTTTCCAAGAAGTAAGAGGAAGGTAGAATCCGTATTTATGTTTGAGATTGTTAACAACTAAGCATGCTGCAGTCTTTCTGTTTGGTGCTACCTACGGCATTGTGTTGATGGAGTGCTGCTATTGGGAGACCATAGATCCCCAAAACATTAAACACACAACATACACTGTCTTCTGGCAGTTTTAGGCATGGTCCATATGCAATAGGCCATTGTTTGCACAGAGACTCAAGCACGGGTCTCTTCAGTGTTGCAATGCTTAATTGAATAATTCCTCTATTTAATTTTTTAAATTTACATATAATTCTATGGCTGACACTTCAAAGGAGTGGGGAGGTTTAAATCAGTTAGTGGTCAGATTTCTGCTTGTTCATTCAATAACTTTCCAATAGAAAATGTAAAAAGCTTTCATAGGTACAAGGATTTCCTTCTTCCCAGATGAACCTGTAAGAATACCAGTTGCAAATTTTTCCTTTGTCATTTCTGCCTCAATGAATCTCGACTCTTTTGCCTCATTGTTGCAGGGCTTCTGTACAGAGTTGGAAAGGTTTTCATCTCTGTGCCAGGAGATGTGGGTTTGCAATCTGTTATGCACAAAAAAATTAACTAACCCTTCAAAAGTGAGCCACAGAATGCAGAAATGAGCAGACTCATGTCTCTAGAGACAACTTGAGATAGTTAGAAATAGATAACTCTGTCTCTGAAAACTGCAGACTTTCTTGATTTACCTTGCATAAATTTTCTCAGTAAGTGGGTAAAATGGTACCTAGTGGCGGAATAATGAATTCGCTACGGATCTTCAAAGTTTCAAATGAGCTCTGTGAGATCTAGGCTATTTTCTCTCAATCTGAGACAGGTTTTTAATGTAAGTATTCATGGGCCAAAGTAAAGCTCTTCAGTATCAAATACTTCATTAGTCTTTGAAATATTAACCTTTGGCTCTACTCTTTTTTATATAGTTTCCTAAGATTTATTGAACAGTGTTGCAAGCTGAAAAATTTACCTGTGCATTCCTGAATACACTAGCTGTGTAATTAGGTAACTGAAACTTTGTAGGACATAGCATTTAGGGTAACTCCCTCATCTCTTAAGATTAAAGATCGAGATCTCTCTGATGGAAGCAATTATTTAAACCATCCATCTTTATGCTTACCTCAAAAAACTGTTGAGAAAATGCTGTGTTGTTTGGGGGATTTTGTTTGTTTTGATCATGTGGCAGCTTCTCAATTCTACCTGTCTTCCACAAGAGCTTTTAAATTTGAATTATTTCTGGTAATATGCTCCAAGAATAACAAAACTTCTCAAGTTGTATACTTAACTAACTCTGTGAGAGATCTGAGAGAGTAATTTTAAGCCAACTAACTGCTTGCTAAATCACTGGTTACCACCTTTGTCTTTGTCAGACCAAATTTCTTCAAGTACATTTAATTATTAATATTTTACAGTGATGCAGAGTATTTGCAGGGAAACCTAGGACATCTTTCAGCTGATGGGACCCATACATGAAATATAGTCCAGAAATGGCTCCAAAGAATTTTCAGCATCAATCAACAAGATAGATGAAGAGAGAAGCAACACTACTTGCCCACATATGAAGTCAAGAGATGAGTGACAGAAAAGAAAAAATAATTATTTAATTTGTTTCAGATTTGTATGATTAATATGCTGTATTTAAAATCAAACTGGATTGCTTTGTGATGATCATATAAGTGACAGAGGTAGGATGCTGAGTATTATGAACTTTACATAACAGCCAGCTCTCATCACTCTTTTAAAACAGAACCAATTTGTCTCCAGCACATCCCTGGATGAATAACTGCACTGTTGTCTAAAGGGTGGTAAGCTTGAAACACATAAATGTAGGGGTGGGGGGGAAAGCCCAAGATTGCATAGGAACTGTTTTCCTGCCTCCTGTTTCATTGTGGTAGACAACAGATCACATACCATCCCTTGCCTGCAGCCTACAATGAAAGCATTTTTTTTTAAAAAGCCTCTATTATTAATTTTCAAGAAGATGAAAATGCCTACAGAAAAGCCAGTGTCATAGATGAAGACTGGACCGGCCAAAATACATGAAACATTATATGATTTAGATTTTATACTGTTCAGTCAGTCACATCTTTCTTCTCCTTTGAGACAGATGTATTTTGAAAGGGCTATATTAAGTTAAAAAATCTATGCCTTGCCTTAACACTGAGTTTTATATCCTATCCTTTTGTGTCTGTGTGTGTGTGTGTGTGTGTGTGTGTCTGAGACCACTTTATTACCTGCCAAGAAAACATCCTTTGGGGGTTACACTAAGTCTTTTATTTTGCAATCAGTGAGAGGGCATTTCAGATTATATCCAGTGATATTTATAATGTGGCTTTTGCGGCTTTAACATCTCACCTATTCTGCTCCCAAAAAAGAATATTATTCTGGCAAAAGTAGACCACACCTGTGTCACAAGGCCCACAACAGAACAAAGGAACTGCCTGGCTAAACCTGGAACTGATGTGGAAAGCTTTTGTGTAAGCCCTAGTGGGGGGAAATACTTTGCTGGTATATGTCTCAGTTCTACTAAGAGAGTTTTTCCAGGATAGTTTGGCTAGTAAATCTCCTCTAGGGTATGTAAGGACACTGGTGTGGGCTCTGTACTCTTGTCTTGGCTAAAAGTGTACAGACAGCAGTTAGGGTTGCAAACAGTGCCGTGGTTCTGCCTTCAGCTCCATGAAAGCTGTATCTCAAAAGAATTTACTAATGGGTAAGGGCTGGAGGTACTGAATGTACTAGAATGATGGAAGGACAGAGAGGAGTAGAAAAGTAACTCACTCTAGTTATTTCTGTTAATATGAAGATCATGTATGGATTAAGAGTCTTTATATCAAAATGAAGGTGTACAGAAAAAGTAAAATGAAGGATTCTGGGGAGTTTGAAATCGAGGTAGAACTTTTGCATGGAAATTGAAGACTACTGTGCAGTTGATTTCAATGGAATTAACTCTGTACCCTTTGTATATGGGTTACAGTAAGTCCAGCTGCCAAGACACTCAGCTTTAAGGATGCAGGTGGTCCCATTGACATGGCCTATTTGTGCAGCTTAAACTGAACATATTCCTAAGGCTTTGCCAAGCCACAACTTTACTAGGTGGTCTGTCCACCAAGAAAAACATGGCTTTCCATCTTAGGAATCAAACTCTCACCTAGAAGGAGGCTATTGGCTGTCCAAATTCTGCTTAGTTTTATATGCAATGGCATTTGGTTGGTTTAGGTAGCTCCCGTCCCATCCTTCTGTCTACTTGTGCATTTGGTTTTTGTGTCTTTCCACCACAGCTTGCTGCTGCTTTAGTTGTGCAACTACAGCTGTTTGGGAGGCTACCTGGGAAACTGAATCACTGAAGTGATCCAGGAGAAAAAATAGTGCTATGTAATGAGAGCTTCTTCACACCTCTCTTTGGCATTTTGCCCTGTGAAGCCACCACATTAATGGCCATATAGGTTCTTAAAAGCCACAGAGAAAATGATAAATATTTTTAAACCTTTTTTAAAAAATTTAATTGGCAATAGAACTGAGACTCCTCAGAGATCTACACCTAGGCTGCAGTACGAAGTATTTGTAATCATACTCCGGAGATGACAGCTATGTTCTTCTACCTTGAGGATAAGTCTGACCCATTTCCTTTAACAGAGAGAAAGCTCTTCTACCCTTCTTTCTTCGGATTTAAGAATAGAACAACTTGCACCCAAGAGACACGGACTTTAGTTTTGTAGACTCAAGTTTTCCGTGGCTTTCTGCTTTGCATTTCCTTTGCCTAAGCATAGAAGGCGCTCTTACACTGCCGTCTGCAGCTGGGAAAAGCTGTTCCAGGAGCAACACGCTGCTTGAACTGCTGGTTTTCGCCGAGTAAAGCAGCCAATGGTCCTGTCCCAAGACACAAGGCAGAGCTGATAACAAATCAGCAAACACATTAATCTGGATTTCTGCAAAGGTAAATACCTTTCTGTAAAGGTAAATGAAGTTATTTGCATTTAAGGAAAGAAAAAGTCCCTTGAGAAATACCATTGTAAAAAGCTGAGAGTAGTCTAACCCATGATGTCTTATCCATGTATGAAATCCTGCTAATCAATCTATGTTTATTGATAGGTTTTCAGCTGTTCAAATTGGCTCCCTTGCACTGGTTTGAATTGTCTGAAATTGTTTTGATAGGCATATAAGAATGCAATGTAATATGTAGATATATGTGCACATTCATATGTGCATGCACATGTATATACATGTGTGCAGATATACATACATATGCATGTATATGTATGTCTGTGTATACACTGAAAAGTAACTCTTCCTTACACTCATGCTGAAAGCAGTAAAAAAATTAAAAGTGGGTTAGAACCAGTTTTGACTTTTGACAAACCTTGATTTGGTCTTATGTGGGTTGGAGAAGCAGGTGTTAAGGCACCTCCCCATCTGCCTCCTGGCCTGCTGGAGCACACACTGAATATGTCTGGAGAGCAAGACATATCCATGAGCCAGATCACACCAATGGGAGATGTACTTAGGGGTTGAATAAAACCACCAAACACCTCTCCTCTCCTCTCCTCTCCTCTCCTCTCCCTCACTTCTGACCAATGATTCCCTCTTTCCCACACTTCCCTTTTATGCAGATCTAGCTCACTCTTTTACTACTCTTATTTCAATAAAGTTTAACTCCTGGGTGTGTAGCACTTTTTGGGCTCCAGTTTTGCCCTCTCTCACTGAAATGCTCCTTATACTTGCATGCCCTGAGCTAACTAGATATATTTTGAAATTTATTAGTTTCTTAGATATTTTTCTCCCAAATCACCAAGAGTCTTCAGAAGAGAAAAACAAGCATCCTTCTATGTGCAGAAATGGTATAAAAAGATCAGTGAGAAATTATTTTATTCCTGGGCTATCATTTCTGAGGGAGCTCTAGGCCCAAGTCTGACTCCACCCGGGTCCTTCCCCCCATTAACCCCTTTTCACCAGTTCTTCAAAAAGGAGAGTCCCTTTTTGCTTTTTAGGCTTCACCTCTGGTTTCTCTCAGGACTAGATGTGAAGGTAAGATTGTATCTCATTTCCCATCCCATTTTTCCATGGGGAAAAATTAGAACATCTGTGGGCCTTGGCACCAAGAGCGGCTATAAACAGAAGAGTCATTCCACATACTGGTGAGTTATATCACTGCACACCATCAGAAGCTGGCAGGGAAGTAATGGAAAATGAGTTAAGTGTCATTCTGCCTTTCTGTAGCTTGCCATTATGTTTTTTCATCAGAGACATTAGGCAAGTTTAGCATTACTCAGCTGGTGCTTGATAATAACAGGGGCATGCTCAGGTAGGCAGAGCCTTTCTGGTTTGCTGTCCTTATTGTTCAGGAAACGAAGAATGTAATGCACAGATGAGCATCTTGGAACAGATCAAGTATATGCTTCTCTTTGGACCATCAAATCTTTTTACACGTATTTGGAACCTTTGAAAAGAACGTGGAGAATAGGACAATGAGCAGTTGAACAATAGATTCAGAGAGAAGCTGCTTGTGAAATGAATACAGATCTACATAAATGAAGAGGGGAACAATTCGAAAGAACAAAACAAAAGAATCTACCACAGAAAGACTCTGTTGTGATTATGCTAATGAAAAGTATCGCAATTAGCTCTTACACTAGTCTTCTGATAAGATATTAAACCAAATCAAAATGGACCTCTCTCCTTCAGCACTATTGAGGTGAGGAAGTTTTTTGTACTGTGAAATTTTTTCAGTTTCACAAAGTGAGGAAATGATAAACATAGCTATAATCATTTGCACTGTAACAAAGCTATGGAGTACAACAGGAAGTGAAATCTAAAGCATACCTGGGGATAAAAAAAAAAAAATTAAATATTAGGATCTTGCATGTTTTCTAATAATTTCAGATCTTTCAACTTCATCTTCCCAAAATGTGGAGTGAAGATATGCTTTCTTATGAAGCAAGAAACTCAAACAGATTCATACTCGTTCATATGACTCCAAGAGCTGGTGTTATCACAGAGAAAGTATATCATGGGATTCATAAAAGCATTTGCAAAGCTTGGTCACACTGGGTCATGTGAAGTTGTGATCTTGTCACACAACACAGATCAGTGGCTGTTGAGTACAGAGGAAGCTGCCTGGATGTCTGAGTCATCAACTTTTTATTGTAGTAAAAGGTTTTTAAAAGTTTACAGTGGAATCTAAAGAAACATAATTATTAGATCAGCCTTTTTTTTCTAAGAAAATGCATTTGTACCATGTGCTAAACTTAATCTACATTCCAAAAGTGCTTTGATGATATATTAATTTTGCTCAACTGTCCACAAATATACTTTTAACTTGAGATGTTGAATTTCTTGTGCATCATGGTTTTTGACTTTAGTGTAAAGACCGGGAAGAAAATTTTTAAAAGGCAAAAGTGATAGCTAAGAACCTCACTATCAATGTTAAACTTCTGAAAATTAGGCATGTAATTGCCATTTAGGTTTTTTGGGAATTCTGCAGACATTGTAAAGTGTGCAGTAGTTTCTGGCAGATATCAAGTCACCCTCATTCATTTTTATTTTGATTTGTTGCACCCCATCTTCCAGCCTAAAGAGGAGTTTAAACACTGTATGTTCTTTGGGTGTCTTTATAAATAGCAAAGTTCAGCAAGGTAGCACATGAATGATTGTGAAGCACATCACAACCCCCGCAACGATTGCTAGCAGGGTGTGTTGTGAAATTGGTTGTGTGAACTTGCTGTCAAAGAAGACATCTGCATACTCCTGCCTGACAGATGCAGATGGACCCTGAATTATAATGCAGTAATATGGAGGAGGCTGTGGGCTGTCGAGACAGACATTATTGACTTTCAACAACCTCCTACCTGAATTTACTAATAGTTCTCTGTTACTATGTGTTTGTAACTGGAAAAGGTGATCTGTGCAAGTGCTGCGCTCCTATTCCTATGGATTTCATACAGCACAAAGTCCTAATGTTCATCAGAGGTCCTGGATTTATTCATCTTCTTCTGGCTTTCTTGGAGGGAAAATCCTCTCCCAGTGCTGTGGGGATATAGACACTTTTCTTTCTGGCTCCATTTCAGCAACTGGCTCTGTGCTCACCAGCTGATTAAGTTCTTCCTCCAGTGTCTTGTGTGTGTTCATCACATGATGTTGCTGGCTTGTTTTTCTTGCTGTGTCTCCTGTTGAAGTAAATGCCTAAAGAATTGTCATATTAAGGACCTTTGACATTGCTAGATCAGAAAAATAAAAACTGATATCCAGCTAAGAGGTACCATTTTTTTTCCCTCCATGTTCAGTGGCTGGCAAAGATGCTGTCCACTGTGAGGCTTCATGTGCTTGGAACTGAAAGGGTACAAGAAATTTCTCACCCTTTAGCTGTGTGTCTGTCTATGGTCTTTGCAAGGGATGGGACAACAAAGAGCACCCAGTGGCATTTCCATGCAAGGAACAGCTGAAAAGGTTTGGGCCTCCCGGGAAACAAAAGCTGAGTTTGATTGAGGCAAATGCTGCCTGCATCACTAGCTCAAAGAGGAGACATGTGGCTCCAGACAGGCGGCACAGGTTAAAGTGACTAAAACATCCTGAAGTGCTATGGGAAGTTCTGCTCAGCAGCCGAGGGGCAATGGGAGCCGTCGCTGACCTATAAACAGGATGAGGGAGCAGCAGCAGCAAAGTGCAGAGACAGTCGCTGGCGCTGCGCTGACAGGCAGACACATAAACAAAGGGAGGGAGGAAGCTCTGTTTATATCTGGAAAAGAAACCCCAAACTATAGGATGCAAATGATGGACGTACATGGCTATAAATAGCTACAAAGCATAATGGGACTTAAAAGATTTAGTTGTGACATAAAGACTCCATGCAGAATGGACTACGTAAACTCACTACTTTTTATTTAAGTGAGGTGCTTTTTTTTTTCTCCTCACATATTTAATATTACTGATCATGTTTAACTGGGCTTTTTAAACAGGGAGGAGAAAATTCACATAAATAACATTATGTTCTTTTGTAGAAATGAAGCAGCTAAAAAATTTTGGGAAGCTGCCAGACTTTTCAGTCAATTGTTTAAGAGACCCAGTCAGCAGCAGTTTTGTGTTTGGGTATGAAATAGTGTTTTATTAGATCGGTAATAATACTTTGGATGCCAAAGGGTAAGGATGACACAGCAATATCTTGTTGAGCTTTTAATTGTGTTCTCAGGGTTTGGGGATATTAATCAGAAGGTAAGTGAGAGTGTCATGCCCCATACATTATTCTGCCAGAGGAAATGTGGATGGGAAACAATCTGTACGCAACCACTTCAAGATGCAGATGAGTATTGTCTGTCTACCTACTACTTAGGTTGCTAGGGAGCTTCACCTGCAGCTTTTGCAGGACTAGCACATTCAGTTCAGTGGGTTTTTGTGCCAGTTGTGGTAGTTAAGAAGGTTTTGAACAATAATAGGTAGGGATAATTTTATTACAAAAAGTTTTTCTGCTGAACTTGAAGTGGTGATATAATGCTGACAAAGTAGATATACTTAAAACATTTGTGGAAGTGGTCATTTGTTTCTTAGTGGAATTATTTGTGGTAGAAAATAATTATATTTTAAAAGCAAACAGTTACTTGGAATAAGATGCCTGCTAGTGCTTTTGTGACCTTTGAGGAATTTGTCTAGGAGTCCTGCTATGGGCTATTATGCTTGTAGATTTTAACCTGCCGTTTTCATTTGTAACACTCAAACTACTTTCACAATGGCCTTTCTGGCCTTTCTAAAAAACTAACAAGTATTATTTTTTATACACACAACATAAAAACCTGTGTTTAATAGTTTCTGGTATTGTAGGCAGACATGAATACACAATGAACAAGTGAAGTTTGTCTCTAAAAGTCGAGGAGAGGTAAACCTTTTTATGCCCTCGAGCCACCTGCCCTAATAGATATTGCATAACAACTTCAGTTTCATTCAGTGTGGCACTGTAATTTCCAACTTGACTGCCAGACTAATTTCTTTCACAGCAGGGCATGCTGTGCTTTTTGCTCTGTGCAGCTTCCACAGCTGAGTTTCTTTACTAAGGTTCAGAGAGAAAATGTCAGAACCTCTGGAGCAATGTGCTTGTCCATCCTACAAATGTCCTCAGCCTGTCAATGCTTTCTCTCATGGTTTCAGGGTCCGGCTAGGGAGAAGTAAGACTTTTATTGTTAGATCTCTACAGGAGGTGTTTATACCCAAAAAATTAATGTCAAGTTAATGTTCTTTCTTTACCATGCCTTGTCTCTGAGTGAAGGGCAGTTTTTTGCCCTGTCCTATTTGCAGTTCCATGCTCTGCAATGCAGTCACTGTTGTATAAGCCTGCTGCTTGTTTGTGCTCAAGTGCTATATTCCTTATGATATTCTAGGGATCAAGCATTAAGCTGGGAAGTGGGAGACCATTGCCACAAGCAGCAGCATTCCCTACTTACCAAAGTTTATCAAAGACACAAATTGGCAGGTAACTATGAAGTGCTGGAACTTTTCAGAGTGGTGCAGACTTTTGGGACTTCTTGGCCCAACTCAGTATTGACCAAGTTATTTTCTGAGGAGCTCACCTGGTGCTGAGCATTTCTGAATGGCTCTGCCATGTTTCTAAGTGGCCTACTTGAATAAGCCCATGCTTGGAGGACTAGGCTGATGACTGCCATTAAAATAATTTCTGTTGCTCTGCTACTGAAAGGAGCAATGCCATTGCAATGTACATGTAAACTGTGGCATTTGCATCATACTTAGGACTTATTTAAATTCCCTCTTTGTCATTTCGTTTATTGCCTTAAACTGTCTTAGAAAGTTAAAAATATGAGAAAAGAGAAAGTGCAAAGAGAATGCTCTGAAAATTAATTTAAATTTTCTCTGCTGTTTTTCTCAGATGGAGGAGTCGGTGGTTACGTGCTGCACTGCTTGGTGGATACGCGCCTGGCTATCGTAGATTAAAAGGAAATCAAGGGTGGTGCTGCTAACATTCCACCCTCAGCTCCCTATTCAGCTCTCATCATCCACCCTTGCATTTGAACTCAATCATTTTACCCACCCACCTAGTTTCCACGTGAAATTGTGCTAATGGATGTCGGTCCCACAGTACGCAGGGAGACTTAAGCAACCTTCATATGAATTTCAAGTGTTTCCAACTTGCGAAATCCTGATTTAGTTCAACATCTGGACTCCGTCCATGTGTGTGTAATTGAAGGATCATAGCCCATAGAAGTAAGAGGTTGATCATCAAAACTTTGCTGTGGTTCAGGGACATTAGATACTGGGATTTTGGTATAATTCTGTGTCTAGCAGGAAGGAAAGGGCCAGAAAGGGAACTGATAATGATTTGAATGGAGTAGGACCTTGGGCAATTGCACTCTGTGTGCCTTGCAAGCTCTGAACAGTCATTAACACTGATGAAGCATTAGAGACTTGTGGTGCCAGATCAGGTCAGTCCTTCCAGGAACACTTGCCATATTTTTATGTCCTCTCATCTCCTACCTGTGTCTTGGCAGAACTAGAGCAGCACAGTGGAACACCACACTTTACACACCTTATCTACATTACCCTCTTCCAAAGACCTTTCTCTCTTCCTTCTCAGTCCAAGTTTCCCTTTTTCTTTGTTTTTGCCTTCTCCTTTTAGTTTCCCTTCTTTTTCCTTCACTCCTTTTCTCTATTGGAAATCTCCCTCATGCCAGAAGAGGCCAAAGCTGAACTAGTATCAACAGGGCATCTTGCAGGAAGTAAGCAGCAGGTTGCATTGTGAAATTTCATGGTACTTGCAGCATGGTCTGCCAAGAGATGTTCAAGAGGATGTGTTCCGCAGCAGATCAGGGCATAGCAGCCAGCTGAGATTCCTGGTGGAGAGCAGACCAAGGCTCCCTGCCTACGGAAAGATAAACAAGTTTTATTCTGGGCCATAGACAAGTCTTCAATTTTGACTGAATATTTTCTGGTGTCAGGGCCTCCCTTAAATGTGTGGGAGAGGAGCTGGGCAGAGGTGACAGCATTGGTACGTTTATATCAGTGGTAAGAGCAAGCCTGGCTGCATATAGGGCAGCAAGGACTGGCCTCTGTTTCTTACCTCTGTCTACTGTGAACTCGCATCTTACCTTGCACTGTCAGAGGCTGTCCCAGCTCCTAGGTTGTAGGTTTGTTTTCTCCCTCTTTCTGGTCTAATAATTATTCAACTGATCTATGCAAAGTGGAATTTCTTCAGGCAGAGCTGCCCTTCTGTGTCTGTTTTGAGAGTTCACAGAACACATGCTGTCTTAGGTATATTCAGGCTGAGCAAAAACTCTAAATTTAAGTGCTGCTCAGATGGATCAGAGACCTCAGCTACTGGCAGGGAGTTTAGTACAAGGACAAGATCCTTGTGGATTTGCTTTGAAAACACTTACCTGTTTGGTTTTTGCCCTATTACTACAAATCAGGGGGGATTGTTTAGACACAGGTAGTCTTGGCCTTGTTTTGATTTCTATATATTTAGAGAATTTAACTTCTAGATGTGTAGCAAGTAGCTGGAAGAAACACTGGGGACTCAAATGTCTCTAAGCCCAGGAATGGGGTCTTGAGGAGACAAGACAACCGACAGACTCTTTTGTATTTTCAGTGCAGGGTGAAAAAAAAGTCACATGCTTCATCCCTTCACATTAACACAGGAAAACCATCTCACTAAACTGCACATCCTCCTATTTCTGAGGCAAAGCAGAAGAATATCAGAGAACAGAAACAATGGAAGCTGCAACAAATGAATAAATTTTATTCTGACACAAAGCCTAGACTTCAGAAGTGTTTACTCCATCCTTAAATCCTTCAGCTTTCATACTGATCCTCTCCCATTTTTTAACCTAGCAGAGTCCAGCTCTATGGAGTAAAATAGAACAGCACCCTGCACACATAGAAATTCATCAAGTCCTGTCACACATCAGCTCTTTCTGCAGAATTGCCCTGTAATGTTTAATTGTCAAAAACTCTTAACTGCAAAAACATTAACTTAAGTGCAGTTTCTTATTCTGACACTGAAAGTTGTCCAAGTGTTTAATGCTCATAGCCATAGGAGGTTGTTTCTGTCACAGGAAGCATTTAAAGACGTGACAAATAATAAACCAAAGAATGTGACAGAAAAAAACCAAGAAAACAAAATTAAAGAAGCAAGCACATAATTTAGGAACTGTCAGACTGTCCAGACTGTTTAAAACTTTAGTCTTCACATTAACAAAGTTACAGTTCAAAATTTGCTTGCCATTTCTCTCTAGCAAAGTGTGAAGTGTTCATGATCCTCCTGGCTCGTGAATATTATAAACTTGGCACATGTCCTTTTGTAAGAGTAAGCTTTCCTCAAAACCCTATTTTCCATTGCTCGCTGTAAATATAATGTTGTTAGCCAGTCTCCTCAGACATAAAAACCTGCTTTTATAATGTATGTTGAAACTATTAGGATAGAATAAGAAACCAGGTGGTTTTTTCCCTCAGAAAAGTCAAAGGTGAATTAAGGTGATTATTATTGCTGTTAGTCTCATGTTGCCATAGACTTTGTGCCTCTTGACTCAACAAATATGAAAGACATGTAAAAATCCCTAGCACGTGGCACTTCACACCTTCCAAATCTCCTGAACTGGGAGATTTTCTGTAGTGACCAAAGCAGTAGATGGACATCACTGACTGCAGCAAATCTAACTGACATCAGTCACTTTATGCAAACTCAGTTACATTATATAACTGTGCTAAAAAATTCACAACTAATTGGCTGCAACATTCTCTCTCCTTTGGCCACAATGACATGATTTCTTTTTAAATATGGCATGCACGTTTTTTTATGCGACAGCAGAAAATCGTACTCTGTCATTGTGATCATCTGTTGTTTGGCTTCTTTCTCTCATGTGCAGTAGTTTTCATCCACAGTCTCTGGTCTATTTTCAAAAGCCAAAGACAAAACCACAATGATTGTGGTAGACATTTCTTGCTGCAAAGAAAGCCAGTGGCATCCTGAGCTGCATTAGGAGGAGTGCTGCCAGCATGGCAAGAGAGGTAATCCTGCCACTCTATTTACCACTGGTGGGTCCCTACTTGGAGTGCTGGATCCAGTTCTGGGGTCCCCAGTACAGAAAAGACATTGACACACCTGAGAGAGTCCAGGAAGGGCTGCAAAGATAACTGAGGAATGAGAGCATCTCTCCTATGAGGAAAGGCTAGGAGAGCTGGGACTGCTCATCCTAGAGAAGACCAAGTTCAATGGGTCCTTAATATAATATAGCTCAATATATATTAATACCTGAAGGAGGATGTAAAGAGGATGGTGACTAGTGACAGAATAAGAAGCAATGGGCAAGAAACTGAAATACTGGAGATGTCATGAGAACATCAGGAAACATTTTTCTACTCTGAAGATGATTGAGCACTGGTGCATATTGGCCAGAGAGATTGTAAAGTCTCCATCCTTGAAGACATCCAAAACCCATTTGGACATGGTGTAACCGACTCTAGAAGACACTGCTAGAGCAGAGGGCTGGGACCAGATGACCTCCAGAGGTCCTTTCCAACCTCCTTCTGTGTTAAGGAAACAATGAAGGAACAGAAACTGCATTTTGTGTCTTCAGTGAGAAGTACAAGCATATATTAGATAAGGATTGAATAAATAACTAAATTTGTCAACTGTCTGCATCAATACATGGGTACCAAGTTTAAAAAAAATATTTTGTCTCCTTCCTTCCTTCCTTCCTTCCTTCCTTCCTTCCTTCCTTCCTTCCTTCCNCTTTCCTTTCCTTTCCTTTCCTTTCCTTTCCTTTCCTTTCCTTTCCTTTCCTTTCCTTTCCTTTCCTTTCCTTTCCTTTCCTTTCCTTTCCTTTCCTTTCCTTTCCTTTCCTTTCCTTTCCTTTCCTTTCCTTTCCTTTCCTTTCCTTTCCTTTCCTTTCCTTTCCTTTCCTTTCCTTTCCTTTCCTTTCCTTTCCTTTCCTTTCCTTTCCTTTCCTTTCCTTTCCTTTCCTTTCCTTTCCTTTCCTTTCCTTTCCTTTCCTTTCCTTTCCTTTCCTTTCCTTTCCTTTCCTTTCCTTTCCTTTCCTTTCCTTTCCTCCTCACTCCCTCTCTGTCTTCCTCTTTGTCTCACTCTCCCTCTCTCTCTATCTTTTTACATATGTTGAGAAGAAACTTCCTGAAAAGTTTCCTGACACTCCATCAAAAAAAATCACAGGGAGAATCCACTGATCTTCTTTTCCTTGTTTCACTGTGACCTGATATTTATCTCCTATCAGACTGTTGTACTGTCCCATGGAGACCACAGTTAACTTTGGCAGACTTGTATCAGTGACTCAGTCTGCCCTGGCCCCAAATCAGACTAGAAACAGGAATGTCAGGCCCCTAAATTAGAAATGATAAAATGATGAAAATGAAGAAAGGAAAAGGGTTAAAAACATTTATTTTGGGTAGGAGTCAGGGAAGCCTCTGACCTTGACCCCTTTGCTTACTGGAGAGGACACTGTACTCAACCCAATTATGAGATACAGCTGAAATGCAATGTAACAGTGATTCCAAATATCTGTTGCCAGGAAGCAGATGACACACTAAATTGCTCAGTAGATTGAGTACTTAATTCAGTGATTTCCTGCTGCAAGAGTTGCCAGTATACAGCCATTTTGTCTTTTTTGGCAAGGCAGCTGCTTTTGGACGGCTGTCTCCAGTAGTCTTTCCTATGCTTCCTGTTGTAGGAAGGCCTGTTTCCTGCCACGAGATTCCTGATTAGGCTCTGCACTATTTTTGTTCTGCAAAATGCCTGTGTAGCAGGTTGCTTCTCTGCATTTGATACTGATTTGTGGGAAGTGAAGCCAGATCACAGTCTGGCCACAATAGAGCATCCAAATCCTTGGAGAAATCTAAAAAAACCCACTGTCGCTCAACTGAAAAGGACTGATGCTTAATGTAGCATTCAGAGGTACAATGGGGATCCAAGTATTTATTTTTGTAGTGAAGTTTCACTCTGTTTGTTTCTTTCGGTATTGGAAACCAGGGCCTATCAGCTTCACATTGTCCTTTTCAAAACATCTCCCAGGGTTAGTTTTCCTCCTCTAATGTTCAGAGGACCTCCTGGCCCAGGTTCTCTGTACCTCTGTAGGGATAAAGATGTTTTCTCTCTCCCGCTCAGTATATTGTAGGCTTAAATTTTTGTTTCTGCTGGTAGTTACAGGGGGAAGGGGAGGAGAGGGGAGGGGGAAGAATAAAGTCCTGACATAACTGGGAAGATTTTGCATCTGTATGATTAAGTTATTTTGATATGGGAGTGTGTACTCAGTGTCAGGTATTAAAAAGGAGTAAGAAACCTTTTGTCCCTCTCCTTAAGACACAATACTGAGGTACTAATCTAGGTCTGAACAACCTATGAGATAGTATTGCTCGAGTCTCTGAGATATTTCTACTACACATTTACAAATGGCAAGAAATTTAAAAAAAGCTTTGTCCTGACTGCTAATGATAACATGGACACAGGAGGGGAATTATAAAAACAAAAATAATCTACTTTGAAATATTGTTTCATTCATAATATACTTTAGTCCCCCCATGTTGGAAAGTTTAGTACATGGCTGGCCACAGGTACCCAATTGCTGCCGCTGACTGTAGGATAAGGGCCCTTGATTTCAAGGGCAGAGAGAAAACAATTCAAGAGGGCTTTTTATTTCTCTTATGAATTGCTCTTCAGTCCAGATCCTTCTTCTCTATCCAGTCATGCATGCCTGCTGCTTGCTCTTAACCTCAGGTTTTCAATGTTTTAGTGTGAGGACATAGATGCTGACTTCATGGTACTGGAGTTCATGTTGAGTTGGCTTTCCAGTGCAGGAAAGCCAGGTACTCTTTGCCCTTAGTTGCAGCACAGGGCATTCTTTCTCTAGGTTTCTTCCTTCTTCCAACCATTCACTTTTTTTTGTTTGTTTGTTTGCATAGCATCATAGAATTTTTAAGGTTGGAAAAGACCTTCAAGGTCACTGGGTCCAGACTTTGACCAAACACCACCATGCCAACTAAAGCACAGCAGTAAGTGCCACGTTCACTCATTTCTTGAACACCTCCAGGGGCGATGACTCCACCACCTCTCTGGACAACTTGTTCCAATGCTTAACCACCCTTCCAGTGAAAAAGTTCTTCCTGATGTCCAGTCTGAAACTTCCCTGGAAGAGCTTAAAACAATTTCTTCATCTTGTCACTGGTTGCCTGGCAGAAGAGGCCCACCCAACCTTGCTGTTACCTCCTTTCAGGCAGTTGTAGAGATTATTCAGATCCCTCTGAGCCTCCTTTTTATCTGGGCTAAACACCCCCAGCTCCCTTAGCTGCTCCTCATATGATGTATTCTCTTGACCTTCACCAGCTCCATTGCCTTTCTCTGGACTCACTCCCGCATCCCAATGTCTTTCTTGCTGCGAGGGGCCCAGCTGGATGCAGGATTGGAGGTGTGGCCTCACCAGTGCCGAGTACAGAGGGACAATCCCTGCCCTGGTCCTGCTGGCCACACTATTGCTGATACAGGCCAAGATGCCGTTGGCCACCTGGGCACAGCTGGCTCATGTTCAGCTGCACTTGGGAGTTGACCAGCACTCCCAGGTCGTTTTCCAAGGGGCAGCTTTCTGGCCACTCTTCCCACAGCCTGCTGCACTGGGTTGTTGTGATCCAAGAGCAGGACCTGGCACTTGGCCTTGGCCCATGGATCCAGCCTGTCCAGGTCCCTCTACGCAGCCTTCCTGCCCTCCAGTAGATCAACACTCCTGAAAAACTTAGTGTTGTCTTCTAACTTACTGAGGGTGCCCTTGATCCCCTTGTCCAAATCACTGAGTAAGATATTAAATGGGCCTGGCCCCAATACTCTTTGCTCATTATTATTTTTCTTCATCCTCTTATTGAGAATTCCAGCCTCTTTTTCCTTTCCTTTTTCCTTCATCTCCCTTCACTTTCCAGCTCAGATGATGGAAAAATACCATTCTTTTCTGGGTGCAAACTTACATGAAAGATTTTTTAATTTTCTTAAAAAAAATATGAGGAAATTAACCTTAACAGTCCTTATCTGATATTTTAATAAATGAGAGGCTTAAGCAGAGGCAAGGAAATTTGAAGTTAATTTAAGACTGATCCAGACTGTTGTGGCTGTGAGAAATTGGTGCTGTTCTCTCGCCCTGGTGGAGCCTTGCCTTAATTTTAGCTTTCCTGAAGCCTTTATAATGTTGTCTGCAGCATTGACTTGGACAGTTTCATTTTTTAAATATAAATATTGGCTCTTGCACACCTTTGTTACTCCAACTTACTTTTGTCAGGAAAGGATTAGGTTGTATTTCAGCAGGGTCTAGTGTAGTCACAGCCTGAGAGTCCCTGTGGTTGTGTCAGGAGCACACAGACACACAGACATGCACACTCAGTGATTTGTGCTAACTGCTCACCTGTAGCCTTGTGGCTTTTCTCCACAAGTCCAAGCCTGTTTCTGCTCCTGCCTTTGCAGCTGTCTGAGGGCAGCATGACCTGGACTGTTAGCAGCAGATGTTCCCAGCTTGTCTGTGATAGCCTTCTAGTGTCTTTTTAATGTAAATTAAATCCTTATACATTAGAGGACCTGACTAATTCTTCTAGGATGAGAGTCCTTGAAAAAAGAGCTAAAAAATATATGCAGTAAATGACTCCAGGGAGTCAAAAGGTAAACAGCAACCTTCTTTGCCATATGTTGTAGCTATGAGCCCAATATACTGTATATGAAGAATACAATAAGGCCTCCATTTATTCTGGTATTTGGAAGAGCAGACCCCAAAAAGGGGTTCTAAGCTGTAAACCCTCAGATCAGCTGCAGAAGTCATCATGCTTCCAATCTGATAAATTAGAAACAAATTTCCTACTTTTTTCTGCTCTGATGTTCTGAAGTTCTGCTTTAATGCCAACATTGCTGAGGCAAAAGAGCTTGAGCATAAAGCATCCTTTTTGCTATGTTGCCAGTTTCTTGGACAGTCAGTATTTGTTCTTGACTGGTCACCAGATTCCCACCTGCCTTCTTGTTGTATCACTTCTTCCCTGAATCATATCCCCTTGCCAGCTGCACTTTGTTGGTTGGTCAGAAATCCTGTAAAGTCTTTGTCCCTTCTCCCTCATTGACTCCAAGGGGACAGTGCTCCACAGGCTTGGGAAATATGGGCATTGCTGTTGGGGGAGAGCAGCTGTCAGGGAATTTGGGGCATGTGCTTTTCTGAGTTACCAATGTGCTGTTAGCACGCATACATCAGGGTGTATGTTATCCCAGCAGGAGCTGCATGTTGTCCAGTTGACCCATCCTGTACTGGATGGGTCTGGATGAAGAAGGTCTGGATGAGATTACTGGCAGTGGCACAGACATTTCTCTTTAAAACTGAACAACTGTCAGGGAGCTCAGAGGACTTCAGCAAAATCATTGACACGTAAAACCATAAGAATAAGACAAAACTGGGAGAAACTAAAACAACAAAAGAGTGAAAGACCATGATTACTTTTCTGGCTTGGGAAAGGTGTATTATGAAGAAGGCAATTATTCTTATTTGCCAGAGAGGAAGAAGGTAACGGGGTAAAATTGCTGAAATGACTTAGTGAAATTGTGAGAGGAAAAATACAGCCTCCTGAGTTAGCTGAGTGCTCTTGCTTGGGAGTACAGTCCTATACTAAGCAGCAATCAATATTTTCTGTTTGCTACCTTCATATGCCTGTCTAATCTCTGCTGCTATCTTAGGTTTGGCTTCCATCTCCCCTCCTATCCATCTCTATTAACGTCAGCAGCATCCACCTGCGGCTATGTAAATGTTAACTCTAGCAGCAGTGTGCTCCTTAGAGTAAACTACAAACTACCTGCTACACAGCCAAGGCTGGCTCTGCAGAATGTTAATCAGAAACACTTTAGGAATCATGGATTTGATCCCCTGGTACAGGAAAATGGATCAGTGGCTGCCTCCTAAGTGACCTATGACAAGACAGTCTGATAAGTGTCATCTCTTCACCTAAATTTTGACCTTTCATCTGAAGATAGAGTTATATGGTTAAGTAAAGTGAGGTCAGTGTGACAGTGCAATGACAGGAGTTTCCACTTTTTTTTTTAAATGCAAGGCTTAAACTTTCTGCCTTTTTCTCCACATGCCCTTCAGGACCATTAGTCTTGGAATCTCCTACAGGTTTTCTGTCCCCCTCCTGTTGCCTTCCTCCCTCTGTACTCTGTGTTGCCTGACAGATCAGAGCTACTCTGTCCCTTGAGCTTATTATTTTGCCACAGCCCTGTCCTGACTTGATGTCCTGTTCCTGAAGAACAGAACGTGACATTTGTGCTCTGTTTTTGATGTTGGTCACTTCTACAGCCAAAGTATGTCTCAGTTTGGGTGTGAGCTTATAGCACTGTGGCTACTTGGCACTAATTGTCCTGGTAGAAACACATGCCATAGATACGAAATAGTTAGTTCTGCTTTCACTTAGGAGACATGTCGTGCACAGCTGTGGTTGGGGAAGAACTTGTCAACATGCTGGTGTTTTGGAGTAGCAAATAGGCAAAGGAATTGCAGCTGGTGATTTGATTGACATGGCTAAACAGGTAGGCATTTCTATTTTCAATAACAAAATCCTGTGCAATGTAAAGACAGAGTAAACGGATTTTCTGTGCTTCTGAGCAGAAATGACAACTGTATCTTTTCTGCTTTGAGAAAAACATTTTCTGTGGATCTCCAGAGGGAGCATTTATATTTGAATTATGAGACTTCTACTATTTAACAGTGACTTGTGGGCTTGAATTTTATAACCTCTATGCTGGAACAGAACAAGTTTAAAAAATTCCAGTATTTGTAACAAAATTAATAAAAACTGTAATTCCTTCCATGGAAAAAAAAAAAAAAAACCCACCAACAAACCCAAACAAACCACCCAAACCAAACAACCTTATCAATATTTTAAAGAGCAAATGCAAAACCACAACAAATCTTTTGATGAAAGTGCAAACCATGTTGTGTTAATCACTATTTTCTGCTTGCTGCCTTTGCAGACTTGCGACCTGCCAATATCTCAAGCTTTGCTTACATACACACTCTTATTCTTTCTCATTAACGTCACTAATGCCTACTTGAATTCCTTGCAAGCAGAAAGACAAAGTGTCAGTGTGCAGTGAGTGCAAAGAGTGCTTGTCACCATGGCTAAGTGTTAACGTAAATCAGCAGAGTTAATATGTAAGCTTATCTGATGGCTTCAAAAGTGAATGAAGTCCTAGCTGGAAATACTGCTGCAGATCACCTTGCCCAATTCTTGCATATTGCCAAAACAAAGAGGAAGCAAAGAATTTTCCTACTTGATGCTATTTCTTTTCTTTTTTTTAATGGAAGGTCAGATAAAACCCACATTGCTTTCTCTCTTCCTAGCCTTAAGAGGCTGAGGAGGTCTGGCAGTCACAGCAGAATAGGCATTTCTTTAGGAAAAGTAAAGAGGAATCTTTTCCTGGGTTTTAATGGGCTGCCAAAAGACAGCAGAGCAACCTGGACTGTATGCATGCATACTGGTAAATGATGTGAGAGACAGTTTATTTTTCTGTGCAGCCAACTGAGCTTTGAGAGTGGGAAGATTAGTTCCAAGAACTGACTTTTAAGGGAATTGTATCACCCTTGATCACAATGCGATGTGTTTCCTAATGACCTCAATGTACGTCTTTGGAGACCTAAAGCTAAGTATTTGTACGTATTTTATGTAATTATAAAGGTGTCAGAACCTCCATTTCGCTTTCTCCTCAAGAAAAAGCATATTTTACAGCAGAAATCACAGGTCCTTTAAATGTAGGTTTCTGTTCTGGGTGCCATAATTCATAGTTAGGAACCCCCATTAGTCATGAACCTGGTCAAGCATCCAGTGCTGGGAGGCAGGGGCGAGAGGAAACAATGCTGGCTACAGGCAGCACTGAAGTAGGGCAGTGAATGCTGAAGGGGCAGCTGCAGTGCCTACTAAGCATTTTACTACTAATATGGGCCACAACAAAGACCTGGGTACACAGGGTGGGTTAGGAGCCACTCTTCAACTCTGGCTTAAACAGATGGGAAATAGGTTTGGGAACGCTCATCTTCAGGTGGGTGAGGAGACCTTGCAGATCCAGGGCTGCTGACATCAAGCCGTCTGCCAGGGATGATGGTCAGCAGGGAGCTAGGAGAGGACATTTCCACACTGGACACTGCTCTGGTAGCTCTGGAGAGGATGCAATGACCTCTGGGGCTGCCTGCAGCTGAGGGAGCTGAACATGAACAAAGCCTCGATTTCTCAGACAGACTGTGCTATGGGAAAGCTCCAGCAGGACAGGACCAGACCTAGGAAACGCAAGAGCTTGCTGCCCAATTCTCTGGTTAATTCTGATATAAATAGTAGTCAATGTAGGCGTGATTAAAAAGTGGCATTTTAAAAAGGAATCCTGATGTGTAGCTCGGAAAATGACATTCAAATCTTTTTGGTTTATACATACTTTTTCTCCCATGGTACTTGTTTATCACTGCTAAGTATCTTATTATCACAGGCTTGCTGGTTGACCCTGATATATATTTAATCAAGTCAAAGCATAATTTCAATGCACTTTAAACATCCTCTTTTTCTCTCTTTCCTCCTGGCCCTGTAAAAAGTTGCACAAAGTTTAGAGATCAACATAATGAAAAGTGCAGGAAGATGTTAGGTCCACTGTGAGTTAATGTTGAATGGTAGCTGAGTTTTTTAGAAATCAGGGGAGATTATAAGTATTCATATCATTGATAATCTCAAAAAAAAAAGATAGGTGCCCAGCATAATTTTTTTCCTCTTTAGATGTAAATAAAAATAATGGTCTTAGTGATAAGGAAAGTAAGTCTCCAGTGAGTAAATCTCAACAATGATATTGTTCTGTTTGTATCATTAACTTTTGTCCTTCAGAGTTGTGCAACCAGTGCTGAGACACTGGCATTTGGATCTTGCATTGAAGCACTCATTCTCTTTTGCAAAACTTAGCTCACATTTAAAGTCGAATTAATTTTGTTCTAGTACTGCAATAAATCATCTTCCCTCAAACATCAAGAAGCCAATGCTTTTTAAAGAGCTAAGAGAAATCTTTATGACAGATCAAACAAAGAAAATGCTTAAAAATTAGAATGTGAAAACAGCTGATTTAAGAATTTATAGTGACATACTTTTTGTATTTTTCTTGTTGTATCATGAATAATTGCTTACCCCCAAGGTGTGTGTGTTAGAAAGTTGGACATTTATTTGGGGCCTTAGAGAAAAATACAAACCATTCAAAGGCTCCTGGGGAGCTCTCCCAGGCCAGATGGGAGAGATGTCTTCCCAACTCCTTTAGACACAGGGTAAAATCAAATAGTCTGATCCATGGCTAAATATACACAGGCTTTAAACGTTGTTTTAAAGCAGTGTGTGATTTGAGACCACTAGCTGGACTGCAGTCTGGAAGAGAGTAGAGGAGGAGTGTGACACAGTCACCTGTCATTCTCATCTCTAGGGGGACACTGACTTCCTCAAAAGCAAAGATGGTGCTTCTTCTTCGCAGCTGAAATGTCAGATACCAGTTTAACAGGATGATAGACCAGCAGTGTCAGAGTCTTATCAGGACAAAATCTGGGCCACTCATGAAATGCAGATAAAGCCAGTGCCACATGATTTTGTTTCTTAGAGGAAGGCACTGCCACAAGGTATATTCAGGTGAGCTTTTTATTGCCTTTAACTCTGCCTTGAGTTATGTCACCCAAGCTGACAGGGAGCTTGAGCTGTTTTATTTTTCAAATCACATCTCTGAGTACTAATTACATATTTTGCAAGCCATACACTATATTTCAAACTCATATGACTTATGCTCTGTATGCAAATCTCAAAACTTACTCTGCCTATGCCTATGCCTATGCCTATGCCTATGCCTATGCCTATGCCTATGCCATGCTTCTCCTACTTTGATCTGTCCAGGTTGCAACTCTCCACTCCCCCAAAAAATTGGGCTGGCAGGAGGAAATGAGCACTTCTATCTTTTGGTCAAGGAGGTGTTTCTGAGGAATATGGGTGTAATGCAGTAGGAAAGTGGTTGGTTTGGCTTTTATTTCTGTCCATGCAGCAGGACTGAGTCAATGCTGTGTGCCTTGAGCAGTGTAGTGTTCCACAATGTAGTGTAGACTTTGGGTATTAAATATTGAGAAGAGACAAACATAGGCAGGGAAGTTAATTCTGGTGATATATGGGTCAGACTTCCACACACACATTGAATTTTACACATATGTGTACTTACATTTAAGCTGATCCCATGAAACATAACAAAACCTCATATTACATGACACCATAGGTATTGCGTCACTCCAATATTTAGCCAAAAGCAAGAAAATCTTCTGCACATCTGAAATCTTAAGAGAACATTTTATTGTTCAAATCAAGCTACTAATTTTGGTCTTTAAAAGCTGTTACAGTATTGTTTTTGAGATAAATGTTCCAGCTGCTGCCTTGTTTCAATGGAACCAGTATGAGACAATGACAAGCATTGCTGGTTTTGGTGCCTCAGGACTGAGTTGACCACTCTCATCACAAAGGTCAGTCTGAATTTCTTCTGCTGCTTGCAGCACTCTTTTTGCTGTTTATACGGGTACCAAAAATGAAAGAAGAGGGCAAAGTATTAATTGCTTTCTGCACCGTTGGTAAGGAAGTACAAACAGCAAAAAGATCTTTCCCAGACATCCTGCTAGATAACTGGCCACCCACAACTGCAGTCCTGCTTAAGGTCTTCCCTCCTACCTTTGTTGAATCAGAGAAATAGGACAGTGGGCTGTATATTTCTAGTTACAATCAACACAGTATAATCTCTGCTTCCAGTGAGAGCTGGAAACACATGGGGAAACAACTTCTGCTCAGGCATTAGGCTCAGGCTGCACTGCATGGGGTAAGTTGGAGGAAATATATCTGTCTAGGACCTAGTGCCACTCTACTTGATGGGAACAGCTTCAGAACTTCATCTTCACTGAGACTGCCTGCCTCATTGCACTCAGCCCAGCACCATTAAGTAAGGGGAGAAGCAGACCTATTCATACAGGAGGCAAAGGATTCAAAATCCATCTGTGTATTAACAGCTATGCAAGTGGCTGACTGAATGACCCGTCTGTGAAAAGTAGAGGTTTCTGTTTCTAGCTGGTCCTTATTCCCTACTAAATAAAGTCTAAGGCATCTTTGTCACTTCATTTATTACAGTTAGTCACCATAGAAACCAATAAAGTTCAGACTGAATTCCATGGAACTGGTAAAACTTAAATGAAACAAAGAAACAAAGAAAACAAAGAAATCTTTTGGATTCCAGATGCTTTACGGTTTCTGTGTGTTTGTAAAAGCAAAATAATCCTTTAACACTGAAAATAGTAGTTAAGGCCTTTATTTTAATTTTGACCCAATCTGGAACATACTGTGATTATTCTGGGGTTACCCACTTTCTTTTTTTTTTTTTTTTTTTTTTTTTAATGAGTGTCCAGCAGTCCTACTTATGTACAATAAACAGTGGTGGAAGGTGCATTAAAATAGGCATAGCTTCTGTCACAGGCCTTTTACAACCTGAATTATAAAGGGAGGCGCAGGCATAGAAGTACAGTTGGAGAAACAAGTAGGCACAGCAACTCTCTACCTCTTGACAAATTCCTTTTATAGGCTATATAGATTGCAACAAAGGATTTTCAGGAGAATCCTGAAGAGGAAACATTTGCACAAGTTTGTAGGGTGATTTCTAAGAAGTGGGAACAAGTTTGGAAATACAACTCCTAGGTGTCATAACCTGCTAGATACAGTTTTTGAAAGGAAGAGTCATCAAGTCACTAATTAATGAGAGGTGGTCCTCAAGATCACTGCATCACAGAATCACTGAGATTGGAAGTGTCCTCTTGAGTCATCTAGCCTAAAACCCCTGTTCAAGCAGAGTCCATGAGACTAGTTTGCTTGGGATGATGTCCAGGTGGGTTTTGAACATCTCCAGGAGTGCAGCCTCCACAACCTCTCTAGGCAACCTGTTCCAGACTCAGGATAAGAAAGTTTTTTCTAATGTTTGAATGAATTTTCTTGTATTTCATTATGTTTCCACTGCCTCTTTTCCTATCACTTGATAGTGCTGAGAAGAGCCTGAGAAGAGCCGTGATGGACTGTGAAATGCTATGAAGATAAAAGAACCTGTCTCTATTTTTATGTTAGAGGAAAAGAAGAATGGTGAAACATATCTTAGATGAACACATGTCGTAGGACAGCAAGCTGTATGAAGAGAAATCAGTAGAACAAGAAATACCTGTCCATGGCAGGATTCTAATGTGGGATGTGAGAACTACTGAGAAGTAAGAACTCAGAAGATGTTAGATATGTGAATAGACTGAAAGACTATCCCTTAGGAAGCAGTCTGGACCACAGGGTAGAAAGGCATGTTAGCTTTTGATCCATCTGATATAAATCATATTGTGAATGAACTTGCCTATTCCTCTACTATGAAATCCACTATATAAATTGAAGATGGATGTTTGGATCCAGCTACATGATCTGACCTGGTAGAGCTGCAGGATCTGTGACATGAAGCATTGTCTTCTATCCACTGACTGCTCACTGTCCAAGTCACTTTGGCTTGCTCTTTCCAGCTCACCAGTGAATTGTTGCACTGCCTCCTGCATCAAACACAGCCTGTGAACATACTGTAGGAAGCCAGATGCTTTCAGGTTACTTCCTTCCTATCCTGGGATATGTGTCAGCTTCACACACTATGCTTAACCATCTTGAACAACTGGGAGTATTAAAATCTGAGATTAATTTAAGATTAAATTAGCATCAAGACTATTCATATATATGTATATGTATGTGCATGTCAGAGTATTAGTAAATATATGCATACATGTTGATGAGTATAACAATGTATTACATATTAAAATAACTTTTACATATTGAAATAGATTTTTTAGATATTCTTATCTTGGTATTCATGAAACTCATTTGGCTCTTTTGACATAATTTCTTTATTATCCTCACTCCCAAGTTGCTTTTAAATGCAACCTGTTTTCTCTCTATACTGCTATTTAGCTGATTTATTATAACTCATCTTCCTTTCCCTGGAAGTTGTTGATCAAGGGCTAAAGCACTAAAAAAAGTGAAGGTAAGAATGTCTCCCCAACAAAGGATTTCATTCACTTGCTTGATGTGATATTCCCATTGTAGACAACTTTCTATGTTTGTATTAACTTTTTTATGGAGAACAAAGGGAAGGGAAGGGAAGGGAAGGGAAGGGAAGGGAAGGGGAAGGGAAAATGTACTGAAGAGGCCCCTGAATTAGACCATCCATGTGGATCAGACAGGTTCTCTTCCTAGTTTCCATGAGCAGAATCACTGTTACATTTTCAAACTCTTTGTTTGTTGCTGAGCAGTTAGTCTGCTGACTCAGATGAAATGGCACAGCCCTGTCTGATGAGCTGCTCTGTCCAATCTGATCTGCTCAATGCCCGCATGACCTCTGGCAGGTTATCAAGGCAGTCTTCATGTAACCAGAATCTGAAGAGAAATGTACCCAGGGCTGCGGATCTTCACAAGCAATACTTCCAGCAGGAGTTTAAATATCACCAGAGGAACTGTGAAAGCAAGCAAACAAACTGATAAATGCACCTCAAATTCAGCATACGCCTGTCAGAGCAGAAAGAAAAGTAGGGTTCACAAATCTCTAGGATAGTGGGTATGTAAGCTGAGTTCTACTGCATTGAATGAGTTTTTTTTTCCTATTGCCATTTCATAAGACTCTGTTTTTGACTGTTGCAAAGAGTAGTTAAGTGCAGTAGCCTCTTTTTTTTCCTTTCCAATAAAAATATCACTTTTTATATTGTTCCCTGTGCCCACTGAAAATCCTAGTCCACTGGAAATACAGAGGCACAGACAGCCTCTATTATTCATTTAAAATAAGGAAAATGACATTTTCTTTCATGGTCCTCCACGTATCTTCCCCAAAGATGATGGAATTACGTATTTTCATGAAGGGCAAGAAAAATGACTACTTGTTATAGAAAGAAAAGTGAGGGTTTTTTTCTCCTAAGAAAAAAAATACCAATCTATTTTTGTTTTTATTCTTCAGACTTTAAAGAAAAAAAAAATAGCTAAGCTGATTTAAATTAAATTTTACAAAGCGTATGCTCCTGGGCAGAAATCTTATAAATCCACTTTCAGCCCAAAGCATATTTTTATGGCTGAGTTATAATAAACCACACAGAAGAGGGATTCCACTTGAATTGCTTACAGAATATAGTAGCACGAAAGGTATTATTGTTATAAAGCTTCACAGTAATGTTTGAATTTACTTGACAGAACCAGCAGGGCCCTTTTTTTTTTTAGTTTGACTTCTCATCATAAGAACTTACTAGAATCTTGTACTACAGAGAATAAAACAAGGCCAAAATTTCAAAGCAGAAAAATGATTAAAATAATAAAGTGGAGGCTGGATTGTCCCAATGCTATAATACATTTGATGCATGAAAGCTGCTATTCTGAGTGTTTTGGTGCTGGAAAATAATGAAAAAAAACCCAAAGCATTTGTTAAGTAAGTTCCCATTCATCGACATTTAAAATCCAAGGACATGGCTTTATTACAGTCTTAATTTACTAGATACATGTTAGCTTACAGTGAAGCTTAGTTTGCAAAATCGGGTAATCTGTCTAGCAGTTATATAACATAATGTATGGCAATGCACACATATAGGTGACAAGGAATGTTTGAAAAAAGATTAAATAGGAGAGAAGGCTGGGCATTATCTGATGATTATGCAAAGTACATATTAAAGGACTAACTTTAGTTGTTCACTATCGAAATTAAACGTTAACATAAAAATTTCCCCATATAGGTGCCTCTGTACCCTTGGGGTATGTTGCCAGGGTATTTAATGCCCTAGCTGCTCTTGTATCAAATTCAAGGTATGGTCTTTATTTCACATAAGAGAAATATGAAGGCTACTAAAATTGGAAGATTTTTTTCTGTGTTATCAAATGGAAGCATCTTAGTCTGGCTCTTGAGAGGGGGCAGGGTCATACAGGAAAAGGTGTCAGCAGGAAAATGTAGACCATGTGGCTGCATCCAATAATCCCCTATTCTTGCTATTCTCCAAATTAGAAACAGTGCAACTGGTACAGCTCCAAGTATCAACAGCAGCAGCTTGAACTTAAAAGACTTGTCTTGCATCTCAAATATAGCAAATCTCTGCTTTGGTCTCAGTAGTAAAGACAAGACAGTGCTTACTTTTCTTCTATAATCATTTCTACATGCAAAGCAAAGCATTGAAGCTGGGTGAAACTCACCCTGAGTAGTGCCTCATACCTGCCAGAAGATAAAGACATTGTGATAGAAATTAATTTTAGTAAAGGAAATATGCCTGGGGTAGCTCACGCACAGGGTTGGAAATGAAAGACAAGAAAGAAGGGGATGCTGAGGTGCATGGAGAAGTGGTCATTTGTGGGCACAATGGCAGCTTTTAGTAGAAAGCCAGATTCTGACACACTGATGTGATATGAAATAGGAAAGAGACAGCAAGTCTGAAGGTGGAACAGGAATGATAATTTGATCACAAGGAAAGGAAGGGGGGTTTCCTTGCTTCATGTCTGAAGAACCTTTCAAACTGCCAAGAAAATGAAGAAGGCACAAGAAATGGGCAAATAAGTCTCAGGAGAGATATACCAATGTCATGTCCTTAACTGAGAACCAAAAGGGATCATGGGATCAAAGTGTTCTCAAACCAAAAATGCATGAAGTGATACAGGAAGGGGCTGTCAGTCATGTATGCCTCTGTGATAAACTCTTTGAACAACTTCTTTCTGTTCTTTGACATAATTCTGAAGTATCATGCAGTAGTAAGGGTAAAATAACACAGTGGTGATTCAGGGGGTCTGCTTGACTATAACTCTTCTGCTAATAAGTCAATGAACATGCACAATGAATAATTGTGAAAGAAGAGGATGGTTGCTGCCTGCAGGATGAAATACTTATCCTTCATTAGGGGAAGAGCTAGCCAGTTGTTTTTCCTGGTTACTGAGCCAGAGAAAACTAATGGTGAAGACTTTAACTATTCATGGGTGACAATTTAATACCTACTGCAACCAGCTTAGCTCAGTCCTTGTCATCAGCACTTATCATAAAATCATAGAATCAAAGAATGTTTTGGGTTGAAAGGGGCCCTCTTTAAAGGTGATCTAGTTTCAAACCCCTTGCCATGAGCCTTCCACTAGACTGGGTTGCTCAAAGTGCCATCCGTACTGGCCATGGACACTTCTGGGAATGGGACATCCACAACCGCTCTATGCAACCTGTTCCAGTGCTTCACCAAGAAAATGTCTGCTCTCATGAAGGCCAGGCTGGGGAGCTTGCTGTGCAACCTCCTTGCCATCCTAAGGATTTTGAACCTCACAAATTCATTGTCACTGCAGCCTTGGCTGCACTTGAAGTTCACATTGCCCACCAGTGTCTTCCTGTTGGTGGGTACAAGATCCAGCATAGCACCTCTCCTCACCAGTTCTTCTGCCACTTGGAGAAGGAATCAATGCAGGAAGTCCCGGACTACTTATGCCCTGTTTTGTTGTCCTTCCAACAGATTTTGGGGTGGTTGAAGTCCCCCATGAGCACCAGGGCTTGTGAGTGTGAGGCTGCTAATGTCTGTCTCTAGAGGCCTGCACTCACCTGGTCTTCCTGGTAAGGTGACCCGCAGCAGACCCCTACATGTCACCTCTCCCTTTAATCCTGACCCATAAACTCTCAGTCAGATCCTCATCCCTCCCCAGGGGGAGCTCCATTCTCTCCAGGTGGTCACTGACATAGAGGGCAACCCTGCCTCCTCATCTTCCCTGCCTATCGTTCCTAAAGAGCCTGTATCCCTCCATTCCAGCAGTCCAGCCAGAGGAGTTGTCCCACTACATCTCCATGATGCCAGTAAGTCTTAACCCTGCAGGCATGCACATGTCTCTAATTCCTCCTGTTTGCTCTCCATGCTGCTTGCCTTTGCAGAGAGGTGTTTCAATTTGGCCATCAATGAAGCTGACTCACTGGCCAGAGTGGTTGGGATTCTTCTGTGCCGCTCTTCAGATGCCGACCTGTTTGGCTCTTTTGAGGGAATTGGCACTACAGATAGTCATAATTCATATGGAAGGATTTCAGGTCCTAACCATCTCATTTAAATTTCTTTATTGATTTAATTTATTTTTTTTTAATCCAACTCTCAGACAAAGAGAAGCCAAAGTACCTCTATAGAGTAATGCACTTTTTTTTTTTTAGCTAATTAGATTTCTCTGAAAGTGAATTTGACGACCTTAGAGGTATTGTTGGCTGTGTCAAGTACAAGAATAAATCCAGGGCTTGGCTTAAGTTAATAAAACATGCAGCTACAATGTGAAAACTAAGTTATTCAAGTTATTCAGACATCCTCAACATGCATGATTATCCTCGGAATCATCAACAGACTTCTTTGATAATTTTTAATACACCTAATGCTATTTAGGAATTACTAGGAAAATACTACATAGGTAAAAAAAATAGTTTTTGGTATGGACAGATAGAGAGATGAGATTTTTTTAGGTGTTCTGAGCTTTCAGCATGTTTCTTTTATACACTACATGTATTAAAAATAAAATTATAATTTGTTCTTCCTCCTTCCTGCCTTCTTCAGATAGATACCAAATGAATTGGTAAACTCTGGGAAAAATCATACCCCTATGCATCACATACCTTTCTCTAACAAGCTTTTCTATGTTTCGGAATGAATGTGGTGGCTGAGATGAAGCATGTGTACAAGAACAATAAGGACCTAGTCACAATCTAGCTTCTGCTTTCAGCCCTTTCAAAGCTGCTTCCTTGCTGTCCCAAAAACAGGATAAAGAGGCAGCAGTACACAGTGGGAGATCAACTTTCTGAGCTGTGGATGTAAGTTGGCAGGTGAAAAGCAATCAGCTGTGCACGCACTCCTGCTCTTTGCTGGGGCTCTGTGTGGTCAGAGCTGGTTCAGGGAGTGCTGCAGGCTGGCAGAAAGCACCAGCTGAATCCAGGGAGTCTCTGCAAAACCTTGAGGGTGGGTTTCCCAGACTCCTTGGCACAGCAGCTTATTCATATGTGCTCTACAAGCCTAAAGTGCAAAACTCTTAGGTACTTTGTGCTCCTGAATGGTCCTAGGGTTCATCCTCTGACTCTAGGGGAAACCTCTGTGGTGAATCTGTGCCTTCATAAAGGTTTTTGCAATGCTTTCACGAAGTACTGGGATAATCTTCTGTGCTTAAAGGCAGAGATTCAGTGAATGGTTGTCTGAAAAACAAGACTTTTAAACACCTGAACTACTACTGCAGATAACGAAAACATACTTACAGCCATTTTTCCTCACTATATGAATATTTGAATACTTTGCAGAAAGATATTATTGAGAATATGCCTTAATCTGATTGCATTTTAATGCAATGAAAATCTTTAAAAAATCTACAAAATGCTTCAGAGTTTTCTTGAATAGAAGTAAAGAAGACCATTATAGTCTCATGGAGACAAAAAGATACATGTGCTTGCTTCATTGGTGGTTGCTGGGATTTTAATTTTTTTTTTTTTTTCACTAATTACAATGAAAAAGCCTTCTGTCTTTTCAAACATTTCAAGTTTTGCATTGTGTGCACTTAGGAATGGGAACTCCTTGTGCCCACTGACCAACAGGCTGTCTGGGAGTCTGTATTCAAAGCAGAATGCTCAAAAAAGCTGAACTGACCCATATCCAGTCTGCTCTACGAGTGTGATTTAGATTGCAAATATTTCCACAATTCCCAGTACAAGAAATTATGAAGCATGTACACACAGTCACTGAGCCTAATCTTTGCTGTGTCTCAGTCTCTTCTTTATATACATCTATTTTTGTCTCAGGGAAACATATGCATTGACATATGGTTTAGTGGGCATGATGGAATTTGGTTGGAGATCAGACTTGATGATATTGGAGGTCTTTACCAACCTTAATGGTTCTATGATTCTATGAAACAGGGAAAGCCTCTCCTCAACTCTCATTTAATTTCCATCTCTTCCATCAGCAAAGCACTGCAAATTCATGTTACAGCAAATTAATATCTAAGTTTTTTTTTCACCATTGGCAAACCTAAGTGAAGTTGTGATAGGAAGGCAATGTTATACCTTGTGCAGGTGTTGGTGATGCAATGCAGAGAACCAATACTGACCACAGAAAACAGCTGAATTTAACTTTTCAGCTTGAAACCCTGATGAATAATGAGTCTTTTCATTGGCAGTAGCAGGCTCAGTGTCCTCTGCAGCTCACATAATGGCCTTCCTCCTCTCCCTCACTGCCTGGCTGTGGGAGGAGGAGAATCGGTAACACTAATCTTTGAATCTCTGTTAATTAGTAACCAGTTTCATGTCACAGGAATAGAATGTCTTTAAGAAACTCTCAAGAGAAATGAATATGACCCCCGTGTACTTGGAGACCCGTTCTGCACATGAAAGGCTCCTGCGGGTGCTGCCGGGCGTGTGGGTGCCAGCAGCCAAGGGTCACATTACACCACTCTGAAAAGAAGGAAAGAGAAGGAGACAAAGGAAAAAAAAGATGCATTACAAATAGACTGTCACAAAAATAATGTTTCCCTGTCTGTAAAAAATGACTGTGGAATGAAACTGGTTTAGAAGGAAGGCCTGGAGGCTTATTCATTAGATGGGTTTTGGCACAGAAATCCTGGCCCAGGTACAAGAATAAGAATACCCAAACCCTTCCATGAAAGAAGCGCCAGCCTGGGGCAGGCACTGCCTCCACATAACCACTTGTCAGCAATGTCTTCATGCTTTCCTGGGCAAACAGTCTCCCCCTGACCCTGGGGACAGGGCCTTTTCTCCAGCCACACAGAAATGCAGATACATGAAGTCACCTTTCCTCTTGACTACTAGGCAATCTGGTACCAGTCTGCCTCGTAAGAAACCAGAAACTTGCAAGCTCTGAACACATTTCTGAAACAAATTACCTGGCTATTTAGTTTCACAGAACAAATCCTCATCATAATTTCCGTCTTGCAGGAAGTATTGCTATTCCTTTTAATTGTGACTTGAAGCACCTGAAAAAGAACATTGGAATTCCCTAGGAGACAGAAATTTTGAACTTATTCAACTCTGCTGTTCATGCTTCAGCTTCAGCAGCAACTGAGGCAGAGAAATTGCAGAGAATAACCTTTGTCATGCACATTTCATTCATACCAGAAGAGCTTTGTTATGTGCAGAGACTGAAAGAAAAAAACCCTGTAAATAAAGACCAAGCAATGGTAATGACATTACCATGATGCATGCAAGAAATAGATCTATATTAAATTTACCATGTTGTCATTTTTTCTGGCATTGCTTCATCCCTTCTGATTGCTGGTCTTTGCAACTTTAACATTTTAATTTGAGCATACCTTTTGTTTTTTGAACAGTTATTTATGATCTAAAGGAATTTTAAGCCATCCCATTATGATACAATGAAAATGGGAGACAAAAGTAGGGATGTAACAATGCATGCCTCTGAATTAAGGCTTGCATTTGTGTTAAGTACTGCTCAAGAGTTTGCTTTCAAAACTCATGGTTGTGGTTTTTATGGTGAAAAAATGATTGGAACATAAAAAAGGCACCTAATAGAGTATCATCCAATTTGCAAAGGGGAAAAATTCTCTTATCATGAAGTTTCCAGATGACAAGAAGATTGCTGGTGTCCAGATGAAAGGATGGTACAGTCTCCAATATGTGGAGAGCTCAGCACATAACTATGCTGAGTCTAAACACAAAACAGACTGGTTTTATAAAGGAATTCTGAAATAGGGGATGTCTTCATTGTTTTGCAAAATCAAGTAAATACTCAATATATAACTTTATATCCAATATAGCCTGAGTAACAGAAAATGTTCTTTTGAGAGACGATGTGAGACTTCTGAGATGTATCATAGATAAATTAGTTTCAACTGCCTGGTATGAGTTTACTGCTGTTTTTGCATTCATCTAAGCATGACTTTTATGTTCAGTGGAAAGGGGGAGTGTTAATTATTTACACTACTGTAAATCTTTAATTGCTGTGGTGTCTGTAGTTGCTTTACCATTCGGAGCAGTTGAATCGCTCTTGCTAGGGTAGACAAAAACTGGGGTGTGACTGAAATGAAAGCTGCTCATCACTGCCTTGCAGGGGAGTAATCTTGCTTTAGTGGGCCTATGACACCTTCAGTGACAAGCAGTCACTTTGTAAGCAAGCAGGGTGTGTGCTCAGACTGTTTGCAGTACACTAAAATAATACATCCTGAATATGGATAGCGTTGTATATGATTTACTGTGCATCCCCTAGTAGCTGCAAAGACACATCTCACATCCCATGAAGACCCTAAGACGAGGCAGAACATCATTCAAACATTCTCTCCAGGTTCAGTGAGACTATCTGTGCACTTAGTGTCAGGCCCATAAGTAACTGCCTTGTTCCACCAGGGCATGTCTTGGTGTTCTGGGATTTTTCAGCTCTATTTTGTATAGGATTTAGATATCATCACCTTCATTGTAATAAATGGAGAGTAAGATGAAAATAACAAGTAAAAAAGGGTAGCAAGCTTTTTGACTTGGCTTTTATTTTGCAACTGTAAATGCACAGCCTAGCTGGGGGCCTGCATAATTCATGCTGCCTATAGCTAAAGATAATCAGAGAAGCAAAGATGGAACACAGCATATTCATGCTCTCATTTATACAAAGTTGTTGGCCCTGTTAGTGTGAAATTAGATCTGCCATATCCCAGGTGGTTCTATCCTGTCCTGTGTTACCCTTTTCCCACCACTTCGCAATAATTCTTCTGTCTTGCTCTTCCAGTATTTTGCTATTTATTAAGGATAACCTCCTTTTCTTCAGAGTAGGGCCTCTGCTCAGATCAGCCTCGCTTCTTTCTTTTTTTTTTTAACAAAAAGACTGTGTGGAGCTTCCTTTGTGGGCAGAAGCATTTCTCTGACTCAGAACCACTTTAACGTGGCTCTGGACAAGAGAGCCATAACTATTACAGAATTTTCTTTTCTACAACAGACTCGTGTTGACCCATGAGACAACTTTTGCCTATATGCCAGAAACACCTCAGGATCTAGCATTTTTCTTTTCTTTGGAAAGGAAATATTGTTCTCTAGCTTAAACTGTGATCCTGTGACAATTAAGACTGTGTTAGTGTGATTTATCCTCAGACAGTGAGAATATATGAAACTGTATAAAACTAACAACTGTTCTTTATGGGGACTCAGACATTCTACATTTTTTCCTTTTTTTTCTTTACTTCAAAATTATAGCAAAGTGCTGGAATAGACTGACTGGGGAATGGCTGCAAGTTCCAGGAGGTCCCTGAGCATACCTAGGGAAAGGCTCTGAGGAAGCACCTCATGTACCAGATGCCTGTCCTGCCCTAGGAAGCAGGAACAATCAGTGATGTGTTCAGCTTCTTTCCAAACTTTTTTCTGTTAGTTGAATCTGTACATTGACTTTCTCTCCTCTGTTCTGGGACTTAGAATTGAAGATGAATTCCCAGACTGGGACGTGAAAGAGACAGCTGTCATTGATCAGCAGCTGAACCTTGCAGTTGTACCTTACATGTGGTGGCTTTGAGACATCCATCAAACTTGAGTTCATCATGCTCAGGTGCACTTTGTTGTGGTGCTGCTGGCTTGGCTTAGTTTAAATATAAAATAGTGTAAAAGCAGACTTTTAATGGTTTACCAGTGGAACCATTAAGTGAGCTAAAATTTGCGGCAGATACTGGACACTGTTATCTCACTTCACTGAAGTGCATGAACTCTGATAAACTTGTGCTGAGTTTTTATTTAACCACTATTCTGGTTCTGGTCAGGGCAGAGTTGATTTTTTGCAGTGGCCAGGACCCAGAGGTTATTCTGTACCACCGCACATCATTGCCTGGGGTAGGGAAAAGGGACTCTTCTGGGGAGAAGGGGTTCTGGTCCGGTCAAATGTGGCAGAGGGACTCATCTGGTAGAGAGAGTCATCTGGCTTTGTCTATTGTTGGGGGGGGATGTTCCATGTGAATTGTTTCTTTCTTGTATCCTCTGCCATTGGTATTGTTGCTGTTGCTGTTCATTGTCTTATCTCATTTTTGTTTCCAGTAAATTGTTGTTATCTCAGCCCATGATCTTTGTCTGTTGTGCCCCCAATTCTCCTCTCCATCCCACTGCAGAGGAGAGTGGGAGGAGAAGGCAGGGGAGCAAGAGAGTGGCATATGGAGAGTCTCAATGGGGGCACTAAACTGAGCAGTACCTAAACTGAGACAGCCACTTATTTGTAATGTACTTATTTATAACACCACTTAGGACTGAAGTGCCATATCACTTTCAGCAGGTCTTTTGGCTGTCATCATCAGAACATCTTTGTTTATGGTTAGGGAAAGACTTTTAAAATCCTGCACTGCATAAATAAGAGTTTGTTTCACAGAGTGTAAGAGAAGTATCTCTAGGGAAGATCTCATAACTTCTTTGACAATTTCTCTAAACTAGCCTGTTTTTTGCCTTCATTCTCCAGTGATCCTTCATGATTCAATATTGCAGAAGAGTGGTTCCTCATTATTGTTGTAAATATAACTCTTGAAATTATAATGGGAAAAGCTTCTTCAAGACCTTGAGAAAGAAAACTGAACATGTTAGCTTAGAAAATGGACATGTACTTGAATAGCTAATTAGATGAATATTCATATGTTTTCTTCAGCTTTACTCATAAATATGTAATGCCCTATTTGCTAAAGATGTAATGCATCTGTTTCCTCTGTTTGCTCTATTATATCAGTTTGCCAAGCAGGAGGAAGCACAGCTTTGCTTTATATTTTCACATTCTATAACCTGTCTATCACCAGCTTTTGTTTGTACTTTCCTTTCTTTCACTTTATTTTTATTGTCATCATCTGAAAAAACCCAATACATTGAAAAGATGATTGGTTTATAATTGATTAATGGCATCCTTCATTAAGGCACTAAAATCCAGCAAATTCTCAGGGTTTATGATACACATTTTATTGCAAGAACAGAGTTCTGATTTTAATAGCAAAATGATGGCTTGAAATATGAACTATTTTTCTTGGTTATCCCAGAGGGAGTCGGCATTTACATTATCTGAGCATACAAACCTCTAACGAGAACTTTAGCCAGATATGTTACCACCTTTTTCTAACATGACTGCATAAATGGCTTCGTGCAAGTACTTTGTGGAGGACATATGCTTCAAAGTACAGTCTTACCTTTGGCTTAAAATTTTGCTGTCTAATTTTTTGGTTTTTTCTTTCAGCAGTGTCTGAAGTCTGATTGTTAGAAGCTGTCTCACTCTGAAGTCATACTCTTGTTGCTCACACACAGGTCTTTATTCAAAAGGATGATGTCAGTTCAGGGCTCCCTGCTACAGAAGCTGCACGTTCCTTGAGCAGAGGCTGCATCTACTGTCTGGAGTAACGGGTAGTATGCTGAATGTGTGCAAGAGAGCAAGGAAAAAGGTCAAATTTGGTTACAGATTATTAAGTCATTTCTCTGAACCTTCACAGAACCATAGAACAATATAATACCCTGAGCTGGAAGGGACTCACAAGGATCATTGAGTCCAGCTCCTGACCCTGCACAGGACAGCCCCAAATATCACACAGGGAACAGAGTGTAGATGCTTGGTAATGGTCCAGTAGTGACCCTTGTTTCTCAAGGAGTATGGCTGGCTTCCTGAATATCCCTTATATTTCCACTACAAACAGTAGTTTTCAATTCTGACCTTGGTTTTGTGACTGAAATAGAAGTAGAAGACACACAAACAATTGTCAAACTTACCAACGCTGTAAATTTTGAGTGAAAGGGGGAACACTGTTTCACAGGGCAGGATCCAGTTCCTTTTGCTGGGAGATTAAACAGAACATTTCCTGGTTCATTCCTGGCCAAAGTGAGCACAGTAGGAGCACCGGTCTTACATCTTATCTGAATGAGTTCGGCTGAAAGCCACATTTGTTCCTCAGGGTGTCTGTATTGTTGTGCTCATTCACAGCACTGAAAGGACCCCTGCTTTGGGGGCTTTTTGTGTGTATGTTGGAAACATTTGTTCCTTTCAGTACCTAGGCAATGTTATGTAATATCACATCAGCCTATGCAATGTGGTGCAACATTGTGTAAGGCTATTACATTTGCCCCTTGGCATGACAGAAAATAAAAATGGGATATAAATTGTTCCCTTCATACTTGAAATATCCCAAGGCATATTTTTGAACTAAAATTCTAAATTATATGAAGAAAGGCTGAGTGGGTATTAGGTAACCAGCAACATCCTGGACATAACAACAGAGAGAAAGGCTTCTACTTTCTTTACAAAAAGAATTTGTGGGCCAAGGCAGATTTGTTGTGTTTGAAAGCTCCTCATGGACCTGACAGTACAATTTCTTTGAAGTTCATCATGCTGTTTTGCACTATTACAATAGAAGTCAAAGTTATGGTCAGATCTGTGCATTTTTAGATATATTCAACTCAATACACAACAATTATTTGGATTCTGCTGAAATATTAATGCATTGTGTATGTATTACATTCATAATTTGATATTATATATTATATTTGAGAGCTATGAGTCATTTTTAGATGAAGTTTATTTATAACATCTTAATCATAGGGCATAGTGCAATTATGCCAAGGAAATGAGGTAAATAGAAAGATTAACTACCAACCAGCTCAATAAAGTCAAATTCAGATTTTGAAAGTACAATTCCTATCACCTCTGTCCTCCCAAATATTTCAGAGTAAAATTTCTGCAGTAAAAACTGAGACACATGAGTTATAAAATTTAGCAAATCTTTCCCCCTGTGTTTCTTCTGTACACTTTCTCTGCTGTTCTGGATGAATGTTTAAGTCTTTTCCTGGGGTCTGGGTAACTGTCTCTAAGTGGCCCTCTCTGCATGATGGTTGGACTAGGTGACCTCCAGAATTCCCTCCAACCCTGGCCATTCTGTAATTCCATGAATAATTTGGATGCATTTATTGTTCTTGCCAATGATTTTCAAAAAAATTCTACCCCATTACTATTTCAGAAATGTTGCTGCAGCTGTCAGCCTTGACTAAAGCTAGTGAGATGCTTCGAAAGCATTTGTAAGGACTCTCACAGTTAATGGCACTGGAACAATTTTCTCAATTCCTAGAAAGTCCAGGCCCAAGAATATATGGCATTAAAACTGTTAAAAAGAGATAAGATAAAGGATCCATCTAGTCCTTTATCTTTTCTGCAACACTGGACATTAGCAAGTACTTCAGGAACAGCAATAACAATATAAACTTCTTTGATAGAGGCTCCAGAATAAAAGGTATCTTTTCTATGTATGCACCCAGTTTCCTGGAGAACTCAGCTGATCTGTAGCCTGACTTCTTTGGGCAGTGAATTTCATTGTCCTAGCACCTGCTGCACAAAGAACCTGCTCTCATTTTACCTTGCTTTACCTTGCTCTCACCATCTTCATTTGATGTGCCCTCGATTTTTACTGAGAGTGGCTAAAATCCTGATGCCTCTTCACTCTCTCCAAGGCACTTGTAGCATTGTCATGATGTCATTGTCATTTGTTGTCATGAGTTCTCTCTTCCCCACGCTGAAGGGTCCCAACCTACTCAGACATCCTTGTGCCAAACCAATTACCTGTCTTAGAAAGTACCTGTCTTCCACTTTTAATGTTTTTGATTATTAAGAAAAAAAAAGTGACACGAAGAGTGACCAAGAAAAAGAGGGAAATGGTAATCAGTCTCATCCTCACACGGGCCTGGGCATGCATTTCTCAGTGACAAAATTAATTACATGTCTTACTGCAGTATGTCTGTCTTTCAGACATTCCTTACACTGTTTGAAAATACGGCTGCAAGTGTTTTCTGTGGCACAGAAACCATTTAAAGCTCAACTTTTAAATAAATGGACCACTGAGTTTGTGAATGCCTTACAAAGCTTCTGTGGCATGGCAATGTCTGGGATTTTACACTGAAAATCACACCAACTTTTCAAAATGACATAAATTAAAATATTGGCTGTGCTATATGAACACGGCTGGGAGGAATAAAAGCAAGATTCTATCAAAACCTGTCTCAATGGATACAAACTCATGGGGGAACAGCTTATTTCTTCCTTGAACTCATTGGATTAAATACATTGAATTAAATAAAGCATATGCAATCAAGAATAACTTGAATTTTTGGTTTCATTTTATCCTGGAGTACAACAACAAGTGATTCAAAGGATATTCTCTTCCATAAACTGCATCTGTAGTGATTTGATCAGGATCTGGCCATGAGTTTGTTTTTACCAGTGAAAGCAAAAAGCTTTGTCTTGGATGATGACACATGGAAACTGACCAATGTGCTCTGATACTCACTATAGCACTGGTTCACATGGAGAACGGCACTAAATGCAGTCATTGGACACAACTCAGACAGCTGAATGGCCAGTTTTGTTCAATAAAAGTGATGTATTGATAAAAAGAAATTGCTTCTTGTGTATGTCTACCCTAACTAATTTTGTACCTATGCTGGTTTGCTTCCAAGTCTTTTGGATGAGCATTATAAGCAATAACATTGTAGGTACTGATGTCCTAGTGCCACTCATTAGTGCCACAGATATTACAGGGACGCGGTCTCTAACTTTAGGAGCTTATATTGAGACAAATCAAAAAAAATAAATAGGAAAGAAGGAGTGTGAAGGACAAGATAATGATTATAATAAAAAAAAAACTCCTATGGTTCTATAATGCATAAGCATACATAAATCATATGCATTTTTTCCAGGTCCTGCAATAATGTCTTTGGTGGTTCTTTTTTCACACTAATGAAATTCCACAGATGAAGCAATGGATGCTTTATAGGACGGACAGTAATAAGAGAAGGGAAGTCCAGCATATTTCAGGAAGGTAAAGAATTTGGAATTTGAACTATTTCTTTTAGAAATACAGAGCAGAGTTCAGGGGTTTCCTGTAGATGAGGTGACTGATATAACTTAGTATGATTTTTTTTTTAAATTAAGAAGCAATTTTAGTGAAAAATACTGATTTTAGTCCAGGGTGCTTGAGAACAAGCCTGTGAAAAGGGAGACAGAACAATATTTTCTTGCTCTGTCTAGTTAAGCTCTTCAAAGATTTCTGAGGAAAAAAGAGATGGACTAACTTTATATGAAGGAAACATTTGATATAGTTGCCAGAACACTGATTAATATCACTACAATTGACAGAACATGTCAATTAAGGATTTTAGTGTGATCTGCTGTACTACTGTGTCACAAAATTAGCACCTCTCTACCTAAAGAGTCCACAGGATTTTATTCACTGGGGCTGATTATTTGACATGCTGATTATTTTAGAGCAGTGCTGCACATCCATGACTCACTGCTTTGGAATGAAAAATTCATTTTATACAAGAGAAATTCATTTTATACAAGAGACCCATGGTGCAAAGTGATCTGGAAAAAAGGTAGTATGATGTTTCTGTGTAACAGATTGGTGCAACACCTAATTAATGGGGTGCCTTATAGTTTTTGTCACATGAAGTCCTGAATCATAAGGACAAGAAGATGTACATATGAGGCCTGAAGAACAGACAGATTCAATGATGAACTACAAAACACCTTCCAGTTCTTCCTACCTGAACTGAAAGATCAATCATATCAAGGCACAGGAGATTAAATTCAGTGAATATTATTGTGGTGTGGTGACTTGACCTTGTCTGGATGCCAGACACCTCTCCCCGCACAATTTGTTTTCTCACTTCCTCTTCTTAAGAAGTCAGGGAGAGAAAATAAGATGGGCAAGCTCATGGGTTGGCATAAAGGCAGTTTAATGAGAAAATCAAGAGCTGCACGTAGAAGCAAAGCAAAATGAGGAGATGTATTCTCTGTTCCCATCAGCAGGCAATGTCCAGCCACTTCCTGCAAAGCAGGACCTCAGCACATGTAGTGCTTGCTTTGGAAGACAAATGCCTTAACTCCCCCCTCCCCCAGCTCAATACCCTTTCTCCCAACTTCTGTTGCCAAGCATGGCACCATATGGTGTGGAATCTCTCTTTGGTCATTTGGGATCAGCTGTCCTGACTATTTCCCCTTCCAACCTTTTGCCCACCTCCAGCCTACTGGCCTTTGGTGGGAAAGGCTGGAGTGAGAGCCTTGGTGCTCTGCAAGTACTGCTGAGCAGCAGCTGAAACACCAGGGTGTTACCAGCAAAACTCTAACCACAAATGCAAGGCACTGCTCTGCACAGGGAAAGCTAACTCCACCCTGGCCAGATCCTGTACAGTCGCAAAGATGTAAATGCACACCTATTTTACACCAGTGGGCTTCTACCCAATAATGTACCATGGTTGTTTGGAAACCTAGATATTAATTAAAATCAGGTTGGTTTTANGGTCATTTGGGATCAGCTGTCCTGACTATTTCCCCTTCCAACCTTTTGCCCACCTCCAGCCTACTGGCCTTTGGTGGGAAAGGCTGGAGTGAGAGCCTTGGTGCTCTGCAAGTACTGCTGAGCAGCAGCTGAAACACCAGGGTGTTACCAGCAAAACTCTAACCACAAATGCAAGGCACTGCTCTGCACAGGGAAAGCTAACTCCACCCTGGCCAGATCCTGTACAGTCGCAAAGATGTAAATGCACACCTATTTTACACCAGTGGGCTTCTACCCAATAATGTACCATGGTTGTTTGGAAACCTAGATATTAATTAAAATCAGGTTGGTTTTAACAGTTACAGTCTCTATTCCCAATCACAAAAAAAACCCATATATATCTATATATACAATTGGCAGTTCAATTTCTTTGAAAACTTTGCTAAATGAATTCCACCCTGGCTTTGATGCTCTGGGGCCAATGGACAATATTATGTGTTATATTCAAATGGGTCTTGTCAAGATGGTTTGTTAGTGTCCCCCTTGGTACAGAAAAAGTGATGAAGCAACCACTCAGTACTTGGAATATGCCTGCAAGGCCTGAAAGAGAAGGTAAGTTTTTAAAGCACTGTTTACACTTCACCTGACTTGGACAGCGTGAATTCTCCACCTCCTTCAGTGTATCTGACAGCTTCTTTAACAAATTCATTCTATTTAGGCTCACAGAGAGGTTCAACTCTGCATGTGTTCCATTAGTGATATTGCACAACACTTTTTCAAGCTCTAGAACGGCTGGTAAGCTTTAAACCAAAGAAGCTGGTTAATTAATATTGAACTGTCACGGATTACTACAGTTATGATCCGTGTTATTGCAAAGGGCTTTACAATGAGGAAACATTCTTTAACCAGCTATTGGTTTAATCATGTATTCCCAAGAAATACATTTCTCAGCACTGGTAGATTTTAGATTTATATATTGATTTAATTTAAATATTGAAAGCATACTCTTTTCCCTAATTTAATTCTGATCATGTGGACAGCAAGCTGCTGATAGGACATACTGTTAAGAATATCAATGAGAAATGTATTTGATGTTTGGCTTTTCCCACATCATAAGAACTAAGAAGCTCATGGAAAGGATATACTTATGAAAAATAAAATACATTTAGCAAAGCAAATCATACTAGAAAATACAGAGCACCAACTCTGTAGAGTATGGAAAACCATGACAGAGATAAACAAAGAGCTACTTATGAGCTGTCATTAGTGCTGGAGTGTGGGAGAGAAGTGCAGCTAAATTCTCCTGGTTTTTACACTCATTTTTATTCAGTAGCTTTATATTTTGGTGACAAAGTTCCCAAACTGTATTAATTATTCTGATGTGACTCAGCTAAGGCATGCATTTTAAAGACAATTTGATAATATAAACTCTTGTCAGCTGTGGTGCAGATATACATGGGTGCAGTGTCCGACATCTCTTGTCCTGCTGTAATTCCTCCCACAGTGGCTGATCTCAGCTGCAGCTTGACTTCTGTCACAAGATGGTCCACATATGCCTACTAAGGATGGCAGCTTACCCTTAGCAAGCTGTTAGTTTGATCAGATGACTGCTATGTTGTTACACATTACACACAGACAACACCATTTTTTTAAATCCTACAAAGAATTTTTCAGGGAAGGGGCATTTGAGTGTATCGCAGCTGTGTTTAGGCCCCTTCTTTTGCCCTACAGCCCTAGTAAGTTAATATGTAGTTGGTTTAACTTCTTGGATATGGAAAAAATCCAAACCTGGTAGCTAAATGGACTAAAGGGAAGAGCAGACTGAGCCAATTCACTGCATTAATAAGCTGCAATTGCTTTTTTGGTGGGAGTAGAGGAGCTTCTCTCTGACTTCACTGCACTCCACTATGGGCAGCAGCCTCTGAGTCACTGCCTTGAAGAGATAGTGACTTATTTTAATTACCTTCAATGAACCTTGCATTTGCAGGAATGAGTCATAGTCTAATGCAATTTCATAATAATTATATAAGAAGTATTTTAAAGTGATGCCTTGTAGCTTTGCCTATTTTATTCATTCTCCAGGGTGACTGTAGAACATGATTCATTTTAGATGAGCTAGTATATATTATTTACTAGTAATAATTACTTCTGTTATTTATAGACAGAGAGTGTGCATGGCTCTATACAGATTGACATTATGATAAGGTTCATGAGCCCAAGGGCATGCAGCACATCAGAGTGCAGACATCAGAGTGATTAAAAATATGGTGGGTGAGATTGGTGCTAAGATAAGCAGACAGAGCAGCTCTCTGACGAGTGTTTTGCTTACCTTTTAGTGAATAATGTGGGGTCAGGATAAGTGCTTCCAGTCCTGCACAGGGCTAATGGCCAGGGGAGTGCATGGAGCAGAATGGGAAACAACGCTGCTTGAAATAAAGTGAGTAAGAATTGGGGGTAAAGAATTTGAACCACCTTTCCTTCTCTTTTACCATTGGCAAACACATTTTCTCACAGTTGCACCATTTTGTGGAGCATCATCAGGCTGGGCAAAGCATATTTGGTGGAAAGGATTCCAAGAACTTGTTAAGTGGAGGGTACGCTTGTTTTCCACTTGGTACTGGGAAGAACATCTTTTATTAAGCAACTGATTAGTCAGTTCTCTGGTAACAATGTGCCATTAGAAGGAGGCGTAACCATGTACAAGGTTTATCCTTTGACATGCTCACTAGGGATTTTCGCCTTACACTTTTGAAGGAAAGTGAGAGAATTATCACACAGCACAGCGGCATATGTGCTTGGACAAGAGCATGCAATTCCTGTAAAGGACCCTGTTGCCAGGTAGAAAAGACTGGAAGGTCGGGGTGGGGCTTTTTTTGAAGTTCAGAGAGCTAGTTTAGGCGTGTTTGTGTGCTGCCGGGGAGGAGCTCATTTATGAAAAAGGAATTTTCTTTGTTTTCTATCCAGTTGCCCATGGCCTTGGGCTACTTTCCTTGGGTGGTGCCTATCTACTTACCATAACAAGGCTTGGTCTTCTTGCTCAGCTGGTGTTTGCTTGCCCAACAACCTTAGCACAGACACATACTTTAGGGAAAGTTTGGTTAAGAAAGTTGCTGTAGATTACTCATATCTGCAACTAAACCTGATTAATGTCCTTTTCATTATCAAAATGAAGTAAATACTGACATTGTCCCAGGGTGGTTCGAAAGCCCTGGCGTCATAATGGTCTCTTTATGAGAAGGAGAATCAAGGCAAAAAGTAAGATAAATAGTACAAGCTCGCACAGAAATCATGGCTCTGCATAAAAATGAGAATTCAAGTCTTCAGTCACAGGAAAAGTATCATAACCACAAGACCATTCTTGCTCCTGTGCAAACAAACAGCTTGTTTTCATTTCTTTCTTGTCAGTAGTTATGATGGACAGCTCATGCACAAATGTTAGTGCAGAGGATTTGTCATAAGAAACATTTTTGAAATGGAGACTTGAAAGATGAGCTAGTCATTGGATTCATAGCAAAGAAAAGCTTTTCCATTTATATGAACTCTATTATTGCCCAGTATGTCAGTTTTATTTCTGAAAGAATTAGCTGGGGATGGGAAGTTTAAACTGTGAATCAAAATGCATGCAGGTATTGTGAGAAACAGGAATGAACAAACTACTTTTTAAATAATTCTGTCCATCTGCATATCATTATTATGAAGTAGTTAATCTTCCTTGGTTTTAATCAGGAATATTTCTGAATCTTTTATTTCCGTGGTGCCTGTGCAATAGATATGGCAGAAGAAAACATTGGCAAGTTTCCAGAAGGGTTTGGTCTAACTGTCAGCAACTGGTTATGTTTGTGGTTCCAGATTTTTCATTTTGTTGTGAATCCTTGAAGAACATGTTGATGACGAGTGTCTCTTCCTATGCTGAGATCAGTGAGCACAGTAATATTTACAGTTATGTGGCATGATATATATTATATCTCTGGCAGAAGGATTTCTACTGTGGGATGGTGCGTCATACTATTTAACTCACATCTGACCTGACTAGTTTGACCATAAATTTCTTGTCTGCAAAGAGATTTTTTCTTTCCTTGGAAGTGGCATTCAAGGATATAGAGAAGTGGCAAAGACTGGATTGCCATTGGCAAACACTATTGTTTTTAAACCCCATCTGAAGTTCAGGGAAGATCAATATTACAGCATGCAAAAGTATTTTCTTGCTAAGTTTGCATGCTGGCCCTGAAAATTTCAGTTTCTGTCAGAGCAAGTTAGAATTGCTGCCCGAATTGTCCTCTGCCCCTCCCCATGTCCTGGCTAGATTTGATACATGTTCTTTTCTGAGTGTTAACAGCAAACATTGCAGGAATGCTTGTAATAAAGATGCTTGACACATCAAATTAAACTGCATAAACCCAGCCCTGCTTTTGAACTGCTTGCTCCCGTAAGGGGGGCTGTGGCCACTGGCGCCTGTGGCCGGATGACAGCTCAGTTATACAACAGCAGAACAACAAAGTTGACTCCTGAGGAGCCTGGTGCTTTGTTCTACAAAGACTGGGGGCAAAGAAGCAGCTGCTCGGCTGCTTCCGTGCAATAGCTCCATTGTTAGACAGACAATACTTGGACACAAAGCACACATAACGTTTGAAGCCTAGGGGTCCAACATCACTCTCTTACTTTCACTGTAGGAAGCGTGTGACATACTTGTAAAAAGAGGCACATGCATCTGGCAAAAGCTAATTGTGCAGAAAATTTGGGCTGAGGTGTAAATAGCTTCTTTGGCAATGTCTTTGGCTCTGTTTTTAGAACTTTCTACAGACTCTGAGTACTAAATCTATGCATGTGACAGTGGCTAACCCACAATGCTGAGTAGATGCAGCCATTTCTAAAAGAATTACCTCTTCTTTTTCCTTAGTATACACTGGGAAAAAATCTGCAAAGGTGGAGATGAGATAGAAGTGGTCATGAAGGGAAGAAATATCATTGAGTTTTCTAACGATATTCTTGAATTATATCTAATGTTCTACTGCAATGATCCAAAAGGAAGCATCTGCCAGAAACAGAGGGTACAAATGTTTTCAGAAAATTGAAACACAGCTAATTTTAAGTGCAGTGAATAAAGTGCTTGAAAACTGAAGCCTGAATATGTTTGTCCATGTGCTTGTCTTGGCTGAAGACAAAAGGTTGGTTGGAATACTTTGGAATAAATTATGAATTAATATTCTTGTTAGCATATGCCATTTCACCACTGCCAAAACAGCATTGCAAAGCAATATTGGCACCGTGAAAGTTAGAGAAACATGCAAAGAGTAGGAGATGTAAAGTAAGAGAAAGAAACTTTGCTTCTCCTAATCTAAAGAGACCTGAAAGTAAAGCTTTTCTTTTAATCAGAGCCAACATTTGTAACAAGCTTACCCACATGTTTCAAATTTCAAACTGAAAATAGGCTTTCTGAAGTAAATGTAATTGTGAAAATGGATGAAGAGGATTGTTTTCAATCTGTGCTTTCATGGAATTGGAGGATTGTTTTGGATTAATGTGCTGGTTTCAATAGTACGGATATTTGAACTGGACCAGTCCTCTAAAATGCTGAAATTCTGATATCTCTGAGAGCATCAAACATGCTGGTGAGGCCGAAGTATAACGTGTCAAGATGGGGAGAAACTGTGAGAACAGAGAATACATCCTCCAGGGTGACCTGTTCCCCTGGTTTCATTGCAGCTTGCACTGCAGCTTGTCCTGTGCACTTGGACTTCTCTGTCACAGCCCTGGCTCACACTTCCCCCAAAGACCCGAGCCTGGCACCACAGGTGCTGCTGCAGGAGGCAGTGGTGCTGTGTGGCGACTGTGAGAATGCAAAGCTGGAGCGTCAAAATGGGATGCAAAGAAACGCCGATGTGTTCAGCTAGTGGGGTCTGGCTGGCTTGAATCTAGGGCTGTTCCTAAACACTTAGTTTTTGAAATCTTTGGAGTCTGACATGCTGTTCTGTGTTGGTTCAGCTTTTGCTCTGGCATCCCTTGTTCAAGGTTTGTAACGGCATGTCCTCCCTCATTGTTTGCCCAGGTGGAACTTTTACATTGACCTTGGGCAAGTTAGAGAGTGACTTAAACACTTCCAGTTTCCCTAGTAAACTATTTCTGGCATAGAGGTTGCTCCTGAGGTTATTATAAACAGGGCTGGGCTGTTCAAGTGCCTGGACAATTAGAGTATCTTTTTATGAGAACTCAGAGTACTCCTTCAGAAGAATGTTTGCCTTGTCTGATGACTACCTGAAAAACAGGCAGGTAGAAGGAAAAGGAAAAGACACAATGCTTCAAAACATGAAAAATGACATCACCATAAACATCAAACATCCAAAGAGAACATAGTACTGTAATGTCATGAATCATTTGAATAAAATCAAAACCTCTCCCTGAACCCAGGGGGATGACTCCTCAACAAGGTTCCTTTTACAAACAGTTGCAGGAGGAAAACCTCCTGGTCAAGACTCTCCATCTAATGACAGGTTCTTTGTGTTAATACAGGGAACTAAGTCTCTCTAGATATTTTCAGCAGCTGTCATTTAAAAACCTACCTATTCATTAAAAAAAAAAAAAAAAAGCAAAGACATTGGTTTTGAGCAGTTTTTTGAGGGTTTTAAATTCTTTCTCTGCTTTTTCTGCTCCCTTGCCCCCTTTAACTTCACTTAGGACACGGACTGTGTGTTAGGTTTGCATCATACCCAAGGAGGACAATGAAACTGTTTTGCTGTAAGATTTGTTAAGGTGAGAATCAAGCAGCTTGATTTCTCATGTTTCACAGAACTGCCAAACTAGAAGGCTGTGGCCAACTTCAGTCAAATTTTTAGATGGATCATCTGGTTTGGTTAATTCCTGATGTTTAAGAAAAATGATGAGGCCTGTTGCCTCAGTCATTAGGGTGGGTTTTGTTCACTGACTTGATACAAGGAACATGTATATCAATAGAAAATAGAAACTCAGGCCTTATGTTGCTTCAGACAATACTCAGGATGTGGACACAAAGTTCTTGGAGGTGAAAGGAAAATGCTTTATCCTGCCTCTTCAGCCATCCCTCCATGGACTGACAGGAAATAAAAGTACACAACACCCTCCTGCAAAGGGGCCTTTATGTTTGGAAGGAACAAAGAAATAGAAAATATTATCTGTAACATACACTATTGGTTAAGCACACACTAGATTTTCCATGGGGATGTTCAGTAAAACCTTAAAATGCATTGCAAAATTCAAAGTTGATCTGCTCCTTTTCTAACGATGCTTCTCAGAAAATAGGCCATTCAGTTGCACTTTTTTTTTTCTGCAAAAGCGTTGGAAAGTATTCACTGAGTTAAAATCTTCCAAAACCAGCCCAACAAGCAGTTAATTTTGAAAGCTCACTTTCCTGACATTTCAAAACAGCTAAAACAATTGTACCTCAAATATGACTAATCCTGAAATCTATGGAATGATTGGAATATTCTATCGTAGGAGTAAATCTTGTGAGATTATCTCCTTCATGTGAGAGGCAAGTCCCAACAGCTACAAAATAAATCCCTCCTGTTCCCTGGGTTGCTCTGTTAATTTGTGTGCCAGTGGCAAGGGAAAGGATGCACAGTCTAGTTCTTGCAGGATGATTTTGGTGTAGTTGTTGGGGAAACATTTTGCTGATGGTGTTTCCTCTGGGCAAAAACACTAGTCTGAGCTGTAGCTACAATATCCCTGCCAGAAAAGAGACAGGGACAGAGATTACAGGTCTTAAAGTCAAAGTGCAAGTGCTGTAAGTTTTTAATTTTTCATGGAAATTGCAAATTAAGTGGCTTGTAAGAAGATATTTTCTTTGTGATAGCTGCTTAAAATTTTTGCAGTTGCTTGTACATCTTGTCACATGGTCTTGCCAAACACCAGCTGTGCTTGTCCTGGGGCTGCATGTCACCCTGCATATAAACTGTACATGGAGAGCCTGGACCTCTGGTTCAAGTGCCAGGTTTGCTGTGCACCATAAAGTTTGAATGGTTGTTGTGTGTGGGGGGCCTGAGGCAAATGTATCCTCACATAACCTCACAACTCAAATTCACTACTCCCTTGGTCAGTCTTCTCTGCAGCCCTTGCTGGGTCTGCCAAGACCACGGATGACATCTTTGAATTTCTCTGTCATCTTACTACCTTTCTGGATGGAAACTGAAAATAGTGTTATAACTACCAGCTTTACACACAGTGCTCATTTGGAAGTGGCTGGAACACATCCAACTTTTGTCTTCCTGGATGTTCACCAGATAACAACCTCACTGTGGCTGTGTCTGGAATATTTTTGTCTCAGAGGCCTGGACATGAATGGCTCTGTATGTTATTACAGCTTTACTTGGCCATTAAACATTACTCCCAGTAAAAATATCAAAATTCTGCATTGCAGCCTTTACCCCCATAATTATATTTGCATTTTGTTTAGCCCAAAGAGAACAGGGACTACTTTCTGTAGTAATGTGGGGTTCTTTTCTTGAGAAAACTCGAGGGAAACCTCTCCTACATGCATGTTGTGTTTACCCTGGTCTATTTGTCTGTACTCTCTTTTTTTAACCAATGTTGAGACTAATTGAATTTTATAAGTATTCTCACCGTGTCATCAAATTAATGCTGCCTGTCAGCTGATAAATGGTACCTTTTATTGAACATACTGCTTATTGGTAAATAGTGATGCTTAAGCAGCCTCTCAGAGCAGGTCTGACACCGCAGATCCATGAATCAGTGTGAGTCCCTCAACCTGCAAAATATTTTATAAGAGGAAGGGTTTAATTTCCATACTATTTATATTTGTGTTGAACAAAGTCATTCTCCCAGGGACCTCTGAATTTAAGGATAGACATGACAGGTCAAGAATCACTTCTGTGAGAAGAATTTGGACCAGATATACACTGCATCAAAGCCCCTTGGTTAGTGCCAGCATGCCACATTAAATCACATAAACCCATGGAAAATACATGTCTGGCTTACAAAATCTGTCTCAGGCAGAGGACTCTGTTTTTGTTTTATATAAGCAGCTATTCCCACTGGAATACTTCTTTGCTTAATGGGTTTCAAATGGAAGCAAGGGATTTAGCTCCAGAAACTTTGTCTGAGGAACACTTTCTTACCTTAGAGGTTACAAAATTTCATTAATAGTAAATAATCTTTTTACAGATTGCCCTTAGGTGTCCTGCTTGCATTGCCAGCTGCCTGTGGAGGGGTAGCTTATTAGTGAAGAGGGACTACTGTTTATTCCCTCGTTCCTTGTGGTAGACCAGGATCCTGAACTGCTACTTTTGATCGATTTGTTCTGACAGTGCATGGAAATTACAGCACAGACTTTTCTAGGGCATTCTCCTGTTTCAAAAAAAAGCATTTTAATAGCTTGATTGGTCTCCGTGAATGTGGATATGTCCTGGTAATTGGCTGCTTTGCTCCCAATATTGCATTCTAATGTTCCACTGTATGCAATTGCCTGAGAAGTACTGTATAAATTGGAAGGATAATTGGATTAACTGCAAAATGACAGTGACTAAGATCCTAACCTGGGTTCTGGAGCCTCTCTTTTTGCAACAACTTCCTCTCTGACTCAAAGGAAATCAATAAAAGTTAGGTGACTCCATACGCTTGAAGACCTGACCTTCAGTTTCTCTGTGCATCCTGGAAAGCAGGGACCACAGCATGATTTCACTGCACCAGCTCTCTAAGAGGACACGTTTGGGGGGACTGTGTTCACATCCTGAAGTTACAGAGAGTATCTGCTCCATCAGTCAGTGGGAGAAATTGGGCTAACTGGAACACAAATCCTGACTTTTCTTGTCTGTTTCATATGGTTTGAGAGAAGCAGGGAGAAGCAACAGAGGGTGAACTGGAACAGTTCCTGCTGATGTGAAGTAGTTTAGGAGGAATGTGCTCACAGGCAGAAGATTTGGTTATACAAGGGCACAGGTAGGGACAAGAGGACATGGTCCTAAGCTGTGCCAGGGGAGGTTTAGACTGGACATTAGGAAAAAGTTCTTCACAGAAGAAGTGATTGCACTGGAATGGGCTGCTCATGGAGGTGGTGGAGTCACTGTCCCTGGAGGTGTCTAAGGAAAAACTGGATGTGGCAGTCAGTGCCATGGTCTAGTTGACAAGGTGGTTTTAGGTCATAGGTTGGACTCAATGATCTCAAAGGTCTTTCCAACCTAGTTGATTCTGTGGCTCTGTGATTGCCCTTTGACTGCCTGCAACCTCTACCAAAGCCAGCTCTAGAGTAGCCTGTGCCTGTGAGCACCCCTGTGCCTAAAAGTCTCTCTCCTCTGTGCACCTGCTTGAAGAGATTACTGGCTGCTTTGCAGAGAGCAGAGACCTGAAGCTGTCATGGAAATAGCCAAACATGCAAACTCTGAACAAATGCTGGGGCAACTAATTCCTAATCCATCTCTTACGCAGGATGTATCTATTTCGTGTGATCTGGTATGTTAAAAAAACCCAAACAAATCACCAGCTACCATTCACCAGAAGTCTGGTGTCCTAGAATTGGCTGCTGCTGACTGCACAGCAGCCACCCATGGCCAAAAAGTGATTAACTATTTGTTTATCTCCTCTCTGAGACATTTAAGACTCAATGCATTTTCTTTTGTACTGCTGTGTGTCTGCACTGTGTCAAGTGGCTGCACAGGAAAGGGCTTACATAAGGTTATTAGAGGATTGGGTAACACTAAGCTACAATTTCTCTTAGGAAGACACAGCAAGGTCCAGCAAGGGTGCTGTTTATCTTGGTGGCTTCTTCTGTAGGCCAGGGCCAGGTGTGGCAGGTCAAAAGAATGACAAATACACTGACAAAGTGGTTTGAGGTTTTTTGTGTATGTGGGAGGGGGCATGCATTTGTTTGGATGGGGCTTTTTCAGTTTGTTTGTTTGTTGGTTTGTTTTTGTTTTGTCGGGTTTTTTGTTTGTTTGTTTCTTGTTTGGTTTTTGTTTGTTTTTACTGGATAGTGGGGGAAATCATCAGAATTGCATGAGGAGATATAATGATGAGAACCTAGCATTGAGTCTGTGAAATGTGCCCAGTCTGACTGTCTCTGTGAAATGACACCAGTGCTCACAGGAATATGGCCTATGCTGTTTTTGTTTTCTTTCTGCAAACCAGCCAGAAAGAGCTGCCAATCATATGTTACAGTGTTGTGCTTTACAATGTACTGTGTAGGTAATTTTTTCAAAGAAATCACCAGTAAATTAGCTTGATTTTACTAAATCAATATTACTTTACCCTATCCAGATAATTTATACCATGGAAAGATAGGCATTTGCAAATTCAAGACATTTAATTGCTGATCAGTGTTCATGCCTTGTGTCAATGGATTTATGAGTTAACAGTCAGTGAGAGCTGAGTGATACTTTCATTTCCAATCAAGGAGGTTATGCTTGGCAGGCATCATAGTTCTGTTATGTTCAGCCAATGAATACTTTTGTACAAAACTGTAGAAAGTAGAGTAGAATATGGAAATAATGTTTTGAAGTAGAACGTTCTGTCTAGAACTGTCTGATATAAGAGGGAAGGTGAAAAAATAGTTGGTCAAATTTTTCAATCACAGGTGTCTGGGCACCTCAGTTTAATATGGTAACACTTAATAATTAGCACAAAGAACAAATAACTTTCCTCAATTCATCCACTCTTCTTGGATTTCTAAACTTCTGTGGAAATGACCACATGCATACATGGGCTCCTGTAACAGTAAGCTTTGAGGTTTATTAAAAAAGAGAATTCATCAGTCCTGTGCCAAACCTTTGGTAAGGAACATGAAAAAGGCTTTTTAGATACTTCAGTCAGCTTTTTCAGTAATGTATGTCTAGGCAAACTTTTGCTCTGTCTTGCTTTTTCTCACACTTTTGTTGACCTTCACTTAACTCAGAGGCTTGATTTTCTGAAGGTATATTTGAATATCTGCTTCCACTGTTTTTCATCCTATAGGGATTGCAGAGACTGGATGTTCTGTGATATCAACAGAGGATTTGCAATGTCAGGCTTTTGGAAAGTAAATTATGTGATCATTCAAGGTATTTTACTGAACTGATACCACTAGTAAGACGTATCAAGTGCAATCATGTATGTGTAGGTACTAGAGGGTATGTATTGCTTCTTGGGGATAAGTAATTTGAATTGTAACATCTCTTGGTTTTCACAAGCTGATTTTTTATTGTTGTTTAAGGGGAAGCATTCTCAGAATATTCTGAGTTGGGAGGGACCCATAAAGATCATCTGTTTCAAGCTGAAACCTGGAACAACTAATTTCTACTCCCTGTTGATTTCCTTTGTACCTCTTGGCATCTTTTAGCTACTCTGGATCACAATTTCTCCACTGATAAAATAAGATAATGATGAAAAAATGTGACAGAAAGTTGACACTGTAAGCGCTTTTATTGCTGCTAAATTTGTTAGATCTGAGGATTTCTATGTTTCTGATATGCCTGATATGAATAATCATAAGCATTTAGTTTCAAACTTAGCACACTGCAGAACACCTTGAAAGTTCCAGATTCACAATTTCCTTCATGCCCGCAACAAGCCCCAAAAAACAAACAAACAAAAAACCCCAACAAAACAAACAAAAAAGCCCCCACAACTAACAATTAAAACAGATTAAATAAAAATCCAGTTGAGATAAAACTTTTGGTTTGCCACTAGGGAAAAGGCCAGCAGAAATCTGCCCTGGCTTTCACAACACACCTGAGTATGAGTCTCTATGTTTTGATAATCCTGTATTACCAAGATATTTTCTTTTTAATTGCAACAACAACTAAATATATTTAAAAGAAAAGTACATCTGCTAGGTCTTCTTTTCCTTGACAGAATTTAGTAACAAGTCTGCTACATAACTGGTTCTCAAATTAACTAGCTGATGCCTGGGTGCTTCATTCTAGTCCCTCCAAAGCCAACAGGGTCCCAGTGCAGGACAAATCCCAGGGAAGCAAGACCAGAACTGGTCTGGCTTCTTCCTTTCCTGCTGACAGCCCTCACCTGGTGCTTTTTCCTCACCCAGTTTGCCTCACATGGGGCTTTGAGGGAGATTCCCAAGAAAGGCCACCAGTTGAATGTTTGCTCTTTTCATAGGCTTGCTGTAGTCTTAACAAAGTATGCCTAAAAATAGTAAAAATAACATGAACAGTCATATTTTGTATGTGTGCCATCAACCCTAAGGACATGAAAGCCAGGCACCCATTGTGCTGACTTAATGACTGCTATAATGATTGGCATGAGAAAGGAACATCACAGTTCCTTTGATACTTCAGGGAACAAAGGCACACTTTTCATCCTGAGCTTACTTACAACTCTAAAGGATGAGACTGAACAGTGCAAAGAGTTGGCAGTGTCAGTGTGGGGGCAGGGTGAAAGGGAAAAACCCACAGCTTTTATTTCCACACATAAATAAGCCTTGTTTTTACTAATTGTCCTCTATGAGTTGAACCATGTGCTGTAGCGCTGTATCACTTCAGAGTGATGCTGTTTCAACAGAAACAAAGGTATTTTCCACCTTTAATCCACTCATAAAAATATTGCCACAAAAACTCCTTCTAATATGCATGCCTCAGAAAACAAACATTTATGATCCCCGATGGTAGAAATGTGCCTGCTTGTACTGGCATGTTCTGCTTTCCCCTTTATTTATCTATATTCCATTTTTTGTTTTGTCCTCCTTGTGGCAACGGGTGTAACCTTATTCTTACACTGGTCTGCTTCATCATGCCCCTTTGGATGAACTTACAGGAGAGCTTCAAATCTCAGCATGCTTCAGCTCTTGGATTATGCCAGCATCCATTTGAATTGAGGCAGACAGGCATGGCCCTGGGGCTTTGGACAGAGTCTAGGCCTGAGATGCAGTGATGAACTAGGACAGGGAGGATGTCACAGGCTATGAAAACCCAAAATGGTATAAGATGTAAGTGGAAATAGATGAGGAGTAGGCTGCAGGTCAGCTGTTGCAAAATATGTAACCAGATTGACTGCTCAGCTTATTTCAAAACACTGGGTTCCCCTTCTAGACTTGAAAAATAATTAGGTGCAGAAATCTGTTCTGTTTTCTAGAAATGGAAAGGAACTGGAATATCAGCATGTTTAGTGTCCTTAATAAAAAGAGAATTGCCATTATTTTGAGCAGAAGATATTAGCTATGATATTCGACTTGTTTCCCAAAAGACTAAGAAACAAAAATATCTTTTAATGGCTACAGTTATTTCCATATTTTACTGCATTTTCTTTTTCAGTTGCCTCAAGGTTTTATTCTTTGCCGGTAGTTGTAGGGCATGGGTAAATGGAATTAGTCAGCAAATTACAGATCTATTGCTGATTTAGCACCTCAGAAAATAATATTACGGAGTGAAGATGAAGTATATTGTTTAATTACAGCAACATTGAATTGCTTCAGTTAATCACTGAGTGAATAGACTCTAAAGCTTTTAAATCAAAGGTATAAAGTAATTTTCAATAACCCCACCATGGAAAGAGCTTCCAAACCATCATGACTCAAGAGCATACAGCCTGGTTACAGCAGACTTGAATCACCTGCAAATTGTGTTTACCCTCATTCAGCTGCTTATTTGGAGTCCAAGTGCATCTCGACAATATTTAGCCATTAGGCCATGAAGGCAGCAGTTCTTCAATGGATGTATTGAGACCAAACCTCTTTAGCACAATGACTTGATAAATGAGAAGCCCCAGCCAGTCTTCCCAATACCACCCAGGGTTAGCATGGTGGGAGAGAGACATTCCACACTGGGCACATATCCTCTCTACCACTGCAGGCAGCAGCATAAGCATACTGGCATTTGTTTGAGGATTTATTTCCAAATTAACTCACATAACTGGAATACTAACTTTCCAATTGCCTGGAACCTCCCAAAAAAATGCCCTCACTTAAATGCTGTTTATTCTTAATGTTTTAATGGTGAGTTTTAGCGAGGAGAGATTAAAGTATGACCTCTGGTATTTTATTACCATTTATGGTGACTTTTAGGAGAGACCTATCTTTTGGACAGAAAATAGAATGAAAGAATGCTTTACCAAGACATTTTTCTCACCTTATCTCTTTTTCTAAAATACAATTTGACCATTTGCCATGACAGTCTGAATATGCTTATCGTTGATTAAAATAATGGATATTTAATATGAACATTTAAATTATAATCACTTTTATAATCCCCTCAAAAGAGGGGAATGTAGAATTGCAACAGTCTGCTCTTAGGTGTTTATGACTGTTTAGAGTCTGCATTCCAGTATCTCAGAAGGAAAACACTGAAGAATAACGTTATGGAATACCCAGCCTTAAGACTGAATTTCTTGCTAAGGTTGCTTTAGGGCATTTTGAAAAAGAATACAATTTCTTACTGTGCCAAAGAGTTTCCTGGTCCTGGACCACAGAGAACTGCTGATATCACTGTGTTACTGGAATAGAAATTGTGGCAAAAGGCATTGAGGAGCCTCTGTGGTACCAGTGCCAGTTCTGCAACAGTGCTGGACATGGATTCTTCTGCCTTCGTGTCCTGTATTCACCTGACCTTGACTTCCCTTTCTTTAGGGCCCAAACAAGGCAAATTGCCTCATCTTCTTACTGAATTGTATTTTTAACTTCACAGGTAGTCTTTGATTTTCATTCGGGATGTGTCAAATAATTTCTACCTTCTTTTCTTCCTTTCCTTGCATTTTCATTTGAGGTAGAAAAGAGTATTGCATGCATCTCGAATCTCCAGCACTGGAAGGACACTGACTTGTTTGATTGAGTCCAGAGAAGGGTCACTAATTTGATTAAAGGGATGGAGCAGCTCCCCTGTGAGGAAAAGCTGAGAGAATTGGAGAATTGGATTTGTTCAGCCTGGAAAAGTGAAATCTTTGGGATGACGTAATGGATGCCTTCCAGTACGGGAAGGGAGCCTAAAAGAAAGATGGAGAAGGGCTTTTTACAAGGGCATGTAGTAACAGGACAAGAGGGAATGGTTTCAAACTGAAAGAGATGAAGTTTAGATCAGATATTAGAAAAAAACTTTTTTACTATGAGGGTGCTGAACCACTGAAATAGAGTGTCCAGAGAATTTGTGGATATACCTGGAAGTGCCTAAGGGTGAGTTTGACGGAGCTCTGAGAAACGTGGTCTAGTGAAAGGTGTCCCTACCCACGGCAGGAGGCTGGAACTGGGTGATGTTTCAGGTCCCTTCCAACCCACGCCGTTCTATGATCCTATTATTCTACGGTATCTGGAATAAATAATAATATCACAAGAATGTTTGTGCTGCATCCTTGAAAAATCATGACTGTGGTCGTCAGCAGGAGGAGGGGAAGGTACGTTCAGGAGTTCCAGCCCTTCTTGGTGACCAGCCCGCCCCTGTGATCCCCCAGACCCGAGGCGGGATCCCGGGATCCCGGGACACGGGAGCGGGGCGGCGCGGGGGGCCGGCGCAGTCCCGGCAGCGGCCGGCAGGGGGCAGGAGCAAATCGCCCGCAGCCGCCGGGCCGCGGCGACAGCGACAGTCGCTGCCTGAGCCACGGCGGGGCCTGCGGCATCCCGCGCCAAACCCAGCCCCAACAAGGTACCCGGGGACGATGCAGGGCTGCAGAGCAGCCTGACGGAGCACCAGGAGGCGTGACTGCTAAAAGGTCTCTCTGTTTTTACTAAACGGCCTCTTTTCTGTGACCTTCAGGAAAGCGTATTGTCTGAATAAAACCAGAAAACGTCGATTTTCCAATCTTCCTTGCAGAACCTTTTCAATCCCCACCTTCATTTTCTGCTTGTTACCCCCTTTGTGCAAAGATTGATCATGATGTCATGACGTGATGCTAAATGGGGAGTGGAGTGTCTCCCAAATGAGGTTTGGCTCTTTATTTTCCCAGTGTGTCATCATGTGCCCACTTCCTAAAAAGCAGCCCACAGCAGTGATGTGGATTGCTGTCACTGTGATGAGTAAGACCAGGAGAGAAAGCACAGGGCTGAAAATAATTTGCAGAACTGTAAAAATCCAGGCTTACAGTACTAACTGAGCCAAAATCATGCAGAGTAATAAAAGACATACCAGATGCTGTAAACAGCCTCCTTTTAACATTTGCAACGAATAATATTAAAAAGCCCCAACTGATACTCAGCAAATGCTAAGTGCTTGCAAAGGCTGTGCAGCAGAAAGCTCTCTCCGAGTGACCTTTTCCACTTTGCAGTTTGGGGGTTTGCCTTGTGCCAACACCCGGAGCAGCCAGCATCAACTATCTGCAGGGCGTGCTGCCAGGCTCCCAAAGATGTCCCCGAGGGTACAGGCAGACTGCCCACTTGTGTGTGGCGCTGCCAGCAATCCCTCCAGGGTCAGCCAGGACAGTCTCCGGGCAGCTTGGCACCCGAGCACAGCTGTCCCAGAGGAGAGTCAGCTTCACTGGCTCTGCATGTGCATGGCCTGGGTGACCTCCTAAGCCCACAGTGCCCAGGGGGTTGAAGGGCTGGGGATTGCTGCAATGTCGTGTTTACAGCATTGTGATAACCTACCCAAGATTTAACCAGCCAGGCAATAATTGTGGCAGGAACACTCAGAGCAGGTCGTTACACTTGTACTTTGCAAGGCCCTCAATTCAGCTTTTGTTGGGGAAAATAAAAATAGAGAGCTGCTGCCTTGAGTACTACTGAGCAAGGCAAAAAGCAGTGGCTGGCTAGAGACTGCCTATGAGCTTTATTTTTAAGAGGGTTAGCAACACTGTGATATTGTTCCCATGCTGTGCTGATATTTAGTCCTGTCTGATACAAGAAGTGACAGTTTCAGCAGCTCAAGGTGGTGTAGCCTGAGCCTCTCTGTTTATGCAACCCCACTTTCCTTGTGGAGGACTTTGCCTTTGCTTTGTTACTCTGGAATGCTTCCTCTCAACTGTTTATTTGGTTTGGAAATGCTATCCTTATTGCTTTATGTACAGAAATATTACCTCTTATTCTCTGTCTGTTCTTTTCCTCACTTTCTCTTCACCAAATGGAGGTGAGAGCTACCAATCTGTTTATAGCCACTCACTTCCCAGATTCCCATATTTCCTGTTTATTTATTTTTAAAAAGTCTGTGTATACATGTGCAGAAAATGCTGAGAAATTGCATGGCAAGTGACAAGAGCCACAACTTGGAGTGGCATTGCCTGAGTCTGCACCAGTTTATTGGCAGGTGAGATTTGAGAACACCCTTAACTTGGAGCCTGCCAGGTGGTCTCTGGGATCTCTGCATTGCCATCAGATTGCTCCAGAAGAAATAAAGGCAGAGGCAGATCCTACCCACCCTGCTGTGTACTGGAGGATGCATTGACCACTCACGAAAACGCTGAAAGAAAGAAAGTCAGAGAAGCCAGGACTGAAGATTTTCCTGCTGCTGGTACCCAGAGGCACACCGAGAAGTTTGGCCGCAGCTTTTGCAGCAGAGAGCTGAGTGGAGGGGCCTTCTGAAATGGAAACCGCCTGGTAGCACGGGAATTTTCTTTGGCGCTCCTCTCCGTAAACTACACCCAGGCGTTCCGGTGCGGCTGAGAGGAAACTGGAGATGGGTCTGCGCTCTCTGTGACCGGGAGCAGCTGGGGAGCGCGGCGGGAGGAAGCAGCGTGAGGCTGCTGGCTGCTGGAGCGTGTTTGTGCTGGGGCCGGGGGCGCTGCATGGGCGGCTCTGCTCGCAAGCTGCGAAAACAGCCAGCCGGCCCATCATGGCTGTTGTTATCGGAGGGGCTGAGAAAACGGGATGCGTCCGTTTCGGCACTTAAAAGCATCAGCAGTGTCCGTAATTCATCCCACTGCTCTTGTTGACATGATTAATTTTCAAAGGATTGGGAATGATTGTGTTAGATTCTGTAAATGTCAGAAACTTGCCAGATTCTGTAAACATTGGAAATAATTTCCCAGAAATATCTTTTTTCAAGCTAGTTGGTTAAAGGTGGCATAAACTGCACTTTTATTGCTTTAATAAACAGGCTATTAACATTCTGATAGAACAGCAATGCTTTACAAAGACGGTCAGTTTATGATATGCCATACTGTTTTATAATGACCTGAAATTCTATATTGGAGAGGAACATGCATTGTTTTAATTATCTTGATGATACAACAGCTTTGTAAAACTTGCTACGGGCTCATCAGTTCAGATGCAGGTATGATTCATACTAGGCATAAGAAAATTACTCAGGAATATAATGTCACCGTTGATAATAATAATTGTTCATATGCTCTTTAAACACAGTAAAAAAGAGCATGTATTGTTTAAGGTTCCCAACACCAGGGGATTTCCACTTTTCCCAAGTGGATAGAATAGTTTTTTTACAGTTTCCCCATGCTTGGGTCAACACCAGCAAGCCTACCTCTGCAGGTGACAGCTCAGCTGCCAAACCTGTTGTGTGTCATTGCACAACCTTCCTTGTTTGCCTGTACAGAGTTGTGGTATATGGCTAAATCCTGGGATAGTGCAGCTAGGTTAGCTCACAAGCAAGAAAGACTGCTGACTCTCCATCCCTGGAGGCTCCATGAACAACTGGGACACCTCAGGAATGGTGCAGGCTGATCTCTGGATAAGAGTGGCTTTTTGGAGTCCTTCCCCTCTTTATGTTCCATGATATTATAATAGTTCTTATTGTACTTGAACACCTGCTTGACCAGTAGACATGGCCTGTCAGGATTCATACTGTAGAATATGGCTTTTTGTCCTTTATTATGAGCCTGGTTTAATTAGAAACTGACTGTAATATTCTCTTCATTTGCACCCCTAGTTTCCTAGTTTCTCTCATCTGAAGCTGTCCCTGTGGAGTGCTTTCCAAGGCCACACCTGCAGAGCCTGATTTTTGCAGTCATCTTCTTATTCTGTTGTAAAACCTTTACACGCCGAGGCTGTATGCAAACACAGAGTACTGGCTGTAATGTAGTTACAGCATTGGATACAAATAAATCAGTTTCAGCTGCACTGTACTGTAGCCAAGAGTTTCCAAAGCATATCTGGAACACAATAATAATATAATTTCAGTAGAATTTAATGAGGCTGTAACTCCAGAGACAGGTAGTGGGAATAACTGTAATCCAAGCATTTCGTTTCCTGAATCCTAAAATAGATTCATGGCTTCAGTGGATGTTCTCCTGAATGTATCTCAAATAAAAGACATGCTTGTTTTTACACTGTTTTTTTCTTCTGCACTCATCATATCGCTTTCTCATCCTCATCTGTTCTTTGGCTTTTGCCCTCCTTTTATGATTTCCTCTCATGCTCCCACATTATACTGGTTCACAAAAGTTCACTCATAAAAATTTCAGTATTTATTTACCTTGTGCTACTTTCTTATTATAGCATTTCTGAATGTACTGTACATTCCTGATTCCAGAGTAGTACACGGTGCTTGGAACGCCTGGGTGAGAGACTCCATGCATGTATCTGGGATTACATGCACACACACACCATTTTACAGGACTCTTTTCACTTACACACCAACTACCAAAGTGTTTTAGCTCCTTCTTCTCTTTGTCATAACTCTTTTTAGAGCTAAATGAATATGATTGGGAATAATGACATATTATTTCTTGTGTTCATTAGAATAAAGATTCCTCGTGAAATCCTATCTCACATTATTACAATTTCTCATTTAAAGAATCATGTGAAGTTTTACTTCATATTTCTCACTCTGATCTACAGCTCAAGGTATACCACCTTGTGGTTGGCACTGCAGGAGGACTGGGACTTTAAATGATATTTGACTTTTACTTTGCTTTACACCTTTTATAACTTTTACCTTTTGTTGCTTTCTGTAGGCAGGGGTCTGCATCAAAATAGGCATAAATCATATACATATGATATATATAAAAATCATATATATACACATACGATTTTTTTTAGTGTTTGATTCTTTACTTTTCATTTTTCATCCATTATTAATTTTTTTGCTTTCAGTTAGATCCACTCTTTCTTGTCCCCTTAAAACTCAAGTGGTTTGAAAAGGTCTCTGATTCACCACTGGCACCACTTCAGTATAATGCCAGCGTCATTTGACTTGTATATGAATAGTCACAGCTTTCATTGGAAAAAGGAGTGCAAGAGCCAGGAAAGAAATGTACTATCATCTCTCCCAGGCCACCTGCCTGCACTGGAGGAGGTAAGGAATTCCAGGGCAAGCTGTTTTTTAAACCTAGCACAGCAAATACATTGAGAAGACATTACTTTATAAGTCATTCCAAATGTTGGATCAGTTTGTCCTCTGAAGTCATAATATGATGCAGCTACTTTCAAAATCCATCTGCCAGCAAGACTAAGTAATTAAACTCCTCTCTCCCAGTCCCTCATGTAGCCTCCCTGAAATGCCCTGAGGTCTTTGCCTCCTTCCCTTCTGCTGCAAGGCCTGAGAGGTCGCCTGGCACTGGGGCAGGTGGCTGCAGGTGTCCCTGCAGTTGGAGACCAAAGGGTCAGAGCTGGCCAGGCTGCTGGCCTAAAACAAACCCACGGGATGCAGAAACTTCATCTCCTGACAGGCATCTTCATCCATGTGCATCAGCACTGGTGCTGTGGTAACCTTTATTTTGCAGCTAAAGCAGTAAATTCCCTGCCATCCTCCTGAACCCTGTCCCTTCCATATATCTTGGTGAGCCGATGAGGATTTAAACAATATTTGACTTGGAAGTACTACAAGGCAAGCACACAAGCCATCAAAGGCATGTTTTATAATCATGGCTTAACATGATTCTTTTCTTTGGCGTTTGACTGAAAGAAAAAAGATAAAAAAATAATTTAAAAAGCCTTATGATTTTAAGCATGCGGAATATCCCAGCCTTCTATCTTTGTGAATCCATTTTCCCATGTTGAAGGGGGACAGTTTACTTGGGAGTAATAAACAGGTCCCGTGGGACTGCAGCATGCTACTGCAGTCATGCACAAAGTGAGTTGGCCAGGAAAGGGATGTCAGCCAAGAGGCTTCAGTCCCACATTTCAAAGGACAACACTCATGGACAATAGCTTTATTTTCCTTTTTAAAATGCTCTGACGAGCACTTTGCTGCATTGCTAGTGATACTGCTGAGAGACAATGTCCTGTGCACATGGAAACATAAAAGGATTATTCTTGTCTTATTGACATCTGCTGTCATCCCAGAAAGGTTGACTACATCATGAAATAAATTTAAAATAACCGTACACCCAACCTCATTACCAGGCCTTATAGGCAGTGGATGAGAATCAAGTTAGTGGGATACTATTTCCTGAAAATAGGTCATTGCTTCTCTGTGTCTCATTGTTTTGACCTATTTATAGGTTTTTTAAACTCTCAAGCACTTAGGGAAAAGCCTTCCTGGAGAAATCTATTTGGAGTGGTTTACCTCCAGCTGAAGTAGGTCTTGTTTAGCTGGGCAAACATCAAGAGCAACACTGGAGATTAATAGTGGGTGGGAGGGACACCTATGGGGATGACATGAAAAATGTTCCAGGCCAGCCCTGCTGCCACCCCCAAACCAAGGTAACAGTGCACATTCTGAGATGTTTCAGGGCATTGTCTCTGCCTGGATAACCCCTCTAAAATGCTGCTCTGCCTCTTTTGCTAATCCCCTTCCCAAGACAACATGTGAAAGTATATTTTCCCACTGCATGTGCAGCAATATGCAGGTAGATTCGAGAGCCTGAGAGAAAAAGCTAGCCCTCCCCTAGCATGGTGCTCAAACTGAGGTGAATTCACTGAGGCTGGGAGGTAGAATAGGATTCTAAGGCAAAGCCTACATTTCCTAGTGCAAAGCATTTGGTAAAGTCTTCCTGCAGTGGATGGGGCTGGAATGGATTGGATCTTGATTTATAAAGTGTCAGCCTCATGGGTAGACAGAACCTGGAACTAGCACCCATTGGGCTGTGAAGCCTCATGGGTAATCTCAGCATCTGTTGTTGTAGGTGCCTACTGAAAAATCTTGAGTCTGAGGGCTTATGTGTGATCTTTATCTATAGGACTTAGCTATAGAGATGTTTTCTTCTTTATCACCTGCTGGTTGACAGGTGTAAGCTGCTGCTCAAGAAATAAAATCTATCTGTTGCTCTTTGCCTTGCCACTGTGACTGCAAAATTTTATTATATCTCACCAGTGCCTGCACTTTTTTGGCAGAGACCTTATCATATGCCATCAGTTTTTCCACTGCATTATTTGGAAATCAGATTGTGTTGTTTTCAAGAAAAACAATTTCAAATGGGAGAATTAATTATGATGAACCCATTTCTAACTTGATCAAATATTTAAAAGTTAACAGGCTTCAGAGTGCAATTTTTTTCACTGAGTAAGGTTCCTGACTTCCATTATTGTTGGAGTTTAGAGTTTGTAGCTGCAATAAGTTCAATGCTGGTGTATATTCAGCTGCTACTTTCATGGCAATATCATGACTTGGTGACAGTTTTCTTCTCCAGTCTGAAGCAAAGAAGCCAGTGTGGAATGATCAGCTGATATATTTATCATAATCTTGGAGCCAGGGTAATGAGAGAAGTGAGGACTTGGAAATCAGAAGATTGCTCCTGTGTGACATTTCAAAAAAACACAACTTGGGTAACAGTGGAGTTGCCTAAAAATACATTACTTAAGTTATTAGTAAAGGTGAACATCTTTACATTAGATATTGTGTCTTTATATTCTGTATTAAACAGCTCCTGACCTCTGATGCTCTCTGAAAGTAGAAGGTTACACAACTCTCAGCATGGGGCTCTGAGCTAAAACCACTGCCCAGCCCACGCAATGCTCAGCTCCTTCACCACCTGAATGGCAGCTGACACCTGGGCCTGGCCTTCTCTTCATGCCAGCATTTCATGTGCTGGCAATGAGATGTTCAAAGGGGGAAGTCCAAAGGAATTTCTAGAAGGGGCATCTTCCAGGCAACTGAAGCACCACTGGCCAGGTGAAAATCCTACAGAGTCTTGTTGACCTCCCCATAGCCTCCTCGGAGAAGCAGCATGTTAATGGCGTTCTGCTTCTCATGACACCTTTCTTTTTGAGATTCTCAGATTAGTGGGTTTTATATCATCTTTGCTTGCTCAAGAACAGCCTCTTACCAGCTCCTCTGGAGCAATTGCTAGATTTTGTATTCTTTGGCATTATCTTCTATTTTGATTACCTTGTAGAACAGAGACCAGGATGCACTCCTCATATATATTACACCTTGTTAGAAAAATATGGGCATTTGAATCACAAAGGCCTTCAGAAGGGTAATTGAGGGCACATTTAAATGTCTCTGTCAGAAAGGAGCCAACACAAAAGGCAAACAGGTATGTTCTGAGGATCTCACTGTTATTCCCTGAATAAAAGGCAAATAAATGCTCCTAAATGTACCCATCCAACATCCCACTGCAGTCAATTTAGAGTAGGTTCATCTTTAAAAGGGTAATTTTTGGGGGGTTTGCTGAAAGCAAGACAGGAGGCTTTATGTTGTCACGTGGACTAGTCACCTCTAAGCAGTGCCTTCCTGGTCCAGTCACTCCAGAATGGATCCTTCAAGCATAAAGAGAGAAACTTTTGGCCTATCCTGGAAAATTCATCATCAAACAGAGAAAGAGGAAAGGTTTTATTCTGTAAAGCCAGTGGCCTTTGCAAATGTGAATTTTAGCAGGAAAGTTCACAGAGAGTGATCTGAAGTTTTATAAATCCAATTGAAGGAGGCCACCAAAAAGCTTGGGCTAAACTGTTTGGGATTCTGGAGGTTTGTTCCTCTGAGACTTCCTAGAGGGCATTATTAATGCTGTGTGGCATGAACACTTTGATCTGGCAGCAGAAGTCCTTGGAGCTGGCAACAGCTGCCTGTCATCTTCCCCCAACACTTCTCACTTTAGGGAACTTCTTTCTCAGAATCCAAAAAGGAAATAAAATCAATAGGGGAAGTTTGAGCCACTAATTTAAGCCCGTCTCCAAACTGTTGCCATGTGCTGACTGTTTAATACCTAGGAGACCTTGCCAGGAGCAAATGCACACTGATGTCTCACCTTTTCAGCTGGTCTCTTTGTATCAGCTAGGAAGGTTGCTGTATTCCCTGGGACAAGAATGGCTCTTGCTGGCAAGAGGACAAGTGACTCAGGAATGACTCACTGGTGCAGGAGAACCTGCTGGCAGGCAGACACTGTCCTCAGTAGTGGCAAAAGTCCTCTCTGCAGCTCAGTCATGGGGAGCTGCAGGAAGGCAGGCTGATGGCACAGGCCTGGTGAAGGGAAGGAAGCCCCAGGGACATGCAATATGGTAACAAATCCTCTCAGAGCTGGCCACACAAGGTGCCCTTCCTGCTCTTGTTTCAGCTCAGAGGGGCCAACACCTGTGCAAGTCTACTGGCTTTATCCTTGAGATAATTTTTCTTATTCTGCTTTGTTTGCCACAGCAGACAGTGCCACAGCCCTCACATCCATCGCAACCAGAGGGAGACAGATCCTGCCTGGCTTCCCTGTGCAGCCCCGTGGCTGGGCCATGGAGATGAGGAATGCTGCTCCCTGCAGCCACTGTCACAGCAGTCTGGGTGCCAATTCATCACCCTTGCCTCTGCTACAAGAGGCACCCAGCACAGTCCTTTCATTAAGTGGATCAAATAGTCCTGGGCTTGTTATCTTATGACCCAGCCAAATATGTTTACAGTGGCTGGTATTTAATTCAGCAAGTAATCCAAGGAACTATTATGTACAGTTTAAAGAGTAAAACATTATCAAAAGACTTTCAGACTTTGGTTGTTCCTAACATGGACTGTTCTGGGCAGGCCCTTTTCTTCCGAGGTGAAAGTCTTCCATCTTAACTTTCTTCATGGATTTGATACTTCTCTGCTCTCTTCTCTGCCATCTGTAAAATATTCAGTGGCAATGATTAGATTAGGAACTGACAATAATTTGAGGAGAGCTGAAGGTAAATTCTGCACATGGATGTAAGATCAGGAATGATGAATATTCTCACCGCAGATGGGATAACTAGCAATGGCATAAATAAAATTCTTTTCCTGATGTCATGTGAGGAATACCTGACAAACTGCTGGAGAAAGAAGAAGTAGTTAGGCAAGTGACAACTGCAGACGTGCTTTTCTGCTTGGGGTGCTGAGGATCATACTCACATGGTTAATATATGATCCCAAAGGATGAAAGATTAAAGATAGCCACCCTGTTGATCAGAGATGCCATCAGCTGATCTGAGGCCACAGTAGTTCATGTGAGACCCTGTGTTCTGGCTTTGTGATACCAGCACATCCCTCTGTGTGCTGTGAGTTGTCCCTTTGGCGTGTCACATGTCTCTGTGTTGACTGCTCCCCAGGGCTGGTGTTACACATGGGCCGTTCTGTAGCACTGCCTGGGGCAGGCGGGGAGACAGCTCTGCTGCTGCTATGGTGTGGCAGAGTGACTCTTCACAGAAACCTCTTTGTTTTGCCTCTTAGCACTCTAAGTACTCTGCTTTCTGTCTAGGGTGGATGTAGAAAAAGAATATTCTCTTCTGGCAAAGAAAATTCTAATTGCAGGTGTGAAAAGGCAAAATTATTGTGACAAGTTCCTCCTCAGAGGGATGTCACCAGCCTCAGTGGTATTTCATAAGAGTCAAATGTGGCCTGCTGAGCTTAGAGATCAAGGGGTCTCAGTCCTGGATTTGACTCTCTGCCAAACAAGCTTAACAGTCTTTTTCAGTGAAAGATGTGGAGGACAAGGGAAATCCAGCATACACAATTTATCTTTATTTTAGGTAAAAGGATGATGGACACAGAAGCACACCAATAGCTCAACAAGATGCTGAAAGAGCACTGTTTGTCTGTAGTGTCAAAAAGTGGATGACAAAACTGGCTGATGAGAGTGAAACAGCAAGCAGTCAGCCATGGTGCTAAATCAGAATAGGACCTGCACCAAGCATGGTTACTCTGAGATTAACACATGCTACAATGACCAAGATTATTCTACCTGATTATTAGCAAGCTGTGAAAATAATATCATAGAGTCATGGAATCATTTAGGTTGGAAAAGACTTTCAAAATCATTGAGTCCAATCATGAACTTAACACTACCAAGTGCAGCAAACTTGAAGCTGGTACAAGACACATTAGGTGCAGAAGCATACAAATAAGATATTACTGGATCACAATTTTAAAGGAAGAATATATATGAAATTATATGTTTAGGTGGAGAAGAAGTGGACAAGAAATCTAAATATCTGCACTACAGAGTCTTTCTTCTACCTCTGGTATGGCTCAGGCAGTCACCTGTGAAAAGCTTCAGGTTAGATCTGCAAGGAAACTTGGATATCAGATAGGCACTGCTGACTGTTAAATCTGAAATTACGTCTGCAGAATCTGTCTGTTGGCTGCTCCTAGCCTTGGCAATAAATGCATGAAGGCCCTAAACATTTAGGCTTCCATCACTAATACTGCTTGTGTCCCCATGCATACCCTACATGCAACACAGTTGTGGGTAAAAGGTCTCCAACTTGCCTTCGGATGGGTTTGCACCTGTAACTGTCACACCAGAGTGCTGTGCAGAAATACCAGCCCAGAAACCTGAGGCTGTGAAGGCTTGCTGGGCTGATGCTGCCAGCAGGCAGAGTAGTCAGGGCAAACGTCTGCACCACGATGACTCCCAGGCTCGCTTAGCTGCACTCTGCTCCGAGACCAGCAACAGGCTGCCCTGAGTGTCTGCTGGGGGGCTGAACAGAGCTGATGAAGGTCTGGTTTCTGCAGGGCCATGCAGCTGGGTGACCATCTCAGACCACGCTGAAGGGCTGTCACAAGCAGGATAAATCTTTCCTGCCCCTACTTGCCTACGAGATCTGAGCTGATACGAATTTTCTGGAAATGACTGTCAGATTAGGCTGAAAGCTAAATAGGGAAGATGGTGATTAATTCCACCTGTTGATAAATTGCTTCATGCTGAAAGCATTCACTTATGAGGATGAGCAATGTTTGAGCCCTGATTTGGTGAAAAGGATCCTGGACTTTATCCAGCCTCCCAACAATTTTTTCAAGCAGAGACTGACCACATGTTCTGTGGCAAGGCTCACTGGGTCTCTTGTGCAAAGCAGCACAGCCTCCCTGGTGTAATTAAACATGTGTTGGTCCTGAGAGAGAACTAAAAAAATTAATGTTTGTAATATAAAGTGAATCTAAAGAAGTTCTGGGTCTGCTCCAGTACCTCTCTCAAAGTCATGATACTGAATGTGCCTATAAAGACTACCCAATTTGATGCTGAAGTCTACTAGCTGATCTGCACTCCTGGCCTACATGGAAAGTAGAGAAAACTTCCTTTACCAGACTTCTGTTCCCATGTAGTTCTGAATACCCTGGGCTGGGAGATCGCATGAAAGTTATTTTCAAACCCTTAATTATGGATTTGCCTAACTTAATTCTTTTGCAATTTATCAAATGAAGGAAAGGAAAAATGATCTTGTGACTGGGTGAGAGGGCTGGCATTCATGAGCTTGGGACTTTATTAATCTGTTCCTTGGGTTTCCTGCTTGGCCCTGGGCAAACTGCAATCTGCCTGTGCCAACATTTCCTCATCTGTAATGTGCAGATAAGGGTGCCTACTTCACAGGGTTTGTTTTAAGCTAAATTTGTTATAATATTCTCATGTTTTCAGGATCTTTTTCCCTGAGATTTGAACTTGTATTGGAAGTATGAAGAATAATTTTAATGATTATTGCTAACAATAATGATGAATGCACTTCAGTTTGGAATGCACACTGCTCACATATTTGTTTATAGCTTCAGAGTATAATAAATAATTTTGTAGATACAATCTCTTCATCTTGTTCCCCAGCCCTCTGCTCACCCTGCATGAACCTGCAGTTACACTGGCAGTCCTAGACCAGAGCTTCAGGGTTTGCTTGGCCTGCCACATTCCCTCATGGAATTTATAATCAGTAGGATCATCTCTAAGTGTGGCCTCCCTCATCGCAGTATTACCCTGCTATGGTTCCCCAGGCAACAACATTTGAGGGGAAAGACACCTCTCCTGCAGGTCAGCAGTGGTCTGCATAGTTCCACAGGCAATGTCTTTGCTCCAGGGCTTATGAAGATCCCACGTGAATTGTGTTAATTATAATTTCATGATCCTGTGAGTGTGAATAGTATTGGCCTTACCATATTCTTGTGGCTGCATGTACTGATAATCCCTTCTTCTCCCATTATATCCCTCCCATAATTTTAGGCTTCCCCCCTTCTCTCTGTTTTTTTCTTGTCACTCTCCCCTGAGAAATCTCAAATTGCTTAATTTCTTCTTTTCCTCTGATGTATTCTTCATCCTTTCTTCATTCAACTTCGTATTTTATCAACTTTTCATTTGTCTTTCACTTCAGAGAGCTCTGCTTTGTGAAAAAAAAAGAAAATGAAGCTGGATTACAATGTTTGCTGCTATCCAGAATCCAGTGGTTAGCTCCATTAAGAATGTCTGCATGACCTCTGGTCACTGCTTTGAAAAAACCCCAAGGAAATGGGGCATGACAGTAACTTGAGGAGAACAAGCTACTAATATTCCATTTAAAGGCTTGTGCAAACTCTGAGAGAGACAGTCCAGCTGCAAATTAGTTATTTTTAGAAGATGTACGCAGGATGACACGGCCACCCTCCTCTCATGTGTTATGAACAGTGGGTGTTAAACACAGAGGCTATCGTGTGTCACAGAGTAGGCAGGTCTCAAGAGATGAGGGGGACCACAGTCCTCAGCCACATCTACCCTGTATCATTTTTCTTTGTGAATGTGGTGCATGGAAAAGAGAAGTCTCAGTGGAATAGAGGGGTTTTTGTCATGCTTTTATATTCCTCTTCTTTTTCTAAATTATGCATCACATTTTCTAATGTCAACTTTCTCAGTGCTGAACAAGACACTATATTAAAATATTTTTGAAATGGGGGGAAATTAATCTCCCTGCCTTCTGTCTGAGCTGGTCACCCAAGTCCCTTGGTTGTCTTTCATCTTCATAATTCTGCTAATATGTCAGATGTTTTTTTTATCTCACCTCTCAACCAAAGAATTTCCTCGTCCTTGCGGACCAAGCCATGGTGACTGGCCATGGCTATGATGCATTGCCTTGGACTATCCCATAACATGTCCAGGCTCCATCCCAACTTGTCTGTTTGGGAAATCGTAGTTCTCAGCTGTGTCTCTGGGACCCTTTTTAAATAGTGATGACATGCACACTGGTTCGTGCCCTCAGTAAGATGACGGTGGATCAGACGATACTTTTTGCAAGTTTAGAGCTGAGACCACAAGGCAGGCAGTGTGTCTTGGTGTCACCCCAGAGATGAAATCCACAAATCAGATCAGCATGTTCTGGCCAGCTCAACACACCAGCTCACCTTTCAAGTTGCTTCATGGAGGGATTAAGTTTTCTTCTTCTCTTATGTAGCAATAAGGGAGCAAAGAAGACTCCCTTTTAAGAGCTAGTTTCAGAAGATCTGTCCTGCATCAAAACAGCTGAGTTATCTTGATTGAATTACCTTGGCCCAGAGCAATGATTTGAGGTGACAGTTTCTTGGAGGAGCTGTACCATGTTTTTCTGTCCTTTAGTTCCCTGTATGCAAAATTTTCTGCTAAGAACAAACACCTTCCCATCTGGGACTCATAGGGCTCCTTTATAGTCCTGTGAATTGAATATTTAGCAGCTCTATTCTGCTTTTCCCTTAATGGTTGTCTGCCTGAGGACATTTAGAGGTGGAATATTCTAAATAACTGTAAATTTAAGGAAACAGTCCCCTTCTTAAAAAATCTCTCAGGGGTAAAAATAACTACAGAAGCAAAAATTTTTGGGAAAATGAAATATCTAGTCAAAGAAATGAAACTTTGTTTATTTAACATCAAGAAATATCTTGCCTGTTCACAAGTGGAAATGGCATACTGCCTATGCCATAGGTATATACCTAGGTGTGTTTAATTTGTCCTTGGCATAAGGACAAATACAGGCATTAGTAGATGTATAGTGCAATGTAAGGTGCTTACAGGTAAATTTGCTTGCTGGCATATCTCTGAACAAAATTCAAGTGTTGCAAATAGAAGGCATCAATGTAATTTATTTTTAACCTTAAAAGTAAGTTCACAGAATCACTAGGGTTGGAAATGATCTCTGGAGATCATCTAGTCCTACCCCTGCCAAGGCAGAGTGACCTAGAGCTGGTGACACAGGAATGTGTCCAGATGGGTTTTGAGTGTCTCTAGAGAGGGAGACTCCATGACCTTCCTGGGCAGCCTGTTCTGGTGCTCTGCCCCCCGCAACGTAAAGAAATTCTTCTCATGTTGAGGTGAAACTCCTTGTGCTTAATTTATGGCCATTGCACCTTCTCCTGTTGCTGGGCACCACTGAAAAGAGTCTGGTACCATCCTCTTGGCACCTGCCTTTGAGATATTTCTATGTATTAATGATATCCCCTCTCAGTCCTCTCTTCTCCAGATTAAACAGGCCCAGTTCCTGCAGTGCCTCCTCATAAGAGAGAAGCTCCATATTCCTTATCATCTTCCTGGCTCCCCACTGGACCCTCTCCAGTCACATCTTTTCTTTCTTGCACTGAAGAGCCTAAAATTGGACAGAGCTTTCCAGATGTGGCCTCAGTGGGCTGAGTAGAGGGGAAAGATCACCTCCCTCAACCTGCTGGTCCCACTCTTCCCGATTCACCCCAGGATAACATTGGCCCTCCTGGCCACAAGGCACTGCTGGCTCATGGTCCACTGTCATCCACCCAGACTGCCAGGTCCTTCTCCACAGAGCTGCTCTCTTGGAGGTCAGCTCCCAGCCTACGCGGGTGTTTGGGGTTATTCCTCCCAAGGTGCAGGATCCTACACTTGCCCTTGTTGAACCTCATTAAATTTCTCTCCACCAGTGTTCCAGCCTGTCAAGGTCCAGCTGAATGGCAGCACAATCTTCAGGTGTATTGGCCACTGCCCCAGTTTCATATCAACTTGCTGAGGGTAGATTCGATCCCTTTGTCCAGGTCATTGGCAAACAAGTTGAATAAGACTGGAGCCACTATTGATCCCTGGGGAACGCCACTGACTACAGGCCTCCATCTGGATCCTCCTGCCCTGATCACAACCTTTGAGCTCTGCCATTCAGCCAGGTCTTGTTGCAGCCTTAGTGTTCATAAATAGACAATGCTATAATGAACACAGAGAAGAAATACACCTCTAGAAAATTGTCTGGAAAAGAATATCTCTGTATATGCATTCCAGTGAGGTTAGCTCAGTCTTAAGGTTTGAGGGTAATACCAGTATGATACCAGACTTTCCAGTAGTCTTATATACCTACAAAGTACTTTATCATCATAGGCAAAATGCTGTAGCTGGGGGCAAAATTAGGCATTGTGTATACAAACAAAATAAAATTAATCATTTTATGCAAGAAGATAATCTTTGTAATGCCTTCATAATAAAAGTTTTTCCTTGTAATTTCTCTAAACGAAACAGGATCCGAGAACTCTCATCTTGATTTTTGCTCTGATCTTTTATATATTTCGTCTTCAGTAGTGAAGATTTGAAACATGTTTCCCAATCTTTCCACTCTCCCATTCAAAGGGAAAAACAACATCACATCAACATTTTATTCTACTTTTTCTCCAGATTTCTTTTCATATCAGACCTTCAGAAGAAAAAATACCTCAAAACAACAAGTGGTCTAATCTGTGTTTCACATCTCAGCTGCTATTACTGTATAAATGATTTTATTTAGAGACAGCTTGGCAGCATGTGACACTCCATCATCAAAACCCAGCAGCCTCAGTCATGTGTTTAGTGCCATCTTGGCATCTTCGTCTATAGAAATTTGTCACGTCCTTCAAAAAAGCAGAAGTCAGATTTTGAGAACTTTCTCCTATTAAATGCAGAGCTGTACAGAGGGGATTAGATTTTATCTTTTTGACCAAAAAACCCACTGTAGAAGAAGATTTTGAGAAAGAGCGATGCAAGGAAAGCTGGCCAAAATAGCAACATTCCGAATTTGGTAACAGGAGCAATAACAATACAATGAACTTCTATTTGTATTTACATAAATTAATTTCTTAATTTAATTATGCTATTATGCCCACAAATTTGTATCAAATCCAGCAACATAAACCCAAACTCAGCGTAATGAAGGCACAATAACACAGCAAGATCTCCCTGTGTAATTACACTAAGGCCTTGGTGGGTAGCCAAATGAACCCACTGTCCTTTCCCTTGTCCTTGGCTGACTGTTGTTTGTTGTGCTTGAACTGAAGCAATTTTTTTTCTGCACTGTGAATGCTTACATTAATATTTCTTGGTGTCTCCCCTGTAGTGTGGGTAGGCTTTACCTAAAACAGAGCATAGTGTATGACCTAAGCACTAGAAAAGTCAGGCCTGAACTCTGCAGGAACTTAATGAGCATTGCCAGGAGACAGTTTCCCCTGCTGCTGTCATGGAAAGTTTATGGACACTCAGGATCTAAGGTGGCACTTTGATGTGCTGTTTTTGCAACATATGTTCAATCACCAGCTGATTTTAAAAAAATATATTAAGTTCAAGAGGGCTTTGAGCTCATGGTAAGCAAAAGGTCATTGACCTGTGCTTTGATGGATATGGTTACTGTCTGTTTTTTTGTGGTGGCAGGCCCCTCTGGCAGTCACATGGTTGCTTAGATCTCTTTCCTTCATTTGGAATTCAGGATACACATGGGCTAAGCTGCCTTGGTAACATTACTACTTTTTTCTGGTGGCAGGCCTGATAAAAAATGTTGAAGTAGCGTGTTGCTTGCATGTTTAACACATCCGACTTTTCAGAGAACAATACTGTCATAAAGAAGAGCTGCATAGATAATCCTGTCTGCGGCATGGTGCTGTGGTGCATCAGGAGCAGAGCTCTCTGCAGCTTTACATTTAGCTGTGGGACCATGGGAGGAAGGCCAACACTTAACAGCACTTCCTCACTCAGGTCTGTAGTCCCTGAGCCTGAAATAGAACTATAGGCTCACGCTTACATTGGGCTTTCATAGACTTATAGGATAGTTTGGGTTGGAAGGGACCTTTAAAGATCATCTAGTACAACCCCCCTTTTGTGTGTAGCCCTGCCTTTATTCATTTCTCTTGCCTCATTAGGCTGCTAGCTCTTGCTCAGTGGTTGTACAGCACAGGATCCCAGTCCCACTGATTCCTTCAGGTGCTGCTAAAATGGAATGAATAGATTCACTGCACGTCCTTTGCATGTGAGCCTTGTTCTTCGTCTCGCTTGGCTAGGTAAGACACGGTGCTTTTCCTGCTCCCTAAGTGGATAAATACTCTCAGGTGGCCAGAGTAAATTAATTTCAGATGCAAGTAATATTCAAGGGTCTCCACCAGCCTGTACGTGCTTTTTGTTTTATTTGACTCTGTTCTCCAATTTGGCTAAATAGAGATAAGGAAGAAAGAAGTGAGAAAAGGTGTAGCTGAGCTGGCAAAACAAGCTTTCCTATGGCAAGAAGGCTCTTCTCATCTAACAAGCAGGATTTAAGGGCTTGACTCTGATGTGCTGTTTCTTGTGACACTGGTAAGACTAAAGCAAACACCTTTCTATAAGCTGGCAATTTTTTCCATCCACTTTGCATTCAGGCAAACACTGGTTCAAACAGCCAAGCCAAAATCATCATAAATGAATATTCATAAAATAAAATAATCAGTGAAATTACAAGATAAAGGGGAAAAATATATTCACCTACATGGTCCTTTCGTATCCCAGCTGAAAGAGTAGCTTTTGTAATAATGTTATTTAATGATCCCAGACAATGTTTAGCATTTCCAATCCATGTTTAAGTAGCTGGTCTCCACACATTTTTAACCCATGATGCAAAAGCACTGTAAAGTCAGCGTGTAGCATAAGTGCATTCTTCTATTGAAATCATGTCAACAGGAGTGTTGTTTTCATAGAAAGAAAGAATCATTTATGTTGGAAAGACCTTTAAGATCCAAGGTAGACCTTTAGGATCCAAGTCCAACCGTAATTTTGCTGGTAACTGATAAAAAGTTTTTTACCTTCTTAAAGACTCTGGACAGACACCTTCAAAAAGCCTGAAAAAGCCTGCAAATTAGTTATATAGAAAAGTTATGGTAGAAAGGCAGCCAACAGTTTCATAGTTTGCCTTGTTTTTCTTTCCTGGCAAGAAAAAAGGGCCTGGGAAAATTCTCCTGAGCTGAAATTGCCTCTGTGTCACAGAAATGACACGAGCACAGGAAATAGCTGCCTTATAGCTGCTCGCTGGGATCCCAGATGACTTCAGTGACGTTTGCTCCAGCTTATGTGTGTGCATGAGGAGCAGCAGAGTAATGTTCCCAAAACCAGTGCTCCTTGGGCCAGCAGTGGGCTTCTCCGCCCCATTCAGGCCTTCTGTAACGAGGGTAATTGGAGAACTGAGATTTTACAGGGGATGCTATACCACTGCTTTACTTACTCCACAGAAACATATCTAACATGAGGGACACTTCTATTGTTTTTGTCAAACAGCAAAATGAAATACTTACATCCCTTTCCAGTTAATTAGCTAACTATGTAATTTTATATCAAAAGAGCTTCAAGTGATTAAGCTGTTGAAAATGGTAACTTCAATTATAGGAAGCCTCCCGGGACAATATTGCAGCCACAGTACTAATAAATAATTGCCATCATAATAACACAGAGGCATGCTATTTCTCAGTTGTCCTAATGGCTGCATAACTTGCTAAGAATGCCATTGCTGACAGATAAGAAAACACTTGATATTTTACTAGGTCAAATTTAAATTACTCTTTTAGAAATGGTTTGTAAACAAAGCAATTCTTTTCTCAGTTATGACAAGTTTGCATGGTTCCCACTAGGAAAATAAATTACTTGGGAATCAAGATGTACAAAGTCACACGAGACAAAGTAGCAACAGCATTTTAAACAAAAAATTGCAGGTGATCCATGAGCCAAAAACTCCTGTCAGAGCTGGTAGCAGCAAACAAATCGGTGATGTACAGGTTTCATAACTTTATAGTTAATTGTGAAGACTAAAAGGAAAACAAGCACATAAAAGGTTGTAATAAAATAGGACTAATATCTGTAAAGATCAGAAGATATACATATCTGCATCTATTTTGCTTTCCTTTGTAATTTAAGATGCTTAAGAATAATTTTTATTTCTATAAAATTATTATCTAAAATCGAATGCTGGGATTTTTTTTTTCTGCTATCCCTTCTATTTCTGTATTTTACTGCTGTAGCATTTAAATCCAAATGTCTCCATTTAAACATTTTGCAAATACATGGCATAAAATAACCCAGGAATCCCAATGGACAGCTTTATGAAGCACATTGGATAAATGTAAAGCAGACATTACTAGTATTTATTTTGCAAAAAACTTTGATGAAATTTTTGTTTAAGGGTTGTATAAGTACCAAGCTAACTATTGACATTTTTGTGTAATAGTACTTTCATTTCTATATTTTGTAGGTTTGGGTGCTTTTTTTCACAGCTTTGATTTCTGTTTGGTATTATGAATTCATCCTCCTGCTAGCATCCTATCACAGAATCACAGAATCATGGAATCACTACGTTGGAAGAGACCTTCAAGATCATGGAGTCCAACCCAGCCCTAGCAACTCAACTAAACCATGGCACCGAGTGCCACATCCAATCTTTTTTTAAACACACCCAGGGATGGTGACTCCACCACCTCCCTGAGCAGTCAATTCCAGTACTTTATCAATCTTTCAGTAAAAGACTTTTTCCTAACATCCAACCTAAATTTCCCTTGGCACAGCTTAAGACTGTGTCCTATGGAGAAGGAGGAACTGAATGAAGAGTGGAGCAAACCTGCAGGGTTCTCCTATCTCTTGGAAATTCATTTACTCCTGGCTCTTTTTCTATAGTGATTTATAGGAATTCTAATTAAAATTTCTGTCACTGTTTGACAGCAAAATAGTAGACATTTGTAAAGTTCTTTCCTGGTTCTAAACTCTTTTTCACATCATTACTTTTTATTTCAAGGTGTTCTAGACGTACAGATGAGAAAGATGACAGAGTAACAAATGGTGTCTTGTCAGACACCTCGCTTAAGTGTCTGTGAAGGTACTTCACAAGCAGCTTTATCTTTGCTTTTTTCTTTCAAAAAATTATCTTAATGGAGCTGGTTGTCTGGTAGGAGGGAGGCAGCTAATGACGCGTGACAGAAAGGAAAATGTAGGTGATATAGTAGGAAATGGAGAAAATGGCAGATCCCTCACTTCTTCAAATATACAGAAATGCTGCACTTCAAAAACACTACATAATTATGGAGAGATAGTTTAACACAAAAATAAACCCTTTAATTGAGTGTACTGCCGGCTGCAGCAAATTATGTGTGTTTGGTTGGGAATGGATTAAAGAGATGTGTAAACATATTTTTTTCATTCAGGCACTGGTGTTTTTTCCTTGACAACCCATTAGGACAACATAGGAGGCACGCATGGAATGAGGACACCCTTAGCACTCATCTTCAGAGTTGGGCAGGGAGAAGCTCTGTCAAACTCCTTCCCTCATCTCCATGATTTCTCCTCAAGGAAAACCTTGTCCATGGATGCTCAGAGCAGGACATCACTACACACAAGATCAAATGCTGGCTGTGGCTGAGGCCTTCCTCCTGGTTCAGTGTCTCTGCTGGAGATAGAAGATGTGAGGAGGAAAAAGGCCCTGTGCTGGCAGGAGTCAGGAAAGCTGCTGTTGGCTGTCCATAAATGCAGTGTGTAATTGGCTCTGCTGAGCTTGTAGGACAGCTCATGCAGCAGAGAATGTCATATATACATTTTTTCAGGACCCAGTTCAAGTCGGGACTGATTCTCCCTCTCCTATTTTTGAAGCAGAATGACACAGTTAATTTCAATGTGCAGGCACAGGTTTACTGCTGGGTTTGGTAAACCAGCTCATTCAGATATTCCCTTCACCTGAATATATACTTACAACTGTGGTGTGCAGAGGGAAGAAGAACAGCCTTTTCCCACCATGCGTGATGCCAGAGGCAGATTGCACACTGGCCAGCACAATTCAGATCCCACACACAAAATACTGTGAGTCGAGCTAAGCCCAGATCCATAGCCCACACACAATGGCTTACAAAATAATAAAACAGTAATAAACCTGAAGAGATCCCCTGATGCCTGCTTCCACTGCACCCAAGCCAGATCACATCTCTTCTTGCTCCAAGCAGGTGGCAGTGTGGTGGGGACTCAATCCCTTTGCTCTATGGGAGCCTCCTTCTCAAGTACCAGCCTCCTCCCAGGTCTTCCTGGGATTCACTCTACACACATTAGCTAAAAGGAGCCACAAGAAAGCTGGAGAGGGACTCTTAACAAAAACATGTAGTGGTAGAACAAGGACGAATGGCCTCAAACTGAAAGAGAGTAGGTTTAGATTAGATATTAGGAGCAAGTTCTTTACTGTGAGAGTAGTGAGGCATTGGAACAGGTTGCCCAGAGAAGTTCTGGATGCCTCAATCCTGGAAGCTTTAGGCAACCTGGTCTAGTGGAAGATGTCACTGACCATGGCAGGGGGATTGGAATGAGATCTTTAAGGTTCCTTCCAACCCAAATCATTCTGTGATTCTGTGATTCATGTGGCCAGCAGCCACCAGAGCTGCTCCTCAGCTGGGAAGAGTGGGGAGTCAGCAAATGGCCCAGCCCTGTAGCAAAGGGCACCTGGAAAGCAAGGCTGAGAGTGTTCTGGATCTGAGGTTACATTTTGGGAATAAGGGAAAGGAATGTCAGAAGGGCCAGGACATCTAGAGAAGAGGCCAGCACTGCCTCCCATGCTGGCACTGGCACCAGCAGCATCAGGTCCCTCCCTGCATCCCCCACCTGTAGTGCTGCACCGCTCCTCTTCCCCCTTTCCTGAGGCAGGACCCTCACAGCCCAAGCCTCTGTCTTTCAGCTGCCATTGTCCTCCTCCTGCCACAAAGATCCCTCGAGCAGGCTGTGCCCTGGTGTGACGTGCTGCCCCTGTAGGGGATTGTCTGGCCAGGTACAGTCCAGCCCAGAGCATATCTGCAAGGGTCACACAATGCATGTGCAACACTCAACAGTTCTTACAAAGGTCGACTTTGAGACAGCAATGATGAAATTAGTAATGGCTGGTCAGCCTTTGCTAAGTAATGGTGTAACTGAATTAAATTCACTGCAATTGGATCATCAGTTTTGACTTTTTCTTCTGCCAAAGGAGTAATCTAGAGACATTCCACAGTCACCAGAGAGAGGACAGCCAGATTAAATGTTCAGGTTGGAATCAACTTAACACGCGAGGTTAAGCCTGGTTTTGGACATGTATTGAACAGTATGGTCAGACACAATTTATACCCTCAGCTGCTGTGACCAAGCCTAGCTTTAGTGAAGGTAAGGAAACAGATATTTCCATCCATGTACAGTGATAAATCCAAAAAATCTAACTGCTGCCTGGTGAACTTAAAGTAATACAGCAGTCTCTGCTCTTGTGTAAGTTAGAAATACAGTATTATTTCATACTGCTTTGCCTAACTCCGTATGGAAACCGACAGGAATGTTGAATGACCATTAATATGGTCATATTTATATGCCTGCACAGTGGCCTCTACGTGAGGGTTTCTACTCCCACTGTAATTCCAGTTAAAAAGAAATTCCATCTTTAATCTAAACAGTCAGACCAGTAAAATATTTGAAGCACAAAGCAGGCCTGGGTGGGTGTGCCTCTCCCTGTAGTCAGTGCCGGTAAGATAGGAAGGGTTGGTGCTATTTTAAACACAACCATTGCACTTTTCCTGCAACACCCCTGCCTGTACATTGAGTGTAGCATGCACTTAGCTCCAAAATGGGCAGTGAGGAAGCTGACAAATTTTGTGCGTGTTTAAACTTTCATAACCCCCTCATCTGATGTGCTACAATCTCTGCAACAGCAAAAGAATTCTTTCTTCCTGTGCCCTAAATAAATAAGCCCTCATTGCTTTTTCTAGAGTAAAAGTGAGACACTTTTCTACTTTTCACTTTTTCTGGCTGATCCAGTGGACACCAGTAACTCACTAGATCAATTATAATCCTTTTTTAATTATTTCTCATGATTTTTCCTTAGTTCTCTCACACTGTCCTCCAATTTTCACCCAGATTTGTCAATCTCCCACTTCAAAGCCTACTCTTGTTTCAGATCTTCCCTCAGTTTTGAGTGTTTTCAGACTTATCCATTTCTGGGGGCCAGGGTGGAGATTTATGCCTCCTACTTCTCCCTCACTCTGGGAAAGACATGCGACAGAACACAGGAGTCATGATTTTTGAATGCTTTCATGCTCTGGGGTTGCTTAATCTGTTTTTTCTACCCCTGGCACCCACTTTTCCCTTTTTCACACTGTTTTTGTGGAATGAGTCTGACTGCTTCTTCAGGAAAAGCCAGACTGGCACTCACTCTCTTGACACCCCTCTGGGAAGCCAGGCTTTTACAAACCCTGCCTGACCCAGGTGCCACATGAGTTCAGCCCATGCTTCTTGACAGCAGCAATAAGGAGCAGCTAGCTATCCTTTCCATGCAGGTATCTTCATCTGCTGTGCATACACAAGCAAAGCTTTAAAGCACTTCTGTGGTATCTTAGTATATAGAAAGTGCCCAAGACCATGTAGTGAATAACTAGGAAGATGAAGAGTTTATGTCGCTGGTTACACCTTTTTTTCCTCTCCTGGACTCCTTCTCCTGGTCTCCTGGACCATGTACAAGTCACAATATTTCTGTGACTCAGTTTCCACTTTAACAATGAAGTAACAATCCCTGCTTTCTAGGAATGCTGTGAGGATAATGCTTCAACCATTACATAATGCTTTGGGATCATCACTCAAAAAAGTCACAACAAGTGACAGCAAGAGTCCAGGCCTCTGTCCTCAACTGTTTTAGTTCACAGCATGAAGAACCTCCTGTAGAGGGTTCACTAGCCTCAGCTCTGGTGAAACACTTGCTCTACCCTCATCTCACATGCAGAAAAAACAGTTTTCTCTGTGAATGTCTATACAAAGCTTGTATGTTCTAACACCTCCCATGCACAATATATGTTGTGCCATTACTTGAAGAAGAACTTGAAGAAACATGAGAGTTGCAGAAGTAGCTACCAGACAGTAAAACTGGAATTGCTCAGTCTGTATTTGTGTCGGGGAACAAGTGTCCTGACGCAGAAAAATGGTGAGCAATTACCAGTTACGTTTTGTGGTAGGAATTTTATTTGAATGAGGATTTAATCTGTGGTTTATACATCTGAGTTCAGAGGAATTGATATTGTGTCTTGTCCTGAGGTGGCTAATGAGCCTTTTCTCCCACTGATGGGTCTATGCAGCACTTGTCATCAAGAACTGTAGTAATATTTTGGTACCAACAGGGAAACAACTCCTGGTGCTTAGCAGTATTTCTGAAGTGAAATCAAAAGCAGAAAGTTGTTCTATTTTATTCCTCTTCTCCTTTCGGGAGGGAAGTCACAGCAGCTCACTGTGGCTTAGTCAGTAAATCCCCAGCTGGGATTTGAAGCTCATGACATCAGAGAACAAAGCATCTTTGCTGTGCTAATGTAGGCAGCAGTGATGTGTCATCGGCTACCATGCACATGTTAGTGTATCATGAGGGTTCACTTCTGTTTTATCGACAAGGAGCAACCTTATACTTTGGTACTATGTAAACACTACGTCTATTCACAGTCTCTCTCCTTGGGTAATGGTTCTCACATACAAAGTAGCAGCATGCAAAAATCATTCTGCTGATGAATGACTTACTTTGATCACAGCATTTTGTTAGTGTTCTTTATTTTTAGGTAGTGATAAAAGAAGCTTCTTTTGTACAAGAGTCACAGGCCAAGGGAGAAAAAACATGATTTGTATAAAGTGTCAACAGGAACTCATCCAAGCATTGGGGTTACTGGAAAGCAGAAGGTAAAGAGAAGCATCCAGAATACTCCTCTATGCTATAGTTATTTTTTGAATGCCAAAAAAATAGAGCAGGCGCACAGAAATTGCTGCCTAAAATCATGTCACCAGTAAGCTTAGCTCCGTCTTCCTTTCTTAAAGAGTACCCAGCTGCTAGAAACTCAAAAATAACAGCCTTTAGTTAACAGTATAAAAAGTCCAGCCATTGCTCAGTACCTCCACAGGATAAATACTAAAATGTGTACAAGGGTTTAATGTGCGACTGCCTGGCTTCAGCTATTCCACGGGACCTGTGTGTTTGCACAGACCTGTCCTGTGCAGCTTCCTGTGACAAGGTGAGGTCTCATCCTCTCTGGCAGTGGGGGGAAACATCTGTGCACAGTTCCCAGGCGGTGGCAGATGCTGCCCAGGACAGTCCCAGTGCACCGCAGAACGCGTGCATCCACCAGAGCCGCTGAGTTCCACACGTGTAGAAAACACCATACCGTGCTGTGACTTCATCTAGGCATGGACAACCTGCTGGAATGTCACCTGCCAGCCTCTCCTGGCACAGCCACCCTCACACACCTGTGACTGGTTTCCACCTTACCCCAGCAGCGTGGCGCTAGTGCCATGTCTTGGGCTCAGCCATGGATGGGGAAAGCCACATGAGCTGGGCCCCAAGTGACCAGCTGCTGCTTACAGGTATTTCTGCTCTCTGTGGAAATGTGCTTACAAGTTTTTTGAAGGTGAATATGTCGGTGTGTTTTCATAGTCTAGCATACATATGGTTTATATTTCCTGTGCTATTTCTTCACGTGAGTTATCTCATTTCTGCTCCCCTTCCCTCTCTATTGCCTTTGATAATTCAAAACAGACTGTAGTTAAAAAGTGAATTATGTCCTTCTAAAAATCTTCTTACATTTTTATTACAACTCAGAGTATTCCTGTTATTACTCCAGCTCTCCAGGAATGTAATTAACTACTTGAGGGATTTTAAAAAGTTGTGTCATAGTCATTATTTTAAGACTCTTCACCTCTACAACAGCAATTTTGAGCATAAAGATGTAAGTAACTGGCAAGATTTTTAAAAACTAGATATTGGATCGTGGCAGGAAGGAATCATCCTCTTCAAAGGTATAAATGAGACCTAGGAAGAGAGGATAAACACACAAAAAATATTAGAATATAACCTATTAACCCATTTGGGAAATAGCAGCACATATGCTGCTCCCTCACAGCACAGGTGAAGAAGTAAATCTGTTCATTCATTTCAGAAACGTTATTACAGCATAAAATAACATACGAGGGCAAACCACAATTTAAGTCCATCTTCTGTGCATTCCAAATTTTTGCCATTAGAGCCTCTTTCCTTGAATCTCACTGAAATTTCTCATTTTCTTTCACAATTCTAAAACATTGTTTGACAATGCTTTTGTACTAAAGTGTTTGAATATGGACATTCATTGTTTCCATTAAGAATCAATGCCAGACATAATGCTGAGGCATTGCTATATGAAACCCTAGGACTGTGTTGTTAAGAACTGTAATGCTCTGAGCCATTACTGTTGTAGAGAAACTTGTATTAAGTCCCATAGTGGGCAACTGAGGACTTGCCAGTTTCTGGAAAACAGCAACAAGTAAACTTTAAGAATGCAGACACTCAACAGTGACAAAGAATACCACACTTAGCAGGAAGGGCTTGGGTACTATGTGCTATGGCACTAAATGCTAGACATGAAAAATCATCTTTGGGAAAGAAAAGCCTTTTCTAGCTGAATTTTAGTGAAAAATCTGAAAAGGGGACTTTAATTAAAAGCTCTGTGTAGTAGAAGTACAATCCTATTGACACTTAATATCAGTGACAGTCGTCAGAGAAAGGGTAAAAGGGCTTTGTACAGATGCCATATGTCAATCTCTGCAGCCTTTTGTGCTTAAGTTTCTACCTGTCATTTTGAATCTGTGCTAACATGACAAAGCAATGGTTTATAACCAAAACACTTTATTTTATTTTAAATAACCTCAAGTAGAAGAAACATCTATAAACAGAAGAGAAAAAGCTTATAACTTTGCACTCTATGTATACTACAGAGGTTTCACATTTAACAGTAACTCAGGATTTTCAAAGTGGCACAATTATCAGAGAGGGGTTTTGTGGTATCTTGCCTAATGATAGCATGATAATCTACCCAAGAACTAGAAATGGCCCCAAAGAAACTATTACAGTGCAATAATGTACTGGAAAAGACATAATCAGAGCCCATAGAACTGGGAAGAAGCCTTCAAACAGAAGTGTTTTAACAGTGATTGTTCCCAGCAGAACTATGAAGCCTGTATGGCTATACTGTATTGAAGAGGAGTCTGAGAGGCACAGATATTCATGAACTTGTCTGGCAGCTGAGCAGCAGATTTCTGAGCTCCCGAGGGAACTTGAGAAGCACAAACTGCAAAAAATCACCCAGAGAGAAATTAAAGGGTGAGTTACAAGCACTAATAGCCTATGGGTTGAAAGGAGTCTGTATATATAAGTAAATGCCCACACCCCCAAACCCAGACACAGTGGGGTGCCCTGCTATGGTTTAGACTTGCTTGCTTCAGCAAGCAGTAGGGACAATCAATACCATGCTCATTTGGGAAAAATTTAAAAAATGGATATATATGGAAAAAACATTTTTCATAACTAAATGCAGAGTTTTTGTCTGACTCAGTCTCCATCAATTGTTGCATGTTAAAGCACTGAGTTGTCCGAAATTTTGGGCAAGCCACAGACTGAGTAGCACAATTGTTTTATTAGCAGTGACACCAGAGGTGATGTCACGAGACCACAATCACCACTGAACTTGAGAAGCCAGGCAGAGATCCTACTGTAAGTATGGCAATAAACTGTTTCCATTTGGCATTGCTGCACAGCACAGGGTGCAAGCAAATAGGCTCTTCCTGAAATCCACAATTTTTTTCTAGTTTTGCTTGGTAAACTACACGTGCCTAGAGAAATTCCCAGTCAATTAGTCAATGCTTCTAAAAGCTGCAGACTGGACTATATGGTACTGAATTTGCAAAGAGCTAAATTTGCTGTGTCCAGTTAATGCCAGCAGCAACAAATAAGAGGCAATAGTTTTTTTAAGATGTTGCTTAGTGCTGCCCAGGATCAGCTCTGGCTGAATGAAAGGCATTTGGGAGAATTCTGCGAAATCAGAAAAGCTGCTCAAAATGAATATTTTTCTACAGGACTTCTGAATTCTGAAGGGTGTAGAATTTTGTGAAGCAGGTCTCAAAATGAACAAATGCAATGATATCTTGATGGCTTCTTAGGATGAAATATTTCCTTCCACAGGGTTTCCACTAGGTAGATGTAAAAGAGCAAGGGGTTTATGTATGTAAGGAAATAAATATTTTATAAGAGAACAATATCTAGTAACTTACATGGCCTCATTTCTCACTGTCTCAGAGGGCAATGACACACAGGAATTCCTAGAAAAGCAAGTTGGAAAAAATGTGTCAGATTTGAATGTGATTTACATCCTCCACAGAACTCAGTGAAGATAAGTATTTTTCTTGAAAACCTTAAAAAATTGTTGAGATAAGAGGCACATTAGGCAGTGTTGATGCAGAACAAATGAAAATCTCTGAAAAGCCAAGTTCAGGTCAGTGCCAAGTGCTGGACCCCTCCACAACCACGAGAGGCAGGAGTGAGTTTTCCAAGCTAAAAAAAACCAAAAAACCAAACCCAAACTAAAAACCAATAACAACAACAAAAAAAACCCCAAACCAAACATGCTTATATACATAAAAGAACACAGGAATTTTCCAGGGGGTGGGGAGCAACAATAGAGAAGTGATGACCTTGGGATGGCGCCTGGAGCCTGAACAGCTTGGCTATTGTATGGAAACAGCTGACTTCTGCACAGGAAGCAATCACTGCTGATTAGGGACTCCAAACCCCTATCTCTATTTTTTTCTGTCCTTTTTTTTTTTTTTTTTTTTTTTTTTTTGTACATGAGGCAAAGCTCCCGAGGGCTGTTGAGAGACTCACCAAACCCCACCCGGCCTGCTACGAGCGGGTGTGTGCGTCACGGGCGGCCGAGAGGCAGCAGCCAGGGACCCTGAGGGGCCCTGCTGTTCCTGACCTCTGGCTTCCAGGGACACGGGATTCAAGGGCACAGGGTCGACCTAGAATGCACTTCTGGGGACACAGTCACTGATATTCTGAAGTGGACCTGGGATGTGGCCTTCTGTTTCTTGTTGACTCTGTGGGCTTGTTCCCAGGTATCCCAGTTTAAAGAAGAAATTTTCATTATCAGTGCTTTAATGTGTATTCCCTCTGCAGCCTTTTTGTAACAGGTTTTATCAATGACTTAAGTGTTGAATTAATGCTAGATGCAACGTTGTCGATTTGAGGATGAGCTCCTTAAAAGCACACTGTGTTGAAAAGCTTCAACCTTTACTGGCTCAGGAATAGGGATGCAGAGAACAAATGAAGCAGAAAACAGCCTCCTGGAGAGCAAGAAAAATTGTAGGTTTAACTGAACACCATGAGTTTTGTTAAAACGATGTATGCTGAATGCACAGAGGAAAAGACATAACCACAAACACTGCAGCCAGCTAGGAGGAGGTCAGTAGGGAGGTGCTTGCAATTCTTCTTGACTCAGCTAGGAAAGCCAGCTCCAAAGATATGGGGAGCACTGAGTGGGGATGTTGGTGGAAGGACAGAAAGGGAGAGGACACTAAAAAGCCCATTGAAATTCTTCCCCTCATCTTCTTCCAGTGCAGCAGCTGGGGATGAAAAGACAGAGGGAACAGAAAAGCAGCTAGAGCTTAATTAATTGGCTGGAACAGCCACAGAGGAAAGCAAGCCTTGCTCCATAAGCTGCCTCTAAGTCTCTACCTCCTCCCAGGAGCTCATCCTGCTGCCACTGTGCTACACACCTCCACACCCCCCCTTATCCCCTCCCCGGGTGTTTCAGCTCATGCCCCATGAGGAATGCAAGTATCATGAAGAATTTAAGCAACTCCAGACTTAACCAACAGCAGAGCTAGGGTTTTTCAGATTTTAATGATGGATTTGTGTGTCTGTGGAGGCAGTTAGGGACTTAAGCTGCTTTAGGCTTATAATATTTAGACTATAGTTATATTGACATACTTTATCTAATGACATCCACATTTGGTATTATGCTGCTTATTCATGCCTGCCCAGTCCAGGGTAACAAAGAGATGCTTTGACTATCCTGTCCCACTGCATTGCTTTACAGATCTCCTGCTACCTGGTAGTTTCAGATGCTTTGGAAAATTGCTAAAGATGCAACACTGTGAAAAAGCAGTTGAGATCCATGTTGATGAAGTATGTTACTTAGTCAATGAATTTTACTTTAAGTGATTCAGACATGCTTTCAGCTAAAGGAAAGGAGAGGCCAAGGGATGATAGCCCCTGTGTGTTAGGATGTTTTTTTAAGGTATCATTTTGCTAAATCTGTAGGAAATACCAGTGGAACCAGAAGTCACGATATCATGTTTACTCTTTTACTTCTCTGACATAATAGACTTTTGGTTAATAAACTGGTCTCGTTTGTGATGATTGTATGGTTTAATTTCCACCATGCTTTGCACATCACATTCAGTGAAAGCAAGTAGAAGCAGCTGTTTAGCCTGGCAAGTTTGTGGGAGGATGGCTAAAGCTGGAAATGCATAAAGAACAATGCTAACTGATAACTAAGAACAACTGATATAAGATGTTATATTCCTCCATCGCCTCCTTCTAAGTCATTGCCAGGAAATCTCACTTTGCTCTGCTGACCTTCTCTGTTTCAGCTACACTCCTAAGTGTCAGTGCAAGTCTTTTAGGTAGTCACTTCTAGAAGAATGGATTTGGGATTCAGACAGGTATCTTTTCAGAGATGCATTGAGAATAATAAAAATTACAGCAAGCCTAAGTTAATTAATCAAAAGAATTATTATATTAAGCATGTCTGAGATCTTCACCTTTCTAACACAGAGCACTTTTTTTCAGCACAAGAGCATCTGAGAAACCCCAGAATATGGTTAGGCATGTTTGGAAGTGACATGGCTGCTTTCTAAACAGTGCTTATCTTGAAGATACATTTTACTTTGAATACACAGTCGCATTAAGACAGTCTTTACCATATGTTATTCTTTACCAGTCTGCTCCCTTGATTTCTGCAGTGTGGGAACAATATATTTCAGCAGTGCCTAATTTCTAAAATAATGTCTTAAGCTCATAAATTTGGCAAATTAAAGGTTTGGTTTCTATTATATTCTATTCATCACAACACTAATACCATTTCTAGCATGGCTGTCTTTCAGATGAAAGATTTCAAGGTTGGAATTTATTTCACCTAGTTTTAATTGTCTATAGTTATGGGAATAGCCTCAGCCTAAGCCAGGAACCCTCTTCGGTCAACTCAGATCAAGAAGAAAATTCATCCTTTCCCAGTTCAGGGCTATCAATTGATTCCAAACCTCCCTGTGTGAGGCACTAAAGTTCCGAATGGCACCCAAATGTCAGCCATGGAAAATCATGTTGAATAGATGTCACTGTGGGGACAACGATTTACATGTATCTATGGGTAGTGGCCACTGTACTTGTTTGTTATCAGACACTCAGCTCTTAGCAGAGTTTTTATATGGTGTTCTTGGATAGGCATTATATGCTTACACACCATAACTCACAGCAAAGGTCTAACATGACTGAAGCCTTTTGGCATCACTGTAGTCCTCAGTATTATTATCAAAATTCTTACTGGCCATAATTTTTCGTAACACTGAAGCAAAAATTTCCTTTGGTCACTGAGCTGAATTGTTTTCCCCTTACTACAGTAAGTTAATAATTCAATAAGTCTTTTGATTTCTCTAATGCGTATCCTGATGGCCTTTAGCATACCCTGAACTGTCTTGGTAAAAACAATACAAAACTTTATAAAACATTTAATTTTCCCGTTTTTTCATTTTCTTTCTTGTTATTTTCATTTGTGTGCTTTTCCTTTCACTCGGCTCTTAAGTTCTAATCCAGTGACTCTTTTCCAGCATTATTGTGGCCAGCAGGCTGCCCTACTGCTGTGTCCCTGCCCCAGCTCAGCCTCACCCCACGGCTCTGAGCCCACCCTGGGAGCTTCATGATGTCTAGATTGAGACAGACAAGGGATCAACAGTAAAAACAGACATTCTTCTCCCTTTCAGACTGGATGGCATGTGGTCATTAGAGGCAGATGGAAGTAAGGAGGCTTTTTTATAGTGCCTGGATAATGGGCACAGAGGCGATCTGCCGGTAGAAAGTATTTCTACACATGAAAATTTAAAAATAGATTTTGCAACCAAAGTGGCCTGTGAGAGGTTGATACTATTTTTCTTGTAATAATTTCCTCCTCCCACACAATACACCATCCATCCCCACATACCCTCAATGACATTTTGGTTGGATGTTTTCCTCTCTCTAAGAGCCTTTCAAGATGACTAAGTAGAGGCACTATCTCCAGCTTCCAAAACCTGCAGTTCATGATCCATGCCCTGGGCTCAGGCCTAAGACTCAATAACTGATTCATGACAGAGAAACTACTTCTATTTCCTTCTTACCAGCTTCATTCCCCTGCCATTTGAGACTGCCTGAAATACTTCTGGTGGGGAGATGCCAATTAAGTACAGCATATCTCTATCTCTTTCCATTGGACCTTATAACAGAAAAGGAGACTTATTCCACAGGATTTGATGAGAACATTTATTCCTCAGAAATACCTACATTTTGTCCTTATGCTCTCATGTTCAGTTATGCACTTGTCCACATTGCAGACTCACAGGGTATTCATTTGCACTTGCAGCCAGCTTAGGCTTAGTTACAAGACTCCATGAACAACCAGAAATCCTGCAAAGCCACAGCCAGAAGACTGTTCAGTAGCCATATGACAAGAAAAGTACTGTTGGGTTGAGTTGCTTCCACAGCGTCTTAGCTGACGGCTGAGGTGACCCTCTCTTAGTGGCAGTGTCCTTCTCAGCTGCATTTCTTGTACCACCCAGTCTGCCAATCACGGTGGAATGCCACTCGGTGTTGTAGCCCTCACAGTTTACTCCCAGTTACAGTATTGCCCTCCAGGGCTGTTTAGCGTCATAAGTGTAGGTGGCCTTTCCTTTCCAAGAGCAGCTCTGAACAACAGAGCACTTTGCATCACCACAGCCAGATATGGAATGCTTTTAAACCCTTCTATAAAGAGAGCGCTATTCTTGTGGCGAGGGAAGGAGAGAGAGAGGAGGTAATTCGACATGTCATCCACTTCCACCAGAGACTCCTGAGGATACTGTTATTACTAATGTCTACTGTTTTCCGCAGCCCAGAATAATGCCCACCCTCCAGTACAATTTGTGCCTGCTTTAAGGTGCTGCCATCCGTCCCTCTGGAACAAACACAGGAAATGCATCAGGAGGCCTCGGCTGCAGATGGAAAGCACATCACCGAGCAGCACTTACACTGCAAGATCCCCTAGATGAAAGTCTATTTCAATGAGCATTGTGTTTCAAGGTCCACTTCCTCCAAATCTGGAAAGCTTAAGAAGGAACATCCCACTTGTGTCTGCGGACACAAAGGGCTGCTGTGGCTTGGGAGATGTTATCGGCCTTCCCGTGCCACGGCAGCAGCCTTCCAGTGGCGTCCCCCAAGAATTACTCATTGTTCCCGGGGAGGCTTGACTCCTCTGGGTGGGATCTCATGGCATCCAGTTCAGATGGAAGGAGGTGTTGCTGGGAGGCCAGCCAGACTCATGACAAAGATCTATGGGGGAGTTACAATGGGGGACCAAGCTAACAAAGTCTATAGTGATCACAGAAGTGGAAACTGATTCATGAAATGCGTCCCTTTTTGTTGGTTATAGTCAGTAAGTACTATTCAGAGCAATCAGATGTGAGCCTTGGCTCCTGGACTGAGATTTAGAAACGGAGATGTCTTTGTCATTTTTTTTATTTTCATGTACTCAGGTACTATTGATTTCTACATACTCTCTTCCTGTAGTTGTCAGCTTGGAGCTCAGTTGTGTTACAGTCACCTTAAATGAGGAAATAAGGAGTCATCCATGTTTTAAAGATCATCACTTGAAAGCCCCTGATCATCCAGGGCTTCTCTGAGACACACATGACCCTTGAAAGGTTCTAGTTGAGTTCAGTTTGCAGAAGCCTCTTGCAAGGTGCATGCATGCTCACATTATCTTAATGTCTTGTCTCTAAAATTAGAGTGAAGGTATAAAAAGCAACTTCCCTGGAAGACTTCCTAGAACTGGTGCTTCTGGTGCCAACTGAAGATACTGGGAACAACCACTTTTCTCACCATGATTTGGCTTTGCCTTCCAGACTGCACCTTGAAGCACAAAAGAGGAAAAGGAAAAATGACCTGAACATTTCTGGAATTTAGCAAATCTTTGATTTGCAGTCTTCAGGCTCACATTTGAACTGAGGAATTTACTCTTTTTATTCTCTTGTGTCTCTCCTGTCATACCAGTAAATCCATCTCTGGTTTCTCTTCCTTATCTCTTTTATTTTTTTAGGAGGTCAGTAGAAGATAAACTGCAAAGCAAAAATATCTGGCAGTGATTTCTTACATATAAATGAAAAAAATTGAAAACATATGTTTTGGAGAAGTTTGGGAGAGGCAGCAGAGAGAAAGAGATAAAGCCTTTCCAGAAAGAAAACTTTTAGTCTGCCTTGCAAGCAATGGAAATTCCAATTTTAGAAATTGTGCTACAGGCTAATAACATACAACATTGTTGGCTATGGCACATGGAAAAAAAGAAAAAAAAGCTTTTGTAATTCTGTCTCTCTTGCCAGAGGAATGACATGAAGCCAGTCAAGCACATCAGGGGGAAATGTTACTTTTCCACAGATACAGTCTAAGAACATTCAGCTGATACTGGCCATGCATAACTATGCCTTATACTCATGCCATAGAGGTGTATCATGTTGTCTGGTAAAATGTGAACTTTTGAGTTTTCCATCAATGGCAAACCTGCAAGCTCCAGTTAGTTAGCATCCCAGCAATCAGCATGTAGGGAGCCTGGTGGACTAAGGACAGAAGTTCATTGCATAGTTTTCCTAAAATAACATTGTTATTTTGTGTAGCATATGCTACAACTCCATGGCAACGGAGCCAGGGAAAATGGTGACTGAATGGTGACAAAGATGTTGAATTACCTTCTGATAACCTCACTCACCCCATTTCTGGACCAAGTGTCATGCTAGTCAGCTGCTGATGGCATATTGCCACCAGTTTCCTCTGGACTGAAGCAGAGAGAGGTTTTGAGAGGACTGCTGACAAATAAGGCCGAATGTATGCCTGGAATAACGTTTTAATTTAGTGGTTACCACAGGAGTGGATTTGGCCTGTGGCTGTGTTTAAACCAGTTTCTCAAGGATGCTGTGCTCTTTCAGTGGAGGCAGAAGAGAGGGCTTCTGACCCTTGAGCACAGTAATCAGTGCGGGTACAACCTCTGTGGCTCCTGGAGTACGCTATATGGCTCATGGAGAGAGAGAATGGTAACACTCAACAGCTGACGTGATGGCAGAAGGATGAACAAAAAAGAAATCATTACAAATGCATGGAACTGTGAAATTCAAGGTACCCCTGCATGAAATCCCCAGTTCACTTACAGCCTGAGCTGTAAATATTTGGCACAGTTTAATAAAAGAGAAAAGAATAAATCCATAACAGTTTTTCCATGTCACCGATCAATTTGTGGTGGGTAATTCCTAATGCATGTCAGAGCAGCCTGTAGAATGCCAATGAGTACTGTTTCCTTGGGCCATGATGGGTCAGTTCAGTAGTAAAGGTTCTACAGGGCTCAAGGCAAGTCTCTGTGTACCCAGTAGTAGTTGGATACACCGTGAGATAGACATAAAAGTCCAATAACATACTCTGCTCAGCTGTGCAACTACAGAGCTGTTTCTGAGCATCTCCAAAGATGGAGACTCCCATTTTACAAGGAGTCATATGGAAAAGACAAGAGGAATTTGGTACAAGTTACTTCTGGGGAGGTTCCAGCTGGACACAAAGTAAAATTTTTCAAAATGAGAGCAAACAATCAGCCATGGGAATAATCTCCCTAGGGAAGTTGTGAATTCCCTAGCATTGGTCACTTTTAGGATTTGGCTGCACAGGGTGCTGGACCATTTTGTCTAGATTGTGCTTTTGCCAAGAAAAGTTGGATCAGATGATCCTAGAGGTCCCTTCCAACCTAGTATTCTATGATGTCTCTCAGTGACTGGAATTGCTGCTCACTACTGCAGGTAGTAGCTGGCTGGAGGCTTATGGAATTGTATTTAAGTGCCCCTAAATAGAGTCTGGATAGAAGCTAAATATCTAAACTTTGCATGCCTGGCACTGCCTAACTCCCACTGATTTGTGAGCTGCAGAGTGATGTGCTTTGGAGACTCTTGATCAGTGCCTATCTACGTGTTCAGGCATTGACACCATTAGCTGGCAATGGAAAAAAGCTTTATCCCTGGTGCCAAAGATGAGACTAAAGCAAACAGAGTTAAAAATAAAACCAACATGCTTGGAAGGAGTGTCAGGAAGGGGTCTCCCCCATTAGGCAGAATAGAAAGCCCTTCATCTTCCGGAAAAACATGATCTTTATTGTGTAGCATCTAGGCCTCCTGAAAGCACTGCCAGGGGATATTAACTGCTCACTTTAAGTTTAAAGACTTACTGATATTGAGGGAGTGACAGCTCTTCTGCACAAAAGCAAAGAGCTCCTCTGGAAGCAGTACAATTCTTCAGCGAGATGGTGATAAATACAGATAGCTTCTGGACTGGACTGGGCTAGAGGGCTGCCAGTGAAAGTGACTTGCTGAGAAAATTTATGTAGTTTTTTCACTTTCCTAATCTGCAAGTTGAAAGTGACTTCAAGGCAATTCCAGATGGAGCAGGTCTGACAATAAACAGACAGACATGGCACAACTCATTAGCAGAGTTGGAAAACAAATACTAAAACCAGTTAACACGATAGATACCCTTTTCTTGGCTGTGTAGTCCTTTTCTTCCCCACCCAAAACGATGTCACTGATGACATGAATATTTCTTAGACTGTTCGTTCTCATTCAGTATTTCTGGTGTTAAATGAAAAAAAAAAAAAAAAGTGGGAATTTTTATCTGACTACCTACCTCTTTCCTGGCTGTTCCACTTTTTGGAGATGTATGTTTCAAATAATACAGTAGCTGTGATACTGCACGCATTGCCCTTGCCTAGATGTCACTTCAGTGACCAGTTGTTATCTACCATTGAGATGGTTGAGCATTAAGAACATTTGCAATCTTAAAGAGATGCATCAGGTCCAAGGAACAAACTAAGGTGGTGACTCCCCTTAGTTAATGCCATCCATTTCTGCCTGCAAGCTACATCTTCACATCATTTCCTGGAAGTTTTTTGCAGTCAGGAAAAAATATGGAAGAACAGTTTTCATTGATGTTCCTTAAGACAAATACACGTTCAGGAATGCATGGCCTGGCTTTTCTGCTCTGATAGAAAGCGATTAACACAAGAAGGAAAAGGAAACTACTGGTTTCTTTTTGCTGCATCTCAGCTGATACACCTTAATTGGCTCTGATCTATGACCTTGGCCAATGACTCTCTTGGCCACACGCAATGGACATGTCAGGATCTGTCAGCACAGATGAGTAGGAGGTCTGGCACACAATCATTCTTCTCATTTGATCAATAAATCTCCCACTAGCTCTATTTGCTCAGCTTTGCTCCCAGATGACTTGCTGCAATCATGACACCATAACTTACCCGAGAGCAAACTTTACACCTTGTTCCAAGAGTTTGAGTGTCTGTTGTTTCCCATGTGAACAGTCAAGGCTTTCAGTGATATTTTTAGAATATTGTGGTGTTGGAAAGTCCAGTAGTCCCAACCACTACAATCAGCCTAAGGTTAATGTGTAAAAAAAAACCCTCTTGGTGCCAGATTTTACAGCAGCAAAGTACTATATATAGCTTTGCAGGAGATAAGGATAATTCAGCCTGATACTTGAAGGCACAAGGTCATCAGCAGTGAGAGCTGGAAAGAAATGCTTCACGCCATGTGTAGCAATCTCTGATTGGGTAAGGACAGCACGCTTTGTCTGTAATTCCACTTCATTACCACGTGCTACTTGTTACTACACAGGCTGAATACCAGATAGAGTTGATGAATAACTTCACCCATTGGGCCAAATCTATGTTCTGAAATGATTTTTAGGAGTGCAAATCAGCCCAATGACTTATTGAATCAAATTTACTCTACTTGTTACCTCAGAAAACCTTCTCAACTTTTTTATTTCTACAATAAATTTGCCATAAAACTCCTATCCTCTTCCTTGATCAGTATAAAAACTTAAGACCTCATCATCTTGTCTTTCTGTAACACAAACTTGCTATTTCTATCACAATCTAACACCAGAACTCCTTCTTAGAGCAGCTCTCACTCTTCTCTGTAAATTCCCCTTCTAAAGACTGTATCTTCATTCAAGGTTCAAGGCAACAGAAGAGAGCAGCTTAGCTGAGCATTAAATGCAAAAGTCCTGGTCTTGGTTTTAAGCCAGCCCATCATCTAATTTCTGCCTTATTTCCATAATTTTGTAAATCAAACTGGCAACGGTTCTTAGACTTAGTAATGATCAGAGAACAGTGAGAACCACCTACTACAGCATGATGTCAAGGCTGAGGTCACAGAATCACAGAATCACACAGAATCACACAGAATCACAGAATTAACTAGGTTGGAAAAGATCTTTGAGGTCACCAAGTCTACATGGCTGTGACTATACTACAGACTGAAAAAAGTGGCTCCTGGACACAAAGGTAGCAGAATGTCCTCCACCTACCCATCCCAGTGTTTCCAGAGGAGACTGGCTACATGTGTTTGTTGTAGCAGTTGGCCCTGAGTTTGTTTAGGTCTCATGAGTTACGTCTCAGGCATTAAGACATAATGGTTAAATTTTTAGTGGGATAATTTTTTTGAGTTCAAAGTGATCTAAATAACGACAGGATTGCTTTGCATCCCACACAGCTGGTGTTTTTTTGTTCTGACACTGAGGACATGCATGCTATGGCTTGAGGCTAGAGGCCATGAACTACTGCAGAGGACAAAGCCTGCTGCGTAACTACGTAAGCCAGGGGAGACAACTCAAGAGCATCCATTAAAACTTTTGAGAGTGACCTGTCACTCAAACTACTCTGAGAAACCTTGTTGCAGTGATCCAACTGGACTGAGGTCATCACTTAAATGATGTAGACACCTGTATGTGTAGTGCTCAGCTGGATCTCCTCCATTTAGCATAAATCTCTCACAGACACCAGTGCGCTAAGGATCTAAAGCTAAAGCAAAGGCTTATTGCAGGAGCCTCTCCAGGCTTACGAGTCACAGTGAAATGGCAGGAAAAACCCTCTAAACTCCACTCACCTATGAAGTATCTCTCTGTTTGCACAAGGAGGTAGACTTTCTCAGAAGAATGTCTGGAGAAAACCCTGGCATGTCTCCTTCCCCATTTCTTTCGATACCTGCCTTGCACTGCAGAGGGGAAACCAGAAGTCAGATGCTTGCCTGTGATGCAGATGCAGCAGTGGGGTGATATTGACCAGGGAGATATTCAGCTGGGTTACTCACCCTCTGGTGCCAAGCTGCTCCTACGACAGAGTGGCATCAAAAAACTAACTAGAGAATGGTGCTCAATACTTCTGCAGTTGCCTTCCCTTTCTGCCTCCCTGCTTATCTCACCTTTGCCCCAGACTCTTCCACAAAGAGCTGCCAGGTCTGAAGCACAGGTAGATAGATATGCAGTCCTTTCAGCCTGCCTCTAATACATCCTGGCTTATGTTGAGCTGCAGGAAGATTTGCCTTGCTCTTCTTGGCATTTGTTACTACTTACTCCAAAGGCTGTTGATACAAGTCTGGGGACCAGGCACATAAAAGGTTGGAGCAGAGGGTCAAAAACTGAGGTTCTTTTGTCCTTGATCTGCCTCAGACATCCAATGGAGTGATATGCTGGTTCTGATTTATGTGTAAATCGACAGCAAATACTCACACCACCCCCTCGGGCCTCCTCCACTTCCCCAGTCTTCTCTGCAGAGGCTCTGGGTGTATTAATTCCAGCTGGGCACATAAGTTCAGAGAGCCCCCGTGGAAGGAATATAGTGAAACAAAAGGAAGAGACAGACACTTTCAGTACTGTTTTGTTCTGCTGCAGGAAGCCCAGAGACAGCCGTTCAGACAGCAGAAGCTACAGGTCACAGAGTGGGCACTTCCTACGAGACGGGAAGCCACGGCTCCCTGTACACGGGGCTGTGGCGGGATGCAGGCTCCATTCCCTCTGGATTTTTACTGCCGCAGCCGGCGCCGCCGCGGCTCAAAGGCACGGCTGCACAGGGCCAGGCACCCTGCTGCCCCAGGAGCCGCTCAAAGAGCTCTGTGCTCAGCGCCGTGCGCTGCCGTCCGCCAGCACAAGTCTGCGGCTGAGCTGGGAACAGCCACGCAGTACCAGCGATCACTGAGTACCAGAGGCATGTGGCTGAGCATGCATGGATCATGAATGGTGCTCCTATAGCACATTTATTGGGAGGAAAAAGCAGCTACCAGAAAAACTACCCAAAACCTGTCTTCTTTAATGTCTTTAATGAGTTGTGTTGTACCTTAAATGTCTAGTAAAAGTTACCAATGTGAAAGGCGATCTGAGGAGAGTATAACTATTCTTTTAATAAAATTGATTTTAGAAGAAATTTCAACTGTGCCTTCCAGCATTAATTTGTAGGTTATATCCCGTATTTATTACTCTTAGTGTAGAAGTTGTTTTTAACATTTCACAAATGCAATGGAAGGTTTGCATATTTACGGTAATTGTAGGCCGTGTGGAAACACAACAAACTTTAGGCTCCTCCAAATATTGATGAATTACAGTCTAAAGAATCACAGAATCACAGTATATTTTGAGTTGGAAGGGACCCACAAGGATCAACAAGTCCCCATCTTAATGGGCCATATGGGGACTGAACCCCTCTGTGTGAGAGCAACAGAGACAGACAGAGACAGAGAGAGAAAGTTAGTACACAAAAGAGGAAAATGCAGCTCCTGGCAGAAAATGTATGCAAATATAAATTGTACATACACTTATGCAAGTTTATATTCTGTTTCTACCATCTTTGTTGAAGGGGAAGCCCAACAGGGTCATCTATGACTCTAGTTCAGGAGTCCCAACACTCAAAAGAATCAGTGCACCTTTTCTACTCTGTGCTGGCCAGTAAGGGTCCTTTGCCATCTGCACATCACACCAAAGTGGCCTCACTTTTAGGACTGATAGAGGGTGACATGATATACATTCCAGCCTTCCAGAGCTCGTTTTGCTGTTGGTGCAGCCATCCTCGAGGAATAACTGCCAGAGATTTTATTCTCACAGAAGTGCCAAGATGACAATTTGGTTCCATATGTCACAATTCATTTTGATTCAAGTGATATCATCAGTTGCAATATTGTGATTAAAGCCGTCAATACACTGACATTCATAAATACAATTAATACTCAGAAACCTGGCCTTAATTTTCTATACCAAAATTATTATGCTGTCTTGGGCTCAGGAACCAGGTGTGATATAATGTTTCTAATTTAGGCTTTTGAATAGTCTTCCCAAGACTAAATATGCTAACATTTCAGATAATTAAAAGTGTAAAGCTAAAACATACAAATTATATATGAACATAGATGAAGAGACCAAACTGTGGAAAAGCCCCAGCCTACCTTTATGAATAAACAGTGAGTGTGGTGATGCAACAAAAAGGGAGAGGTGAATGACCTCTGAAAGCCTCTAGGTTTTCCAGTTGTTCCAAAATTATTGCACAGCAGATAGAAGTCTGCTTTGATCTTGTGGTTTGTGCTGGGAAGTGTATAACTGTCAGCAAGAAGAAATGTGGCCTAGTGAGTGCTGAGATTCTTGCACACCAGTAAGAACCAGCTACAAATGGAACAGGCATGATTTCCAGGGCTGTGGGAAGGAGATGAAAACAACATGGAGAGTTGTGTAGGGAAATTACAGGAAATTTGTTAATTACAGGAGTTATGGAGAGTGATTTTATATGAGGATTCATATATTCATTTACCTACTGAACTGTGATTCTAAATTGATGAATACTTATGAAAAACCCCTTGCCTTTTTTTCAGTTAAGCTGAGGTGACTGGAACAACTCATATTATTTTTCATGTAAGTTCATTCAGTTCTTGTTAAGCCCAAGGGATTACTTCATTACACAGTAAAAGAACATACAGATTGTTTAGAAAAGCCCAAATTTGTTTGTAATTTGAGTAGGTTCACTTAAAGAAATAAATAAAAAAAAGCATTTCAGAAAACAATAATTTTAGGAATTGCTTAGAGAAGGTTCCTGCTCACTGCACTAATTTACTGTATTTGGAAAGGACTACACAAGTACATCACTCTGTTTTCATCTTGCCCATAAGCACTTTGTTTCTATATCAATTTTGCATTTATAGAGTTGCAAAGGAGCTGGGGAAATCCAAGTGAATTATTTCACCTACAGAGCATGAAATACACTGGAAAAATTCCTATGGCATATGCAAGCTGCTGTCCAGTGTCCAGTCCCTTGTTCTCACTGCTGCACAGAGCAAGGGGCTCACCAACAGAAGAGCTTTAAAGGTCATGACCCTACCTTAAAACAACTGTGCTGGGTAGATCATGCTACCCTGCCCATTCCCCTCTGTAGCCATGTATACCTGGGTCAAATACATTTTGAGTGGTCCCTTAAATTCACAACTGGTTTGTATAGCCAGACTGTCACAGAGCAGCAGCAGAAGACAGATCAATTTGATTCCAGTCCGTTGGACTCAAAGGAGAGTTGGACAGAGTCCATCCACATGATGCTTGCATTTTAAATGGGATATCTGCTTCAATAAACAATGTTCTCTGTTTGCTAAATAGGCTGGATTTCAGCTCAGGTGGCCTGACTGAAACGTAGTCTGAATTCAGCCCCACCTGGAGTGGGAGGACTTCAGCACAGAGACTGGCTTTTGGCTTGAAAAGACAATTTCTGCAAGAGATGAGAACTCTGCTCTTCTGAAGCAGTGGCAGGTCTGATCCAAAGGTCATTGAGGCTGATGGAAGAGGTCCAGATAAATTTAATAGCCCTAGAACAGGCTGTAACTAATACTTTGCTCTCCTTTTTTTTTTTGGTGAAATTTTTAGATGTCCACTTTTCTGTATACAGCACTACCTTTGCTATTTCTTATTTCTTGTTTGCATTTGCCTGTTTAAGAGCCCTTCACAGACTGGACAGGAGTGAGACAGAGGAGAAGTGACTAGAGTTATTAGTCAGTTTGTGGATATTTCTCAAGTCCTATGGCGGAAAAAAAATTCCAATTTGTATTTGTTGTTCCATACTTTTGATCTATTGTCATCAGTCTAAAATATTTGCCTTATATTGCTAAATAAAAAGATATTCAGAAAGCTTTGCAGTTTGTTAGTCACTGTTACATGAACCACTTAAACATGAGAAAAGCTAGCTTGGTGTTTGCTTGTATTAAAAATGCAGAACATTTTCTTCCTAGGGACTTTTACATGCTGATTAAATGGATATTTCTGTGTTTCTTTCAAATAACTCCAGTGGTTTCTTTGCCATCTAGAATCTATTTCCTTAGACAAACCTAGAAATTTTCCAGAGCCTTTTAATTTGCAGAAGTGCTGTTTCTAGGCCTGACAATTGTTTCCCTTATTGCTAAAATTAATCAGGGAAAACACAAAGAGCATTAGCTATTTTACCAAAACGTGATGAAGAACAGATAAAAAAGCACATTATTGAATGATTAGTGGTAACATGATATATATCAATCAATTGCAGTACAAATTTATGACATGCTAAATGAAATGTCAAAACCAGTAATTCAGTTCTGGGGGATTATATTTTGCTGACCAAGTGCAGAACCAGAGGTGTGAGACTGAAAGCCTGTGCAGAGATTGTGTCTTCACCCCTTTTCAATGAGATTATTTGGAGTGCTGGCTGTAGGGCACAGGAGAGCAGTGAGTAGGATAGTGTATGGTGTGGGAAAAACGAGATTGACAAGAACGAAAGGTTTCAAGATTCAGATGGATGTTTTTGTTCCCTGCTAGCAGTCCCTGGTTCCAGCCAAACAGTGTGACTCAGCTTAGGTAACATGGACTGTGCTCTCAGTGACTTTGATCTCTCCTATCTCCTGAGGTCTTACACAACCCTGAGATGAGGAGAAGAAGGCCCTGCTATTATCAAGGGGAGTTACCCCCTACTAATGATGAAAAAAAGTAGCATTTGACAAAATGAGGGGTTTTGCTTCAGCTTCTGGAACAATTCTTTCTTTGTGGTGGTTGAAGATATGTGTTGCCAAGAAATTGTTTTTTTTATACATATATAAGGAATCTTTCAGACTCTAGGTCATCTGATACTTACATAACAAGAAGCCAGATGTAGCTTTGATTAAAGCAGACTTTCCTCTGATAACATTTAAAACTAAAGAATAATGACCACTATTTGCACAACTCTTTCAATTTCTGAGGGAAATTAGAGTGCTTTCCTAACATAAGGAACCGATCTTGTGGCAAAAGGGCAATCCTTAAAGAGGGGTTTTTGTTTTAAGCAGATTTTTTCAAACAGGTGTAAAAGACATCAACATTGTGACTGCCTTTTGTCCTTATTGTCTAATATATATGTACCTTTTAGTTAGTTTGAAAAAAATGGTTTCAAAGGGAAGCAATTTCTAATTATATTTAAAATTTGTGCCAGTTTAATGGACAGTAAGTCTCTTATTCTTGTTTAAGTGCCACTAAGTGAATACACATGGGTACTCTTTTCATTGCCAGAACTGCAGTCATCCATCAACAGTTGTTCAATGAGGATGGAATACATCTTTGGGGGTAGCTATTTAATTTTTAAACTTTTTCTTCCCAATCAAATGAAAACATATTTTGAAATCTTTGTCTGTTTTCTTGTTATTCCCACTGGCAGGCTTAGCATTGAATAATTCAGCAGACTGAATAGCCTATGCCAAGTATAACCTCAAATCCCCAGACTTACTAAACTCAATTTCAAGTTTCTCACTTTAAGCAATACATTTAATAAATTATGTATCTTCCCTTCAAATATGCATTTTCCAATGGATTGCAAGTAGCCGAGACACCATCCCCTGATACTATTCATTTTCATATTAAAGGAAGAAAAAAAGCTGAATAGGGTGTAAATATTCCCCTAACCAAAAGCCTTACTGTTGGTTTTGTTGTTTTGGTTTGGTTTTTTTTTCATTGAAATCTAACCCTGGGAAAATGTGACCATACAGAAAAATTATTCTGAGTTCCTGTAATCTGTACTAGATACTATTGCACAAAGAAAATGAGAGGTAAACATCTAATTAAGTGTATAATCATCTCCTTGTGTAATTTGCCAAAGATATAATTTATTCTAAAATTACTGAGAAAAGTACAGAAGAAGGAGCAATCAACACAGCCTGGTAATTAGATATGTGTCCTCTGGCGCGTGGCCTGTCATATTTTAGACCAAAAGTGGATCTGAGCTGCACATTTGTGATGCAGATCTTGACTGATTACAATCTCTCCAAAACTCAGGGTGTTTGGCTTATGGTGTTGGCAGAACCCAGTGGAAAGGGTACAGCTGTGTCCTGCATCGCGATCAGATTCCTACATCTGTAAACACTTTTGGGATTTCAGATTGAGTTTTAGCCTTATCATGCTCCCGTGGATATCTACCACAGAAAGCAATTAAGATGTTGGGAAATCTAAGCGATTGTAAAGCTTCGGGCTCATTAAAACTCCTTGTTTTCATCCTCAGGAGAAGGAAACATGGGGAAAAATAAAACCATAAAGAGATACTATGGCCTCTTCTGACCTCTCATCTTTACTTCTGACAGAGCAATGTAAGAAAGATATTAAGCTATTAAAGAGCATCCAAAGGAGGGCAACAAAGTAAAGGGCCTTGAGGGGAAGCTGTATGAGGAGCAGCTGAGGTCACTTGGTCTCTTCAGCTTGGAGGAGACTGAGGGGAGATCTCATTGCAGTTACAGCTTCCCGGTGAGGGGAAGAGGAGGGGCAGGCACTGACCTCTTCTCTGTGGTGACAGTGACAGGGCCCAAGGGAATGGCCTGAAGTTGTGTCAGGGGAGGTTTAGGTTGGATATTACAAAAAGGTTCTTCACCCAGAGGGTGGTTGGGCACTGGAATAGGCTCCCCAGGGAAGTGGTCACAGCTCCAAGCCTGCCAGAGCTCAAGAAGCATTTGGGCAATGCTCTTGGGCACATGGTATGACTCTTGGGGATGTTCCTGTGCAGGGCTGGAGGTTGGACTCGATGTTCCTGTGCAGGGCTGGAGTTTGGACTCAATGATCCTTGTCGGTCCCTTCCAACTCAGGATGTTCCATGATTCTGTAATTCTGTAGTACAAGCGACTGTGTTAGTAACAGGCAGATGCCCTTGGAGGTGGATCAATTCATTGCCATTCACATCACAAGTGGAAGTAGAGCAGTGATGTAATCTACAGACACTTTTATCAAACGTCTTGCCGTAGTCTTCTCCACTGAGCTTTCTGCTTTATTCCCTGTTCAAATTAACTTTGAAGGTATAACATGGCATTCTAGGCCCTACCCAATGACTGCAAAGGAGTTGTTTTCCATCTTGAAATTCTCTAGTGGTGGGAATCAAGGTCAATAACATTTTGACATCGTTAAGTAAATAACGCCTTGTTCTTCCTTAGAATAATCCTCAGATAAACAAAGACCTGATCATTACACTGGGTGCTTGGTGGTCATATCTACAGAACGAGTAAAAATGGTAACAGCTGGCTTCATGTTCTACAAGAGATGTGTTCTCTCACTTACTCTGAGCACTACGTACCTACGCGACACAGCAAGATCACTGACAAGGCAAAATACTACCCTGCATCTACCCTAAATCTCTGTGACGAGAAATGACCCCCAGCGAGACTACTAGGACCAGTTGTACAGGAGACACCTTTTGAAGGGACAAGAGATCATTATCTTGACAAGTGGGAGAAGAGGTTTTGGAATCTGCCTCTTGAGGGAATGTGATTAGAAAGGTGCCTTTGGCAAAGGGGATAAAAGAAATCTAGAAACAGTAAAAACTAGACAAATGGTCAGAAGGTCTCCAAGGGAGAAATATTCCTAGAAACACAAAGACCAAAGCTGCCTTGTATCAGCTATTTGACAGATTGGCTGGATATTGCATTTGGAAAATACTGTAGGAATTTGCATGAAAGCTTTAATTTTCCTTGAAAGCTGTTTTTATTTTAGACTCTTGCTTTCAGTTTGTTTTACAGCACTAACAATTGCAACTTTGTCCTGTCTGAAGGGAAAAAAAAAGAAGAAAACTCTTCATTGTCCTTTGTCTTTATTTATAACTTTCAGGTACATTTGAGAAACACTTTATGTGGTAATGGGAAATAAGTGGCCACTTATCTTTTCTGAGAAGAGCCGCTTGAGGTGACTCAGCTGATTCAGTCCTGTGGTGTTTAATGAAATATGAGAGAAATTTTTCAATCTAGCACAACCATTATAATTTGCTGCTTGTTTGGAAATAGCTGCTGTCTTTCTTAAGCCACTTTGTAATATCATAAGACCTCTACTCTCTCAAGAAATATGTTTCTAAGATCATATCAACTGAAAAACAAAAGACTTTATGAACCCCATTTTGGAGGAGGAAACCCTGTGTCTGGAATAACAAGTATTTTCATAACCTCAAGAGAGGCAGTATTCAGAAATAGAAAAAGACAATAGAAGAAGAAATGAAAAAAGGGATCAGAAGCCACTGAGGTTTTTACTGCCTGCATATAGTGACATGGGTCTTCATTCCAAAAGTCCACCTCTCTCCATTTTTTTTAATCTCTTGGTTATTAAAGCTGAAATAACTACTAAATCTTCCAGAAGAAGTGACTGGTACACAGCTCTGTAGGGGTGCTGCTCTGAACAGATCTTCCTCTGAGGGGCCCCTGATGCAAGTCACTACCTCTGCAGGGCAGGGTACTCGGGAGACTTCTGAAATATCATTAAAAATGTTATCTGCTCCTCCTACTTTTTATCAATATGTGATTTTTATTGCTTTCAGAACTAGCTGTCATATAAAAGAAAATATGATTTTTTTCTCCAGGTTGCTCTACTGTTCAGATAGACTAATAAATACACATTTTAGTTACCATACCTGGTGCATGAAACAATATATGAAAAGTGAAATAATATTAAAGGATAGATAAAACCACATGCATCCTTATCTCTGGAGAGATTGTTAGTGCATTGCTCTGGATTGGCCTTGAGATTAAATAGAGCTCTTTCATTAAGAAAACAAATGGCAGCTAAAGAATCCACTGCAACTAAGTCAACACTAATTACTTGATCATAAAATGTTAAAAAGGAAATAGGCAAGGTGAAAAGGGGGAAAAAGGTAAACAAAGAACATGCTGACCTGCTGTGTTTCTCTTTTGCCTATCTCCAGAGCCACATGAAGCCTTCAAGGAAACTGCTGGCATGTGGAGCAGGAGCATCTGTAAAACATCCAACCACTTACTTGAATGGTTACCTTTCAAATTCAGGGAGCAGCCTAGCTAATCCACAGAGATGGCTATATACAATTAGCTCTCAGGACTTGGTGCATGCTGCCATGAAGTCTGAATGTGTAGGCACAGATGAACTACGCTCACATTTAGATTTCCCCAAGGAGAGGATTTGAGGAAAGCTTTAAAACCCTCTCCATTATCTCTGCTACAACTCAGCTGAGCACCAGAAGCCAACTTGCATGTCCCTCCCCTACCCCAGGGCAGCACTGCACCTTCTTTCCAGTGGCTTCAGAACCACTGGGAAACTGCAACAGTGGGAAAGCCTCTGTCTTCCCCTGGCCACAGGATGTGAGCCAGGATGCACTCCCTGATCTAGGGGGTCAGGCATGAAGGCATCATCTCACCGGGAAGAGGCAGTTCTCTCCTGTCTCCCCTTCATGGGAGCTGTGCCTGTTGCTGGAGCTGCATGAGGCCCCAGCATTCATGCTGGGATACCAGCACTGTGTGAGGGCAAGTGGCTGGCTGAGCACATCGAGACTTCCCTGGGGCAATAAAAACACACAACATGAGCACCCATCACCAGCCCCTGAGACTCCAGAGAGTCTCACCCCCTTCCAAACTCAGCGAATGGAAACCTGGGGGCATGGAAGAAGCTAGAGAGTGCACAACAGCCTGATTAAAGTCATTAGTGAGCTTTAGTTAATATGTAAATATATATATACATAAGTTTCATATGCGTAAGTTATTGGTGCAAGAAAGATGTATAAACAGTTTAAATCCAGTTGAAAGAGAAAGTAAGAATTATAATCTGACCATCTTGTCTCCATAGCTTGAATGAAGTAAGGAAAGATGGGGAAAAGTAGAGGACTGTGGCAGAAGTGGGTGGAGAGGTCTAAACCTGCAGAAGCACCACATAGTGTGAAAACTAACCTAGAGGATACAAGATTGTGTGACAGAAATTATAAATTTCTGTTTTTAACTCACAAACAAGTTGAAAGAAATAACTATAAAGGCAGAGACATGTAGGAGAAAAGAAAAGGGCCATCAGGAGGATTTCAGAAGGAGGAAAGCAAAGGGAGCATGTCCCCACACCAGGGATAAGGAGCAGTGTGCCCAGCACGTGTGGGAAGCAGCACATGCATGAGGGACAGATAAAAGGGAAAAGGGAAAAACTGGTCCCCAGGCCAAGTGCTGGAGATATGGGCAGTCCTGTTGACAGGTGATTGAAGGGGAACCAGTGCTTATCTTCCCCACTTAGACTACTGTGACTTTGTCTGTTACACAACGACTTCCTTTTTGAACGTTTGCATCTGTTTGTTTTCTCCTTCTGTGTGCCAAGTGTATAGTGACATTTTACACAACGCTGCTCTCCACTGGGAAAATGCCTGAGAAGCCTTGCACGGAGCCCAGGCTTGGTCCTGCCATGTCCATAGGCTGACACCCGAGTCATGCCTAGTCTGGGGTTCTTTCAGCCCAGGACAGTCACTTTTCTCCATGAAAGCATAATAATGTCAGGTTTCACAGTGCTATGTGAATACTAATCCAGATGTTGCAGAAGCTGCTTGAAATTTTTAGGAGTTTCATAAAACAACTGGATAAAAACCAAGCAAGAAGACTGTTCAGTTCACTGAAAGTCTGTTACTTTTACTCATTATGCTAACTGGATGACTGAAAAATTACTGCAAAATTAATGAAAATTGTAGTAATTTTTCAAAATGACTGATTTCACTTGCAAGTCATCCATCTATGCTGAGAATATAAAATTGCATGGGGCCATCTCTGCAATGGTGAGCTGTAAGAAACATAAATTGTTGCCATAGTCTCTCCTCTTACACAATGAATTAGACTGAAATAATAGCTGAAAACAACTAAAAAGAAGACAGCACATCAGTGCCTTCTTTCTCATCTTGGAATGGCTTAACATTTGACTTCACACTTTGAAGGAATTTTTATGCTGCTCTAGATCTGCTATGATGCAGAAAGCTGTTGATGAACTGTCCTGAAACTCCCTCTGAACCCTCAGGTCAAACCTCAGAAGGTTTGGAACAGCCAAAAGCTTGTGGGGGGAGGAGGGAGAAAAGAAATGGGGAAAGAGAGCATTTCTAATGTGCAGCATTCTTCTTCAGCAGATACAAAAATAAAAGATACCAAATTGTTCTTCACACTCTAGTTTGTGAGGAAGAAGAAAACTCAGTCTCAGCCGTCTTTCTTGTGGTGGAATGAGCACAAGAGGAGGGTTTTTTGCATCCCCTGCACTTTCTTAATTCATTTCCCCCTCCACACTCCACCACCATTCAGCTCCAGCCCTCCTGGCTCAGCAGAGGGGTGAGATAAAAGGTTTACTTTGTAGTAAGCAGAAGCTTGTCTGCTGATCCTCAGTGGGCCAGGCTTTGTGCCATGAACTTGCATGTTACTACAATGGATAAATAAAAGCCAAGATATTCAAGAATATGATTGAAGAAGGGACTTACGTAGTAGTCAAGTACACATTAGAAAAGGAAGCACTTGGATAAATATTTAAGTAAAGTTCAGAACTCCTGCTTACCTCTTGTCAAATCCTGAAAGTACCTAAGCTCCTGGATAGGCTTGCTAGTCTGGTTTTCTAAGGAAAAAGTCCATGGGACTGAATTTTGATTACAATTTCACCTCATCATAGCTTTTGAACCCTTGGAGAATTCACATCATGCTTGGAAGATGACTGAAGCCTCAAAGATATTTTTCCTATGGGTTTTGGGAAAAGTTGAAGATAATGTAATACTCAATCCTAATAGAAAGCCAGAGGCAAGAAGCTTAGATGCCTCTTGCCTCTGCAAAACTTTTGTGATGATTTGGTAGTTATCACCAGTTCATGTGGGAATCCCAACTCTATACCACAGTCCCTGCTCAGCTAAATCCCACCCTGTATATTCTTCCACCACATCCTCTGGTGATGATCCAGCCTCCAAATATTTTCAGAGTATACCTTGCACACCAACAGATTAACAAACTCCTTCCTAGGACAGCTGTGATGTTTATCAAGAAGTATGGCCAAATGGGGACTGGTGCCATAGCCCCCTTTTAATCAATCCCACTAGCTTAGTATCACCATCTTTGCCCAGCAAGTGATGGACAAGCAGGGATGCAATTTAGGAAGTGGTCGGTTTTCCAAACTTTCCTATTAGTTGGTTTTAAGTGGCAGTTCATCGAGCAAAGGTCAGTGAAGTTAACTCCTAGGAGACTGTAGGAAACTCCTCTCTTTGCTGATTGCCTTGAAGGTCTTTTGGAAGCAGCCATTTGTCAGAGACTGAGAGTGATACAGAAACCAGACAGCTAGGTCAAATAACATAAAGCTGGAGTCACTATAGGAGAGTGTCAGAAAGCAGCATCTTAGCTGATTATCATAGTCCCACTGTTTCTGTGGCTTAATGTCAGCTGAAAAGAAGGTTCTTGGTGATGTAGAAGTGGTCAATTCCCACTTCTTTTCATAGTCTTGGTAGAAAGGTCAGGCAGAGCTCTTGAAGCCTGGCCTTGAAATTTTTACAGTGATGTAAAAAGTGGCAACCTCATTACTAACCAATATAGTTTTATTAGCTGTTGTGTTATTACACAGACACACAACATACATTATACCTTTGTACATATATTTAGCATAGAAACAGACAGCTTTATATGTAAATTTTCAGTGTTTTCTTTCATAAATGGAAACATTAATTACATACCTCCAGACTCTGTCTGTTGCTCTGACGTTAAGGTCACAGACAGCTTCAAAAATGTGCAAAGTACATTAAGAATTTTCTCAGACAGATTAGGTATATGCTTAAGTTTTATAAACCTACTCTTAACCCTCTTTTTCAAATCTCCTTTTCCAGGAACTCAATTGCAGCATGAACAATAGTTTGATTATAACTGCTGTAACACAATGAGCTGTGTTATATCTTGGTTTTGTGTTGTTGCTTTCACTGAGCTCTGGAGTAGATAATAATTTGATACAGAACCTTACAGGTAAATTTTGTCAGGTGACTAGGAGGATGCCTCTAAATGCACTCACTGACTCACCACAAAACTGTATGTATGGCATGATTTTTTTTTAAAAAACAAGTATCCCTGTTTCTGACAGGCTGTGTGCTCTGGCAGGGAAACAAAGCTACCTGCTGTGTAGAAAAGCATGAGGGTGTCTACAGGCGAGCCTGGCTTTTCTGTATCATCTCCTTCATAGTAAAAGCCCTAAACAACTAAGTTTCTGAGGCCCTCTGCAAAAGCAAGTGTAGTTTTGCTGACATTCTGACTTATCTTGGTTGTTCCCAGACTGTGCTTTTTTTGGGTTTGCATCGCAGTGGACCAGGAGCAAAGGAGGCAGCTTTAATTCACTGATCCCCTCCTACTGCACAGAATTACAGGCTACTGAGATGCAATCTGCAACGCCCTGGAAAGGCCCTCCTGCACACACTGGTGTTACATTTACTTATGTAAGCAGGTGCCCACCCCAGATACACTGGAAAGGATTAAGTATTGCTTAAGAAAAATAGCTTATTTGCAAAGGGTGGAATGGAGATAACACTGTCTCAATAGAACTGAAGCCTGTCAAGCATGACTTTAAGTCAGTATTTTTTTGTGCTATTTTGCCGTTCTTGTACTTCTGAATTCCCTTTGACACAGTAAGCTATGTCTACACTGCTGGAGAGGGAGACACAGAAAGGCTGCAGATACATGGCTAGTCACCTTAGGAGCCTGATAAACCAGCCTGTCTGAACTCTGTGCTACCGTGAGTGCTTTTCAGTTGGTTTGTAGGTTAAAGAACTTCAATGCAAAGCTCACTCCAGAATCTTTTGATTGTGTCACTATCTGTGCTGTCAGCGCAGCCCCACGTACAATCCAGATTTTAGTCCTAAATGGAGCAGAACTGATCCTCTGAGGCTATGGCTAAGAGATGAAAGCAGATATCATGTCACAGCAATACATGAAGATTACATTATATGTGTGCAATTAAATAGTAGAAAACTTGCCATGAGAAAATAATAATTTTTTTAAAAGTTACATTTTATGCATGCTGCCTATCCAGTAGTACATATTTGAATTTTGCACGGTTTCCCAAGAGGCTGTCATGCATCAGTGAGGCATAGCTCTCCACACCTTCAAGATCAAATTTCTCATCTGTGTATACTACACAGAAATTTGGACACAACTGTCACACTGTCATTTGATTCAGCCATTCTTATGACCTGGAAAAATACAAACAAAGGAGGACATGTAAAATTTGTTGTAGTCTCAGCACAATGTAGTTTCAATAACTCTTAATTGTTCTGGAACCACAGTAACCATATTACATGGCCTACCTTAGAGATTGTCTCTCTGCATAATCTGGTGATCTGATGAGCTGATGTTGTAAAATTCATGGTATTTTTGTTTCATGCTGTTTCTCCTTGGTTGCTTGACCATATAATCGTGGGTATTCTTTTTGCAGTTGACGAGGATATCATAGAATCATGCAATGATTTGGCTTGGAAGGGACCCTAAAGACCATCTAGCTCCAAACCCCCTGCCACCAGACCATGTTGCTCAAAGCCCCATCCTTGAACACTTTCCAGTGCCTCACCACCCTCATATTGAAGAAATCTCCCCATTTGCCATGGTAAACTGAAAATTTGAAACTCTCTTCACTGCCTCTCTATCTCTGTGAACAATTTTTCAGAAGTCTCTCATGATATTTGGGGTGGTAGTGACTGCTAGCAAATCTATTCATCTATCCATTGGTTTGCAAAGGATTATGTTCATTCTGTGAAAAATACAAACATTTCAAGTTTTATTTTTTAGCCCCATTATGAGAAAATATGGCCACAGGAAATCAAAAGTGCCTTGCAAAATTACTTTGTCAGAATGCTTCATTTTGACTCCTTGTTCATCAGATGCTGCACAAGTATGTTTATGAACTCTTAGAGAAGGGGTCCAACAGTTATTTACATTCCTGTGAAATGTTTTGATTTCCTTAAGTGACTATTTCCTAACACAGTTTTCTAACAGAAAGTTTTCAACAACTTTTAGTCTTGATTCCCAAACATTCTTTATCCATGTCTGCTGAACTTTTTACTCCTATACTTTGGAAATTGCATTATTTTTTCTTTGTCTAGTGCTTGGTTATGATTTAGAATGTTTTTCTAGTTGACATGGCTTATCAAATCAAATCAAATATTGTAAAAAAATGTTATTCAAGCTTGCCTGTACCTTAGGATTTCTAATCCTCTTAGTTAATGAGTGCACTGCACTTTCTTTCTCTAAACCTCTCTCATCCTTTGGAAGCAAGGCAATAGTGCTGTTTTTTAGAAGGATTAGAAATTAATCTCACAAGTGCGTATGATGCCAATAAGAGACAATTCTAGCAATATTTGGTCAGAAAGTTGCATATTAGAATGAACAGGACAAAAGAAAGTATACTCCTGCTGTTCTGAGGTCTTTGATTTGTCCAACCTTTGCTTTCAAGTATTTTCCAAAAACAAGTCATGGTTATTATGTAAAGACCAGACTTGGCTCTTTGCTAAATAGTTTGGAGCTTGTTTTTTCGTTTCCTGCTCCTGCACTGTAATTTATAATTGAATTGAAGGAAGGTTTGCCAAACAGCAGTCACATGGAGAAGATTTGCATGCTTCAGCTGATCTTTGGGTCTAGCAGGTTCTCAGAGATGTTGAACTGTCCGTGCAAGCATGACTAAGAGAGATAAAACTTGCATTGCTGTAATCCCTCCCCCAAAAGATAGGCATACAGTGTGGCTCTGGCATTCCCTGTGAGGACTTTCCTCCTTATAAGTTGCTGAGTTTCAGCTCTGAAGTGGCCCATTGTCCCCTGGCACAACTCCACATAGAGCTGGGAAGTAAGGGGTGGATCTGGAGGGTAGCAGGCTCACCTTCCACAGTGCACCGAGCTTTCCCTGTGACCTGCTGCACTGGCTGCACTGCTCTGCTGGCACCACCAAGCTTCATCAGCTGCAGCAGGACACAAGGACACAGAAGTTAGTCTCTGTGGTTGTTGTCAGAAATGAAACACATGGGAGTTTCTCAATGCCAATTACTTCTGGGCAGAATACAAGTGTGGCAAGAGCAGGGAGGAAAAGCCTCGCTCAGTCCTCAAATAAATAATTCATTGTCCCACTCATGAAGGCACATAGGAGCCACCCTTCCTAAGTTTTTCAATTGGAATGAATTTGGAATAAAACTAACTCCAGATTCCTTACCTCCTCCACAACTTTATGCAGCTTTGTTCCTTCTTTTGGTTAGCTATCATTTATGTTATGTCCTCATACACGTTGCTTTTGAGAGTGATGACATTGAAGTGTTTGGAGCCGACAGAGCTGCAAGGAATTGTTTTGCCAGAAAGTGCATTCAGGGAGAATGGAAACTATTTGTGAAGTTGGATCTAATGCAAGCAGTTTGCATTTGAATCAATCAGCTGAAGTCAAAGAGTTGTGTTACACAAAAAAAAATTGAAACATGTTTATGGGTACTTTTTCCAAGAATTTCAGCTTCTGGCTTTGAAACAGATTTGATTTTACTAGTTAAAGTATCTCCCCAAAAAAACCCTTAAATATTTCATCTTCAATTGATCAGTGTTTTAACCTAGCAGAAATGATGTTAGGCAGCTATATCATTAAAAAACAAACAAACAAACAAAAAAGGTCCAGTGTGAACAGCCTGAACCACTTGGGATTTTTCAGCCTTAGCTTGGCTTTCTGGAGCAATACAAGCTTACATGAGTGCTCTGTATAACTGTGTGCCCCTAGACTAAGCACCATCAACATTTTTTGTGATCAGTGTCTGACTTGAAGCTATCTTGTCTGGACTGCAGGTATGCTGCAAAGATACTTAACTTTCTGCAAATTGTGTAAATACTGGGAGATGAGAAAGAGACTTAGGCTCATTACAGCACAAGATGGGTCAGAAAGGAGAAGTAAGCATCATGATGACCTCAACTGAAACCCCATTTTGGGCAGCTGCACAGATTTAATAAGGCAGCAAAGATGAGAGCTGTAAGACCTGCCCTTCATGAGCTGCCGTGGCTCCTGCTGCAATGTGGCATCCTTACATTAATACCATCCATACCCTTTGCATGCTCCTCACCTGCTTTTGGTACAAGATACCAAACCATGTGCTTTTCTTCCTCCAGCACAGCCTGTGAGTATCACTCCATGGAGTATTGTGATTTACAGATGATGGAAAGCATGCCATTAGGAACAGGAACTGAGATAAATCCTTGATGCCCCTGTACCAATGCTCCCAAAATAATTTACTGTGCTTCCTTGGTTAGATTTTATTATTTCAAGACAATCTGGTTCAGCTACTAGGAGGAAAGGATGATTTGCTTGTATGAGTTGGTGAAAAGACAGAAATGAATATAATTATTTTAAAATGTCAGTCATCTCCAAGGCAAAAGGCAGACGAAAACAGACAGCTTTTGATGACTTTCCCAGAACCCTGGTCTTCAAACAGCTCTGGAGTCCACATCATACATAAAATCCTCCATGCCAAGCAAGAGTTGAGGGTATTGTTTTGGCTGCATAAAAAGAAAAAGTAACCACATGGCATTCCATACTTGCATGGAAGTGTGGCCACATGCTTGCTTTCGTGATGGAAAACTGCTTTCCTAATCAGCACAACCATTTCCATCATGGAACCGTTGTGCTTTTTTCCATTCAAAGGAATCAAGTCACACTGACTCTTTTCTAACAGCTTAAAGATCAGCAGAAACAATGAAGAGAATTGACCTTACGTAATCCTAAACTGATGCCTGGGATTGAACTCTTGCCCAGTGTTCCCATGCCAACTTTGGCAAAACAAGCTCTTTCAGGAGGCTACACGTCTGTCCTTTTTCCAGATGCAGTTTTGAGGCAGGTGACAGTGACTCAAGAAGGGGAGGGGGATGAGCCACTAGAATTTTTTTGAAGTGCCTTTTGCAGCTCTTGGGTTATGCATGATTTTATTATTATTCTGTATTTTTTCGTGGTTTAAACAAAGGGACAAAATACCCTTCCCTTATTTTGGGTGACATTAGGCAGGAAGAATAATTCTTTACATCATGTTCAGTGGAAATACGTTCACAAATAAACTCTTTAGTCTTGGGTCATTACCATGTTTCAAATTGTTTGTTGGCATGGATTAACCAACAGAACTACACTCATAAGCCCTTCTCTGTCCTAGTGGCAGGTAGATTTAGCTTCGTCAATAGGAAGGAATCCTTGCTAAAGCTTTGTGGCTCTCCTGTGTTAAAAATTATTCTTATGTCCATGTTCCTAATTGAGAATTCTGTGAAGGGCTGGGTTTGGGTTGAGTTAAATACCAGTAAACTTCTGTATTGTGCACATGGAGACATCCCTATCTCATCACACCAGAAAACGGTGAACTGCAACCATGCACAGTTTCACTGCCACTAGAACAAATTTTATTTATGAGTAGAGCTGGATACCTTGTGGAAAAATAATTCTCCACATGCTCTATGAAAATGGAATAACTTCTCAGCTTAATGTGATCTATCACTATTTTTTTTACTGTCAACATACCTGCACAACATCTAAATTTTTATTTGGATGGAATTGTCATTATTTAGGCTGTAGTTACTGTATCTACAAATGTGGATGTTTGCTATGTTTGCTGCTGTACAAGCAGAATAGAAGGACGGGGAGTTTACAACCTCTTGTGTTGGGTTCTCATGGCCAAGCTTTGGTAGCAGGGGGGCTACAGGAGTGGCTTCTGTAAGAAGCTGCCAGAAGCTTCCTCCATGTCCAGCAGAGCCAGTGCCAGATGGCTCCAAGATGGACAAGCTGCTGGCCAAGGCTGGGCCAGTCAGAAACGGTGGGAACGCCTCTGCGATAACAGATCTAAGAAAAAGAAGCAAAAAAAGGTTATTGGGCAGATGTAATAGCATCCAGTGAAGAGCAGTGAGAATACGGGAGAGGAATAGCCATTCAGACCCCAAGGTCAGTGGAGAAGGAGGGGCAGCTGAGAATACTTTGTAGTCTGTGGTGCAGACCATGGTGAAGCCGCTGTGCCCCTGCAGCCCATGGAGGATCACAGGGATGCAGTGATCCCCCTGTGTCCTGTGGAGGAGGCCACACTGGAGCAGCTGAATGTCTGAGAAGAGGCCATGAACCCATGGGAGGCCTGTGCTGGAGCAGCATTCTGTCAGGGGCCTGCAGACCCATGGAGAGAAGAGCCCATAGTGGGACAGGNATGGTGAAGCCGCTGTGCCCCTGCAGCCCATGGAGGATCACAGGGATGCAGAGATCCACCTGTGTCCTGTGGAGGAGCCCACACTGGAGCAGCTGAATGTCTGAGAAGAGGCCATGAACCCATGGGAGGCCTGTGCTGGAGCAGCGTTCTGTCAGGGGCCTGCAGACCCATGGAGAGAAGAGCCCATAGTGGGACAGGTTTCCTGGTAGGACTTGCAATCCTGTGGGGGATCCATGTTGGAGAAGCCAGTCCTCAAAGGACTCTACCCTGTGGAAGAGTGACCACATTGGAACAGTTTGTGGAGAACAGTTTCTCAAAGTATGGACTCACATTAGAGAAGTTCTTGGCGATCCGTGAAGCAGTTGGATGATGAACTGACCATAACCCCCAATCCCCACGTGCCTGCACTGGAGGCGGGGAGGAGGTAGAGCTGAGAAAGAGGGAGGGGTGGGGTGAAAGTCTGTTTTCAAGGTCTGTTTTTCTTCTCATAATCCTGCTCTGATTTTGTTAGTAAAATATTCAATTATTATCACCAAACTGAATCTGTTTTGCCCGTGACGGTATTTGGTGTGTGATCTCTCCTGGTCCTTATTTCAACTCATGGACCTTTGTTATATTTTCTCTCCCCTGTCCAGCTGTGGAGGGGAGTGATATAAAGGCTTTGGTAGATGCCTGGCATCCGGACAGAGTCAACCCCCTACACCTGTGTACAAAGGAAGGTGGAGGAGAAAAGGCCTGGTGACTTGGGCTTCCCGACCGTGCTACCGCCAGTGACAGAGCTGAGATGGGCCATGGCAGCTGCTGGGCCAAGCTGACCCTGTTGCGTGTAGAGTAGGGTACCCCTCTAGGGTGGGTAGCCCTCTAGGCAGCTTCTGTAGCCACAGTAGGTAGCCTGTACCCAGCTCTAAAAGTTCTTCATGAACTGTGGCAGAAGCCAGCCTAGCTCTCTGGCAAAGTAGGCAATAAAATCATGGTCATTTTGCCAGCTGTACAAGAACATTGAAACTCCAAAGCACTCCAGGTGACTCTTGAAGACTTCACTAAAACCTCTTATTTCACAAAGCACATCAAAATAAAGCAGGCATCCTTGACTTATTTTAAAGAGAAGAAATTCTTTTTTGTCACAAGCTGTGAAATGTCTCTGTTAAATAACAAGAACAGAAGGTACGGCACGCTAAGCGCTTTACTGTGTAGGTCTCTATTACTAATTTAATATTTTAGGGGTTACAATGTAAGTACATTTCCCCTGACCTTTGTTGATTCACAAAAGGATACCTACAGTAAACAATGGTTTTCTTTTTGTGAAACTGGTACATATTAAAAATTGAAAGAAATTGAATTTAAAAATTAGATCATCTATTTAAGCATCTAGCCTTTACCTTCAGTGACAGCTTGTAGTTACAATGAAGGTTCTGCCTCTACATCATCACATTAATGGGATGAAGTTCTGCTTCTGAATTGCCTCCACCCTACCCATGTCACTCCAGAAAACACCCTTTCAAGGTCATTAATTTCCATGCTAACCCCAGAAAATTGCAAGATCTTCCTTCTTGTTATATATTATTTGAATCTAAAATAACTGTGGATATTATTTCAAAAAGCAAGGAATAACTGCATATAAAAATTAATTTACACACACGTATATTCACAACTTACTGAACTTTTCTCATTTCCCTTCATTCTCCAGTTGGCTGTGTGTATCCAGATGTTTCTATCCCAACTGAGAAAAGAAGTGAGTCCACCTTGGCTTTCTTGCTGTTCTTCATCAGGTTTTGCAGCTCCTCTAGTTTACATGAATGCCTGTGAAATATGAGGAACAGCAAAAGACAGCAAGTGAGACATTCTGCTGTATGCTTCATAAGCACTCTGAAAAGCAGTGTGGCAGGCAGGAAAAGAGCCAGGGTCTTGGCAGTGCTCAGATGGTCTGAAGGAGAAAAAGCCTGGCTCAGCCAGGAATTCCTGCAAGATCAGCTGGACCCTGCAGAAGACTATGGAGAAGTGGCTCTTGCTCCAGGCCAGCTCTCTGTCCTACTCCTTGGAGCAAACTGTATTGTAGGAGATGGTGTGAACATGTGAAGCATGTGGTGGGCAGCAGTTAACAACTACTGTACTCTGCAGAGAGGATATCTTTATCACAAACATGGTGTGTGCAATATGAGCCCCTCCTCAGTTCTGGCCCTTGCACAAGACAAATGGGCTACTGGTGTGTGCTCCAAGGTGTCAGCACACATCAGCATCCTAAAGATACCCCTCTGCCTGCTGCAGGATATCAGCAGAAGAGAATCTGGTCACATGTTCTCTAAGAATCAACACTTTTTCCTAAATTTCAGACTAAAGAAACTATTCTGGTGGTGACACCTGACTTTCTAGATAACAGGGGCTTAAAAACGGGCCGGGGAAAATAGTAATTGATTTAAATGGTTAGCTTCATGGTAAAGCAAAGGCACAGATGTCAAGAAAATAAAGATTTATCATTTTATTTTCACATGGAAAATAATGGAAAACAATCTGCCTAAGCTTGCCATATGGTTTTTATTGGAGGCATTCTGTGTTTATATATGTGTGTCTGTATATATATATACATGTGTAATATATCAGATTCTGACCTGCTTTATAAAACAAAGATATCTGAAAATATGTCTACCATGCATTAATTGTGCTTTTCTTTATATATCTAAAAATTTAGGACTGGATTTTTCTGAATATTCAGAGATTTCAACTTCAACATTAACAAAAGTAACTTAAAAGGTCCAAAATGTTCTACTTTGTCTAGCTTGCATTTCACTTCATAATACAAGTATACACAGCTTCAAGGATAACCTATCTAACCAAGCTAGATGGCACTTGAATAATGTCAGTTGTCATGTTACAATTTTCTACTTTGGTGAGTATAATTTTAGGTACTTTTGAAAAAATGTAATTTATTTTTTAAATATCTATTTCAGTTTACATTTAGTGTGACTTATGGCCATTATCCCTTTTTCTCTAGTGGAAGCAACCCTTCCTCTGATAAAAGATACAAAACCAGTGGGAGATGTGAGTAAAATGTAACAATATGAGAGTCTTAAAAAATGCTGCCATTTACAAACTGATTTGAAAAAAATCCCACTTATTTCTATTGTGAAATCTATAAGAATAGGTAAATATATAATTTCTTACATATTGATAGCATTTGGTATTTTTTGTATGGCTATTATGGTTTGGAGATTTTAATAAAAATGGCTGCTATTGTCAGCTGTTGATATATCCATGCCTCCTATGACGAAGCAAAATAGCAGCTGATAAAATACCACAAAATGAGCTATCTGAAATGAATAATCTTTTGGGGAATGAATCTACTTCCATTCAGTTTAGTAAATCTCAGCATAATTAAAAGCATTGCCTGTGTAACATGCGGCAGAGGGTAGAATAGTAATATATTTGTAAGATGTTGACAAATACTGCATCTGTCATGAGTAGAGGCTGTAAAAAATTGTCCTCCTCATTCTATCTGTGCTTGAAATTTCCTACATTTAAAACAAGGAACCCTGTCATCTCCCCAAAGTTTGGCTGCTGCAGCCCTGCAGTGGAACATTTGCTAATACATTTGATACTGTCATGATGAAACTCAGACTATAATCTGCCAAGAGCAGAGGTTGCCAGGTCAATCTTCTGATAAGTATGGCTGATTTGCCCCAATACAGCAGTGGAAAATATGCAAATTCACAGGGTGACTAATTACCCTTGGGAAAACTTAAGCAACTGGTCTGAACTCCCCTGTAATTAAAACCATCTAGATAATGTAAACAATTGTCTTGTAAGCATTTCGCACTGGAAACTTTCTGCAACTACTTATTCTGTGCCCTGGCTTTGTATTTGCCAAGCTCCTCAATGCATTTTAAGCTCATTAAGGCTTAGCTCCTGCCAAGGACTTTCTGTCTCCAGTCATCTAGTGCTCACAGGTGGCAGTTCTGGTTGGAGGCTGGAACTATAACCCCATCAAGTAGGCTGAGGGAGCAGCACCAGCAGAAGTGGCAGCAAGAGAGGGGCAGCAGGACTTTTCAGAGGCACCTGAAACTCCAGAGGAAATTACTGAGAACTGGAGATGTAGTACAGGGGGGAAAATCAGCATGTGGAGTGTTGGGGGCTTGGTATGCATACACGTGAAAAGCAAGGGAACCAGCTATAATTAAAGTCAGCTTTTTGTTACTTTGTTTTGTTAAACCTCCTGCCTTGTTTTCTTGCCCCATTTTTATCCAAGATGTCTTTCCAAAAATGTTAGCAAAATGGTTAATTAAAAGACTCATAACCTCAGTTAGACTTCTGGACTAGAGTAATAAACTCTCTGATTAGAGGAAACTGCAACATGAAATAACAGGGGACTTTTTTTTTTGTCAAGTGGGCTCAGTGATTCTGGGAAAACTGCTTTTACTACAGATTGTCATCAGTCACAGTATTTGTCTGTGGGATGTGTTCTGAATACATGTTCTAGATATCTGCTGCTGGGCACTGAAACATGAAAGTTCAGGTGGTTTCCTTCCAGCTTCCCTGCTCTTCCCCTCCCAAAAGGAGAACAAATCACACTGTTAACTGTAGAGACTCTGAGATCTACTGATGGTGACTTACTGAGCTTATTTAATAGATCATGAACTAATAAATAATAGTGCACGTGGAAGGGGATTTGGTTTATGTGGAAGAAAAAATGCAACATTAGAGTATCATGTATTTCAAGCCCTGAGCAAGGCAAGAGCCCGTGTAGGGGCATTTGTGCTTTGTACCAGAGACTGGTCACAAGAGAGCAGTGAATTGAAATTTCAATTGCATGGGAGTTCAGCCAGGTCAAGATTCAATAGAGAATTTGAATCTTTGTAACAGGCAAACAGTTGGACTGAGAGATACTGTGTTGTGTGATGATTCAGTCCTGAATCTCAATGCAGCTGAGCTGTGGAGCTTCAATTTGCCAGATATATGAAGTAAATGCTGTTTCCAGAAATTAGTGGTTGGTAGTCCAGAAGATTAGTCCTTTGTTTACTCACAGAAAAGGTACAGGAGAGGCCAACACAGAGACTTCCTTGTGCATTATGCTGAGGCATTCCCTTCTCAAATAAATACCCAAACAAACCTGCTAGCTGACTGGGAGTAGACATCTCCCAGGAAAACAAAAAAAAAATGCTGGGGAAGATCAGAATCTGCAATTTGCCTTAGCTCCCAGCCTTCTTGAACAAGATCTCTACAAAGCTGTTCAGAAAATTCGAAATGTTGTGGGCTGGGAGCTGCTCTTTTGCTGAGGCTCAGCTGTCAAAATTAATTGCTACTTACTTACCTACATCCGTATCTCCAAAACATTTGATGGAGCTTAGTCCTACTGCAGAATGGGCCAGAGGAGCACTATAGGGACATATTTTTTCCTAGTCTAACAGTTCATTTTGCTATTTCTTCAGACTCAGTGTTAGGACTAGTTTGTAGTGTATAGGCACAGAAAATGAAGTAGCCTCTTACCACAACTCAAGATGTGACAAAGATCCTCTTATCACATCCTATAAGTGGAAGAGCCTCTCAACAGAAGTCCATCACAGCTTAACTAGGGCTAGCTGCCTCATTTTTTGGTGGGTTCCTATTGGGGGTGAGCAGGTGCTACAAGAGATCTGGAGAGGGACTTTGTACTAGGACATGTGTGACGAGACTGGAGGAATGGTTACAAACTGAACAAGAGTACATTTAGATTTGATGTAAGAAAGAAATTCTTTACCCAGAGGGTAGTAAACAGGTGGAACAAGTCAACTGGAGCCTGGAGAAGTTATGGATGCTCTGTCTCTGAAAGCATTCAAGGCCATGTTGGATAGGGATTTGAGCAACTTGTCTAGACAGGTGTCCTGCCCACGGCACAAGGGTTGGAACTAGATGGTCTTTAAGGTACCTCCCAACCCAAACTGTTCTGTGATTCTCTGATATGTGCTGGATCTTGATCTTTCTGCATTGCCTGCCTCTCAGGAATTTTAATTTATAGATATTTGTGTTACGTGCAATCTTCAAGTCTAGAGTTAAATATTTGATTTTCAGCTTGATAAAAGCTTTGTTTTTGCAAAATTTGTGAAACAGAGGTAGCTCCAACCCCGAGGCAAAGGACAGAACATAGACAGAATAGGACTTTACACTGTCAGATCTTGAAGAAACTCATATCCCTCCTGCCTCTCTTAAAACCTGTGCTGGACACTAAAGTCCTTTCAATTCTGCTTCTACCTCTGTTCTTACTTAAAAACATAAACAGTGAAACTAAATGAAGAGAAATGGTGACAGTTTGGGCTGCCAGAAGTAAGTATAAAGAGTGTTTCTTAGTATTAGACGCTTTTCTAGTCCAGAGCATAGAGAAAAGATGTAAATGTCTCAGAAGAAATTAAGTTTCTGTTCCTCTGTGTCTCCTGCTGGTTGCCAAATGTTATGGAAGTCCGCCTGAGGCTCACTAACACTAAAACTATTATCTATCTAAATCTGGGACAGGAGAAGTTGCATTCATGTGTTCATTAGAGCTATTCTGGCAATAGAAAATGAGAGTTTCTGAGGCTATGTTACATCAGAGACAATTACTTTTTCAGTATCACAGTGCTGCTGTGGCAATAGCAACACTGCAGGTTGCCCATCTCATGTTAAATTGAACCAAAACCTGCTGCATACTATGACAACAACTCCCAGTACCCAGGCTCTGCCACTTAAAACCACCTGGGTTATCTTCTCTGCACTCTCTGCCTGTAGAAGGCCACAATGTCAAGAAATAGAAGAATTCCTATGCTGCAGGAATTCTACTGCATTGCTGGCTATAACCTAGAGAGCTGAACAAAGGACCTGATAAATTTCAACTCAATTCTGGTTTTAGGAGTGGTCACACAACTAGTGCAGAAACAGTTAAATTGCTGTTAAGTTTCCAAAACATAATTTAGTATCATCCTTCAAAAGTGATTTTTCCCGTAGCCAGAAAACAGTACTTTCATCCTTTGAGATATATTTTCCCAAATAGAAAGGAACAATGTTACTGAATATTTGCAATGTAAGGTTGATTTTTTGTTTGTTTGTTTTTGTTCTTCCTTTTTATTTTATTTGCCACTGGTTGCTATGTTTTGAAATTAGATTCTTCATCATCTGTATTGCCATGAAATTTGAAAACCTGAGAAAAAGATCAAGTCTCCTTAGTGTCAAGCAATATAACTGAGGAGGAAAAAAGTGTCTGTGTGGGTTCACAAATCCACCCTCTGTGAGAGGCAAAATATGGCTACATCCAAAACAATAGGTCCAGTAACCCAGTACTGACCAGGATATCTCGGACAATTGCCTCAGCACATTGGCAGCTTAGATTTTGACAAGTTTTCTGAAAAAATTAATTGTACATGGGAATCAGAAGAACAGATTTTTGTGATTGGTTATAGAGAATTTTCTAGTGCTAAATACCTAATGGAAAGGGTAGCATGAAATAAAAAATGAACGTTCTCATTTCTACTCCAAGGCAAACCACAGAGGAAGGACCTGGTTAGTCAGTGGTGGCAGATGTTGAGAAGGGAAGATAAGGAGTCAGTGGGGAAAAGTGGAGAGAGAGAGGAAATGGAAGAAGAAAGGCTGATTATTACAGCTTGGAGAGTATGGGAGAAGAAAAGAGCAGCAGAAAGACTATCAGGTAGGCCTAGGTGTGTAGCATAGCCAGAAGCTGAAGGCATCAGGTCGTGTTGAGTTCAACAGTGCCAGATCACTGTAGAACAGATTCTGGGTCTCAAGAAACAATACAGGAGAGTAACAGGGATGAGATGATGATGGCATTAAGGGCACCAGATGTATGAGAAGTGTGAGGCTGGAGAGAAGCCAGAGCTGGTAGCAAGGTGAAGGGACAGGCCAGGCAAAAGCTGGGTGACAGGGGTATGGAATTTGCATTTAGCTTGATGCAAGAGAGGGAGAGATTGAATTGGAAAGGGTAAAACAAAATCAGCCACAAAAGCATGATCCCAAAGGGGAAAGGAGAAGGACTGAGAAAAGAGAAATGAGAGAAGAAATAAATGCTGGGAACTGTATTGCGTATAAAGAGAATGGTAAATGGCAGTCAGGAAAGAAAGGGGAACATGCTGAAAATCCTTGAGTGAACAGATCTGAGAAATCTGATAGAACATTCTGCAACTGCAGCAATTTCCTGTGTTTTCCTATTTATAGGAATGACCCAGATAAAATTGCAGTGTTCCTCATCTTACTTTTCTAGTAAAATATTGACATTTATTTTGTGTGTGAAGAGGATGTGCATGAGTAAATATTTCAAACAAGGAAATGGCATTAGTTTATCCAGTCCTTACTGCCTCTCCAGATACTCAGTATTTCAGAGGCTGTGTCATGAAAGAAATAGCCTTTTGTTTGGTGCAGGAGTATTATATTAAATTGTGCTCGGAAAATATCTTCCTTCACAAATATGGGAGCAACTCACACAATAACTCCTAAGAATTTCATATTTGCATGTGAACCAAGCCTTTGTACCTGACTATCATTACACAGCTCCAGTTTTCCTCTGCATGAAACTGGCACGAGTAGGCTTATCCTACCACAGTACTGCACCAGTGAAAGACAGATTCTCACCTCCTAATTGCATGCACCTCTTAAATGCTCCTTATGGAGCATTTCCCATTGTATGGACTTGTGCCATTTGGAATTTAAAGAGCTTTCTGTAAATTTATATATGGTTTTCATTTTCTAAAACAAACAAACAATTCTCCAGGCATTCAAAAAACTGAGCTAGAGAAGAGGGAAAAGTTGAATGGGCAGATTTACATCTGCATTTTTTCCAGAGTTTGGGTTTGGCTCATTATAGGCAAAATGTAGCCACAAAAATGGAATGCAAATGAACACCATTAATATGCAAGCCTACCCTTGTCCAAAAATGACGCTGCAAGGAAGAAAATAAAAATCCAAGGTAGATCCCTCAAGTCACTGTGCATTCATGTTTTCAGACAGAGAATTTAGTCATCAAATGTGCTGTTGGTGGAGCATGCTCAAAACTGCTGCTCTTTTGGAACCCTGGGGATGTGTGAGAGCATGGCAAGATCTCCCTATAGCTGTGAATCAATATATCACAAACTTCACCAGAGAGGACCCCTTTGAAGATCAGCAGTCAACTGAATCTTATGCTGCTGTTATTTAGTCTGGTATGTCTTGTCGGAGACTGAGAAAGGAGATGACAGTTTTCTGAGATAAACCCTGACCTGAGGCTACCCATTCACTCATCTGTTTTGGGAGGCCATTTGTTACAAACTTATGTTCTACATACACAGAGTTTGCCTTTCATCTTCTTCGCCCTTCAGAGGTCATTTTATAAGTTTCCTCTTAATACCATCAGCCTTTTGGGTGAGCTGGGACAGATGAACACCATTGAGGAGGGGGGACACTATCCTGTGTTTTCAAATTCTGCCATGACTCTTTTGTGGCTTATTACTATTACTCATTAATCCTAGACAAAGAGGAATGCAGAGTACCTTGGTGCCAAATCAAGAACTGAAACCACACCACCATCATGCACAAAGCTATGTGATTTAAAACCATATCATTTTAAAGAATAGCCATGCTGAGTTTTTCTTACTTTTTCTTTTTTAATTAATTGAGGGTTCTTATGCTTTGGACTTCACAGTGGTGTGCCTAAAATCTCTTAGCTTTGACTTAAATGAAAGCTGAGATTTCTCAGTACTCATTGAACTTCTGAGGAAGCCTTTAGTAATAATGAATTGTAAGGCTGACTCTGAAGTCAGCAGAACTGGTTACAACACACAAATGCCCTAGAGATCCAGCCTAAATTAGAGCAAAGTTGTGCTCCCAGCTGTAGTGGTATGAGTGTGGAGTAGCAGACATAAAGATTTACTCCACAAAAAATGAAAGCATACATATACTGAAATGAGAAGATACGTATGTACAGGGTTTTTTCTGTATTGCTAATTTAAAACAAAATAAAACCTAGAGAAACTGGAATAAATAATACTATTTTGTAAAAGCACAGACTCTTTTCCAATTAAAAATGGATTGAGATATTAGCCAGTGATGTTGTCCAGACAAATATTGTAATCTTGAATGTATCCTTGAGCCAATAGTTGTTACAGCCAACTATTGAGGGTGTATTCATCCCAGTAAATTTAGTGAAGAGACCCAAACCAGCAAGTTCCACACATTGTGCATCCCAGGATTCATTAGCTGGAGGGTACTCTGTGCCAGCACTTGGCTGACGTGGCTTTTAAGCTTGTTTTCTGGCACTTCTGGATGTTGACTAGACAGAGGGGGGTATGAAATTCAATGTTTCTGTATCTCCCATATTATAAGTGTCTGCTTCACAACTTGCACATCCAAACCAAATTCAGATAATAGTTTTTGCTTGTAATCCTTCACTTCTGGTGACTGGCTGAGCAGTAGCTGTAGATCATGGGTTCATACTCCTCTTTAACCTCCTTAGGAAAACCAGACACAGTCGGAAGAAACCTTTCCAATATTTATGAGTAGATGGCAAGGATAGCTTCTTTGTAAAGGGTGTAGCAAACAAATAAAGCATCTGTTGCCTTTTGTTCTTACCTTTTATAATCCTAGTTGTATGTTTAATGCAGAATATGCTATATATTTTATATTATATATATGTGTGTGTGTGTGTGTGTGTGTGTGTGTGTGTATAATATTTTGGTGGATTCTTGATTTTATTGCTGTCAAAGGCTTTCAAATTGGATATAATTATGTAATGTGAGGAATATGCAATATCCTGCTACATGAAAATCATCACTGCCCACCACAATATTATACAAATTTATATTATATAATTAGTATCATATATCATATCATATATCATATCATATAATATAATGCAATACAATATAATGAAATACTGACTCACAGCTGACATGCTGTTGCTTGTTAACTGAGAAACCTCTCCAGAGCAAGTCAGAACAGGAATAAAAGCAGTGAAATATAGCTGTGAGTGAGTAACATGGAAGGTACACAGTCATTAGAGAGTAAGTAAACTATAAGTGGTTTTTAGAAGTCCCAAGGATTCCTGGCTGCCAGTTGTCAGAGCTGAAAACATGGATTGAACAGGACATGCAGAGTCAGCTAACGCCGTGCCAGTCCTCCAGGAAAAGGGAACTCGAGCACCAGTAGGAATGCAGCTGAAGGGCCAATGAAGTCCCTTTGGCTTCTGCTGACTGCTTCATACCTCACTGATTTTTTCCCTCCATTCAATAATAACTTAATCTCTCTCTGTTTCCTTTGTGCAATATCCTGTATTTATGTAACTCCATAACCAGGGCAGTTACAGCACCTGAAGTGGAATATCTGCCCCTTGGTCCCTCCCTTCAGTGTTGCTGTTCTATGGTGAAGGCAGGGTTGGGTACTAATCACTTGCAGAGGGGCTGCCAGCTTCAGACTCTCTCCTAGGTCTTCAAATACATACTTCAATCCAGCTACATAAATCAGACCTCTCTGGGCTTACTGTCCAGCCTGCAGCTGAACTTATTTTTCCTTTTCTGCTTACTGAAACCTGCAATTGGACATATTAGCCAGTCAAAAGGATAAAGTCTTTACCTCTTCCCTGCAGATTTTTTTCATTTTCTAAGGAGTAGCCAGACACTTCTAGCTTTGTCAGGGAAGGTGAATTACAGAGGCAATTCCTTTTATCCCTTCCTACTTTTCTCTTCCTGCCCCTCAAAACAAGAAACAAAATTATTCCTATTAAGGTAACAGCAGAAAAACCAGACCAAATTGCTTTACTGCAGTGGTTCAATGTACACTCTACACAGAAATTGCCTGGTTGATGGGCTGTTTGCCTTATATTGAGGGAAAGAATATAGATTTCAGAGTAAGCTCTTACAAAAACATAGACTTCTATGGCAGAGCTAAACTGTAAGCAGCCCGCTAAAAGCCATATATGAACTCCATGACAGTTCATATTACAGTTATAAATATAAAAGGGATAGAAAAGACCTCGCCTGACACCCTGACTGTTTTTTTGCAAGTGTTACTTTGCACTCTTACAAGTCAAGTGAAAATTCCCAAACGCTGGCTGCCGTCCAGTGATCTTTCCCCACGGCCTGGCTCGCCACCTTGGCAGCGTTCGAAGCGCAGTGGTGCGTTGTAATTGGTGGTTTTTCTGAGCCCATGCACATGGCCAGTGTCGTCAGGGAGCATTACTGGGGACAGCAGTGACTTCAAGCCTTGCTCCAAGGCTCTTGGCAGCACGGGATACATGTGCCTGCTGCACCCTATGCCTGCACCCCAGCCAGCCAGACAGACACCAGCCTGCCAGACACGCACCAGACAAGCTGGATGTTGGAGAAATGGTGTCACCCAAGTCTGTGTCACCTCATCTAGGTGGCCAAATCCTTGGGTTAGGGATGGGAGCATTTCACTTCTTGTTTCAATGTGACCTTCTGAACCTGCTTCCAAGTTGTCTGCAGCACAGCATCAGGTGTTCTGCTATCTGAAATACATATGGCAGGGAGTCCACCAGGTCACCTGCAGTGGCACATACCCGATGGTACTGACACTTCTGTGTCTCAGTTCCTTCTGGGTAGGGTTACCACAGGCTTTGAGGGACATATTCACCCTTTGAAAAAGTCATTGGGGACCCACTGAGCAAAGATGTCCTTGAGATAATCTGAGTATCACCCTACTGTGACAACTCTCAGAGCAACAGAAGCCAGCAATGAGGTGTCTGCACAGGCCACTCCTGCAACTCAGAGAAGAAAAAGGGGCCAGAGACCAACATCTCAAACATGTCTTTTGTCATCTCTCATCCCCCCTCCCCCCTATGGAACTTTCTACTTATTTCAAGACATAGTGAGAATCCCAGATTGCTGCAGCTTTGTCCCCTTCTCATGAGCCCTGGGGACACAGCATGGTCTTTTCTGTAACTTCAGTCTCCCAGATTCAAAGCAGGATGGGGTGTTTGTGATTTTTATTTACTGAGTGCACCACACACAGAAGATGAGAAATGCTGGGGATATGAGGTTGGAAAGGATTCTTCCCTTGAATATATATTGTGGAATGAAGAAAGCCTCCTCAGTGACTCAAGAGCAGCTTCCTTGATGACAGCAAGAGAACACAACTGTTTAGGGCTTTTCTAAGAAACTTCTGCTACCACAGCAGCCAGGACTTCTTGAGAAAAAGGTTGTTTCTATGCCACAGGAAGAAATGGTACTAAAATTTGTCATGAAGGTCAGGATAATAATCCAGGCCAGAAGTTCTTAATATTTTGGGGTTCATCACTAAGTAAACAAGAAGGAATGAGTCACCAGTAGCCCAAACTCTATGAAAAGACAAAAAAAATCGAGCCTCAAAAATTAATAAAAGCTTTTCCTTGTGCTCTGTAGTCCTGTGGCAGATACGAGGCTTTGTAGGACTCCATGTGAAGTGCAGCTTGTGAGTGACAGAACGAAGAGGACTTGATTAAACTTGCAACACAGACACAAGCTAAAGGAGAAGGAGAAATGGATAGGATATTTTGATAGACATGGGGCAACTGTGTCCTCTCCTTCTGTTTGGAAAGTATTTTAGTTAGCCTGTGAAGCAAACAAGACAGTATGTCTGAGATAAAAAACTCTTTTCCTGCTTCTTCAAAATCAAAACTTGTCAATGTTTAGGAAAATAGAAGGGAAAAAATTTAATGTGTACCTAGAAGAGCCATTCTTTTTGATGGAAAATAATAAATACAGCAATGCTTTGTTTAGGATTAGGAGTCAAAGTGTGTGTGTGCTGGCATACAGATAATTTCTGAGAATATCAGGGATGAAAAGAAGCCTTTCCTCACACCTGTGAGCTTTCATAAGGGAGCAGAGATCACACAGCTCCCTGCCCTCACTGTCAGGCATTGCCCAGTGACAGTGCAGTGTTTTACTTTCCATTGAAGACAGAAACACCCCAAGACAATTCTTCACCAGGCAGCCAGCAGGAAATACATCTTGGTTTGGTCTGGCCACATTATGCACACAGTTAATCCCTGTAACTCCCATCACAATTAAAAACTCTGGTTTAGATCCTAGGAAGACACTGCTTTGCAATTTTAACAACCCAATTATTTTTACAGTAGCTGTTACATCAAGATTTGGCTTCCAAACTCTTCTTTGCAGGTCAGACAGATCCCTACAAGGGCAGGGACTGTCACTGCTGGCTGTGCAGGTGCCAGCAGTGGCACCTGCTAGACACAAGTGCCATTTTCTGGCTGCTCCTTCAGGCAGGTGACTGAGAAATGAGCAGTTCAGTTGGGGACATGCTGTTGCAAGATGTAGTCACTGCTTTCCAGACACCAGACTGTTACAGCTCTTATCTAAAAGTGCCCTACATCAGCAGCAGTAGTCTAAGTTCAAGTGTGACTCCAAAGCCTGCATGCTGCCTGGGTGCTGGGGTACAGCTGCAGCCCCCTCTGTCCCTCCCCCAGTGGGTGTTTGGTCAGTGAACAAGCCTCAGCATGAGCCCAGTCAGCATTTCTGCAGGCAGATGGTCTTGAGACCAGAGAAAACTTTCTCACCTAACTTGCTGACTCAGGATGCTTCAAGGCAATGATTTCATGTCCCTTTCCTCTAATACTTTCTCTCCTTTCAGGAAACAACTGTTTATTGCTTGTTGGTTGGCAACTTGGTTACACTGCTGGTTTTGAAATCAAAGGCATCAGTAGCAGTTATGCTCTGTCATTTCTGTGCTGACCTTCAAACTATTCTCAGCTAAGGGCCATCTGCAATTGTATTCTGGCGAACCAGTCACGGATAACATTTCTATTCCATAAGAATTCACAGCAATTTGACATTTATTTTCATTCTGAACTGGAATGAAAACTCAACACACTCAAAGCAGACTTTCCCTGTCATTGAAATTCTTAGCGCTGCCTCAAGGAAAATCTTTTTTTATCCATAACACTGCAGCATTTGATAAGGTAACAGTATTTGCCTTCAGTAATGCTGAGAAGTTGAAGTATAATGTTGGAAAAAAATTATGAAATATTAATAAGTTAAATTTAGTTTAGTGATACATTTAGATATATAGACTTCACAATGAAACACAAGAATATACCTAAATGAGGAATTCAAACTATTTTGAGTGCCTCAAGCATATTTGGGGAAATAGGGACAGGGGATTTGAATCCGGATTTGAAAATGTAGTGGTATTTAACATATTTTTGTGGCATCATATTTCTGACAAGAGATATTTTTCTGTCTTCTGCCCAAAATCTATGGCTGTTTCTAATATTCAGATGGTGTCCTGGTTTAGCTAAACAGAGTGTCTTACCCTGCTCCTTAGTGCAAGAGTTCTAGCTTCCCTTCCTTTTCTTGTAGATTCTGGGACTGTTTCTGGGTGCATGATGGTGACTGGCCGTCTTCTGCTGGACTCCTCAGCTGAGCTCTGTGACAGACTTTTACAGCTCCCTGCTGCAATATGCTGCCAAATCCCTACCCAGAAAGGTCTCCTAGGTTGTCCATGTCCTGGCTGTTTGAAAGATCTGTGTGAGCACTGACCCACTGACTTGCCCACATCCCCTTGCCTTGACTAGCAGCAGTTCTGCTGCTTCTCCTTTTCCCACTGCTGTCAACGCTGGCATTAAAAAAAAAAAAAAAAAAAAAAAAAAAATGGAGCTGCTCTGTCACGATATATAATCAGACACTAAGTGCAGAAAATGTCTGACTTCAGACCCTCGCTTCAGGAAAAAACTTATTAGGCCAGCATTCAGCATTAACCTGCACTTTTCCCTAATTAGATTTTGTTTTGTGCTTCAAATATAATTTCCTTTCTCCATGGTATTTAACAGCATGGGCCTCTATCACACCAGAGAGTGCTTGTCCCTTCTTGAGATAGACAAGATGGTTGCAGTGAGAGGACTTGGACACACCTTTTACAAGTAAAAACACTCTGTGGCCTAGTGGTAAGACAAGAAAATAGAAATGTCATGACAGTTTCTCTCTCATGGCATCCAGACTGACTGTCTTTCTGGAAATCCCAGTAGGTTTGTCAATTCCATTGGACTTTGGGGAAGAAATGTATAAGATGTGGCTAAAGAAGTTGATTTTGGGAAGTGATTCTGGGGCATTAGCACTGCCTGCTTTCTGGATCATGGTTAAACCTTACAAGAGCGCCCAAAACCTTAGAAGAGTGCTCATACTGCTGGACAGATACATTTTGTGTAAACTAGTAGTAAAAAGGGTTTAGGAAACAATTCAGATTTGTGAGCTTCCACTCCTTCTGCTGTGGGGTACCAGATTTCATGTTTTCATGCATGATGTCCCATGCTGTTTGTACCTTTGTGTTTGACAAAATGTTTCAAAAAGAGAGCAAAGATTCTTGGCCTTTTTTTTGCCATGGAGGTACTATGTACAAGTAGGATAGACCACTGCACTGATGTCAACAAGATTTAAAAGAAGGGAAAACTGAGACTAGTTCAAGGTTGTGGCAGACCTGTCAGATAAACTTATCCAAGCATGAAAGGAGGTACCTAATATTTTCATTCAAGGTAGGATATGAAAGTAATGAAAGGCTAAAAACAAACCCAAGAACAGATTTAGGCATAGTGACAGTTGTAACTGTCTGATACTTAAAGCCTTTTGGAATGTGCTTGTGTATTTTGCATTAAAATGTCAATAAATAAAACACATAAAGGTAGTGCATCTCTCTTTCAAGAGATCTCACTGAGATACAGTGATGTTCTTCCAGTTTGCCATTGCTCTCCAGACTTGTGATCTTCCTCTTGTGCTGACGGTTCCTAGTTTTGGCTAGGTGACACCTCACAGTTACCAAGCCTCCTTCCATGAACCATCTTCTGAGGATATGGCAGGTGACACCATGTTCTCCTCAGCCTGAAGAGACCTGCGAACACACAGGTCTTTGCACTCTAGGTAAGTGCTTTAATCACAAGCATTTAGCACAAATAGGAGCAGTAACATCTCATCCAGGATCAGCAGCAGGTAGGGCCTGTGAAAAAAATAAAGAGATGGCTGCCTGTGCTTGAAAGGGTGGCTCAGGTGCCTCAAGTTTTGGAAAGAACAGAAAGAACAGTTTTCTCTTTCTCCTTGACGTACCCTTCAGAGCGAGCCGGAGGAGAACATCTCAGCCCCTGTGTGTGATAGTGCTTCAGACAAATCCCACTCTTTGATCTTTGCCTCTCGGCTGTCTTGTGGGCTCTGGTGTTGTGTGTCCAATCTTCCCATCTCTGAACACTCTGTTTGCAATGCTGGGAAAATAAGTGGTGCTTACAAGGCTGTGAATTCTGCTCTCATAGCCAAGACCTTCAACACTAGAGTGTAGCAATGTGTGGTAACATCTCGCCTATATAATCTTTAGTTCATGGAAGTAGAAAAATAGCCTCTGGAAAAAAGTGCTATCATAAAACAGGTGTGGGAGTGGTAATAATTTTTTTCCCTGCTGACCAGTACATCTCAAATTGTCATTTCAATTAAGACAAAAATACTACAAATATTTGGGCAGAGCTCTAAACAGAACTCACCTGTAAATTCACCATAATCCAAGAAATAAGCCTGAGACCCCATATCCAGACTATCTACTCCCAAGCATAAATTTCTCTTCCAGAATTAGGAATGAAGGAAATTCTAAGAAACAAATGTGCTCTTCATCTTTTCTCACCTTCTAAGCTGTAAACTTTTTCTGACATGAGTTATCTCTTTTGATGCTTTGGTACAAAGCTGGCAGAACAGAATCCGTATAACAGAATTTTAAAATGTGGAGTTTTAATTTAGTATAAATGTTTACTGCTTCTGGAGACAAATTCTATGGATGGGAGTCACCATTTACAGAGTCGATCTTGAACACTTTATCAGCTGGTATCACTACAAATATTGAAGGGTTTTCCTGCAGTTTCCATTTTTCACCCCCCTTTTTCTTGTTTCCTTCTCCTTTGAAATGCTTCATTTTGCACGTCTCTCATTGTCAAACGTTTTTAAATTGCTTCTGGCAGAAACGTTTTATAAGTGGGGAGGATGCCCCAGGCTTCTTCCCGGAAAATAGGAGACTCTGTGTGTGGGGAGGCTGACGCCAGCTATGCAAACCTTGTAGCTTTGCATTAAATAAAAGTATTTCTTTGAGTAAACAATGGAATCCATTATTTACAGACTGTATTGTAAACATCTGTGGCAGAGAAGTCTTCTTATTGTATGCCTGTAATGACAAGGGCAAACCCAGCACAGGAAGAAGGAAGGACCAACCCACTTAACAGAATGAGACTTATTTGAATTCATTTTAAAGCCACTAACAAACAATCAATGGTTTAGCTGACGCAGGACATAAGCAAAAAAGAAATATTAGGATACCTACGTGACATTCTGATTCCATCAAAACAAGCAGGATGTTTGAAACTGGCATTAGAGGTCAAAGCTCAGTTTCTAATATTTTTCTTAAAAAAACCCCAAAGCAAAACAACTAAAATTGCTCAGCTTATATTGCAAAAAGAGTGTTAAAACTATGGCTTTCTGACTGATTGAGATACTTAACACACTTTTTTTAGACACTTTGATAACTACAGAAAAAATATGAATACTGTGCTGCCTCTAAAAAAGGAAATAAAATGATTCCTTTATGGACCTTGGCAAAGGACATTTCCACATTGTTACTGGCTGGCTGAGCTCTTGGCCTTAGGTCATCTGTTGTTTCAACTAGTCATTAGTGCTTTTGACTTCAGTGGTTGTCATTGCCTTGGAACGGCACTGAGGAGAGATTGTCCACCATTCTTTGCCATGTTTTACCAAAGGCAGTCTTCCAGGAAAACCCCACACCGTCTCTGCTGTGTAGCTCATCCCAGCTCCGAAGCTCCAAAGAATGTTGGGGAAAATGTTTGCTGCCATTTTTTTACAGAAGACTGAATTTGTTCTGGTTTTTCCCTCCCCAAAATGGTCCCTACTTCAGCTGTTGAAAGTAGCCAGAATTAGAATTCAGATTTGGTTCTCTCCTTTTATTATATAAATTTTGTTTTCACACGGTTAATCAGATACAAAAATCTGTTTTTACATTCTTGTATCATCAAACCTTTTCCTAATTTATATTGCCTGTTGTAGCTAATCCATTTGCAGTCAAAGCCTTCTTGTCTTTGCTGACACTCTGTTGAGGCTGGCCAGATCACCAGATGCTTTTCACTTTTCACAGGCTTTAGACAATGCAGATCTTGGTGGAACTGGGGTTACTGTCACCAGCACAAGATGTAAAAACCTGAATGTGCCTCTGCAAAACTCTACCCCAACTAATGTTTTTAAGCTAGTTTTAGCTAAAAAAAAGGTTACCTTTCCCCACGCTCCAGAGAAACAAGTCACAGAATGTAGAATAAATGTTATTTCTTACATGCTAATATCTTGCCTGTCTGTAGGAAGCTTGTAGGAGGCAGTGGGAGGTTAGTCTTCAAGAATACTTCGGACTACTCAACTTTGCCTCAGCAAGAAAAATGTTAGTGATACTCTCTATATCAGCAGTTATTAAATAGTGCATGATTACTGGCTAAAGCCACTGTTATAAACAGTTGTACTTAAGAAAACTAAGCCAAGAATTTTCCTTCTTCTCACTGTCTAAACTTTTTCATTTAAAGCTCATCAGTTACAAACTTGCAAACATCAGTGAATACATTTGAACAAGCTAAAAATGATGTTTCTATGTAAATTTTCTTTTATTACCATCTTTCAGCCAGTAGGAAGTCTTTTCTGGGACATCAGTCAGAATGTTGCAAAAATGAAGAGGATTTTGTTACTCACAGTGAGCCATACTGTGTCTTATCTGTCTTTACAGGACTCCAAATATAGGACTAACACAAGACCCTGTGAGATTTTTTTGCCAAATTTCTAATGAAATTTTTGTTTTCCTTTCTTTCTGATTTTTTAAGGTAAAGATACTTAACAGAGTGGGTTGATTTACTGAACACAAATTATTGCATGGACAACTACGTATGGCACAAGTGAGCACACTTGCTCTATTCATTGGACTGTGACACTCCTGTCATACCAGGAGTGGATCTTGCCTGGAGCTGTTAGCCAAGAACAATCTCTTCAGCAAAAAGGATTTTCTAGTGGCTAACAAAACAATTATTCTAATTGTACAAGCTAAAAACTGGTCAAGACATAGATACAGAGAAGCTGGAGATGGTTTGCCCATTTAATTCCTTCCTGTAGCAATGTAAGAGTGTTCCCTACACAGCAATTTATGAAATGCAGATTTTATGCAATCTAGCCTGATTTTAAACACCATAACTTTGCAGTTTTCCACACACTTTTCTTGGGATGCTGTTCACAGTCTAACAGACTGTAAGAAATAATTTTTGCTTTTTAACCTACAGTTTCTTTTTCAGGTGTAAATCATGACTGTCAATACACCTCAATGATTCTGTCTCCTCTCACCTTGTAGAACCCCCGGGACCTTCTGGGACAACATCACTGAAACCATCACATTCCTGCTAGACAGGCTATCTGGATTTAGCATTTTCAACTGGACCACAAATCACTGTTGGCAAATATGAAGGAAAAGAGGACAGGAAAATATAAACTGGTTAAAAAATGCAAGCTTATAACCGTATTCTTCAATAGATTAAAATGTTACCTCTGTGATCCAGGGTAGCACTTGCATGTTTTTAAGCCCAGTTCTGGCTATAGTCAGGTAGACATTGACTGGCCTAAAGCTGTGTCAGTACCAGCAGAAAAGACCCAATGGGTGACTGTGGCAACGTCATCCAATGCTTTCTTTTGCAGAGTTCACAGCTGGTGACCCTTGCTCAGTGCCTAATCCCAAAGGTCCCATTTTCCTAAGTATTTATTTTTAAAATATTCACTTAAAGGAATGGGACAAAAAATGTGGAATGTGTCCTGGACACCCATAGGAAAGGAAATGCTTTAGAAATTGCTGTGAATGCCAGCAAATCTGCTACACTGAACTTGGAAAGTCCAGTCCTGGATTGTCACACCCTATAAGAACCCTGGTACATTTTCCAACAGAATGAATGTAAAACAAAATTTAGTGGATGATATTTTTTTTCCTTTTTTTTTTTTTCCTCAGAGTAGTTCTTAAAAGTCTTTAACATAGCCAAATAAAATTCCTAGTAATGATGAAAAGATTTAGGCTCATGTGGCAACTTGTATTTAACTGCCTTAATGAAAAAAGGGCAAAAAAATTATATTTTTTCCAGAAGTATAGTAATTTTTTATTCACTCTTAGAACAGGAATCATTTATATGCTAATGGTACATAAATTAGCAAATCTCCTTCAAATATTAACATTATGTATAACATCATGAATTTTATGTGAAAACTGAGGAACATGATGTTCTTTTGTCATTGTATATGCATGCATTTCTCACCTGAAAATAAAAGCCACTAGTGGTGATAGTTTCAGTCCAGTTTAATCCATTGTTTTCTCCAGCATAACCAATGATCCAGTCTTTTAAGGGAGCCTAGGACAGGCACTTGTCTTAGTCTAGCCTGACAGTCCTGGAAAGGGAATAAATACAACACCAGTATTGTTAGGAAATGTAAGAGTAACCTCAGGTTTGCAGTGCAGAAAGGAAAGGAGGATTTTGCTTTAAGTGTTTTGGAATCATTAGAATCAGAGAACCATTAGATTGGAAAAGGTCTCTAAGATCATCAAGTCCAACCATTAACCTAGTATTTCCTTGTCCATGTTTTAGTTATATTTGTGAGGAGCACAAGCTTACTGTGCTCTTACATATTATACAGTCACTGCAGTGAAGGAAACTTTGACACAGACTACATCTAGCAGATGCACCGTAGAATTAAATAAGTCTAGGTCATGTTCATTTGGGAGCTGAAAAGTGGAATTAGAAAGTCACATTTACTCCTGAAAGACAGTTTATACAAACCAGTACCTGAGTATGAAATCTAATGAGGGACATTTAAGGACAAAAGTCCGTATTATAAAAAACGATGGAGAACAATGGAATTAGTGTCCTGCCTCACCTTTCACAAAGCTTTCAGTTCAGATGTGATGGAAAATGCCATTCCTACTGTGTTTCGTTACTGCCCAAGGACAGACATTTTTCTGGCTCCTTCTCTGCAGCTGTCTTACATCCTAGCTGCGTGGTTTTCATCCTTAATGTCAGATCCATGATAACATCATTAATAACATTAATTCATTATCCTATGGAAGTAAATTTCAATCCAGCAGAGGCAGCATCGGGAGGCATATGGCAAGAAGCCTGCAGCAAACTAATCTGCTGACAAACCCCTCCTATCTCTCAGCGCTTTGACTTTGCCAATGTCTTTTGTTTTTATCCGGTGCTTCAGCATATCACTTCGATTACGTGTGTTTGGAGAAGGGTAGGCTTCTGTAACATTTTCTCTGAAATTAAATCCCTGTGCTTTCATTCTAGAAGTGAAAATCCCTCCTAGAAATTCTTTCCAGCCTCTGAGTGCCCTTTATAGGTACCCTGCGGCTACAACCCTATCGTAACACAGACTCCTGTACGTCTCAACTCAGCTGTTCAAACACGTGATGACCTGGACAGTTAACACTCACTCAATCCTTTTATCTGTCCGCTTCAGCTCTTTAGAAACAGCTCTTCATTTTCTTCTTGTATCACGGCAAGTTTGAATCAGCATCTCTTCATTACAACACATCATCTCTGGGAAAAACACTTATAATTGTTAAGGGAATGAAGTAAACAAGCAAGCAAGTAAGCATTGACAGGTGCATGTAATCCAAAAGTTTAGTGTCACTGTGCTGGAACAGAGCTGCCTGAAAGAGAGAGGAAAGAGCAGAAGTTTTGTTCTTTAAGTTCCAACATTAGAATATCTCAAGGGACAGGTATGGTCTCTTTAGAGCAAATACACTCCTTTTGCATTTTGAGCCCATCTGCAAATGATTCAGAATGTGTTTCAAAACTTGAAATTTGTAAAGCTTTCTTCATTCTCCAACTGTACAATATAAAGAATTTTTCCATGGTATCCTATTGAAAAATGTGATGCTACACACAGACTGATCATCCATTTCACTTACTAGTCCTTTGCAAGGGCAAATGGGGACAAAATGAAAAATATTATTCCAATTAAAAGGACAGTTGAAACAACTTGCTCAGAAATCAAAGTTCATGAAAGAGAGAAAAGAAGGAAAAACACCCCAAAGAATTGTTAATAAACTTTTCTATCCAAAACACCAACCTGAGCAATGAATTCAAATTTCAAAAACAATGTAGATAACACTTTTCACCTGTCTTTGCACTGAATATTGCCACTGTGTTTTTAGTGCATCATCTGCTGCCTGGAGCTTCATGAACTGGAGAGATGTGCTATCATAACAAAACTCTGCTGTGACCTGTTTCATCACAGTCACATTTCTCCCCACATGTGGTGGCTTTTTGGTGGTTCATATAAGCAAATCATGCACACAGAGGTTAAAACTACATGATCCTGTCTGATAAAAAGCACAGCATAAAACCAAGCTATCCATAATATCTGTGTTATTAGAAGCTTTATGTCACTTTTTCCCATCAGATGGTGCCTGATCTTACGTCCGTCCAAGATTATGGCAAGATTCCCATTGCATCAGTGGATACGGGATCGGCCCCAAACTCACAACAAAAGGAAGCAAAGCAAGGAGACTGCAGGCATGTACACAGTGTGCAGAGTATACTCTCAGTGATTCACAGAAGTAGAGGTGTTGTGCTCCCTGGAATTAGTATTTTTCCTCAACCATGAAGGCTTCAACACAGAAGGAGTGGAAGGAGGTGGGTCTGTCATCCGAGTGGTTGTAACCATTAGGCAGAGACGTGGGCTCCAGCCCAGGCCCTGGGATACTGCACTCCTGTGTCTTCCATGGCAGAGATTCAGAGGGAAGGTGGGGAGGTGTAGCCCCCTGACAAATGTGAAATCTTGCAGCTAGGCCATCTCCTGGAGATGATGGAAAGGTAATTTCAATTGTAGAGTCCAAGGCCTTGCATTTTCATAGGAAGAAAGCATGTGGATGAAATAGATACCATTACTAGTTTTGGAGTCAGGGAGAGGGAGGCTTTGGACACAATTCACAAGCCACGTCCCAGATGAGGCCTCAGAGCACACACAGAGCCTGAAGATCCATTCTGAGGGAGGTATTAGATGAGGGAGGTGGTTGTTGAGAACAGGCACCTGCACAGTAAGTGTAGTCTTGTAAGTAGCAACATGTTAAGTTTGTAAATCTGAGACCTGTCTGACGGCTCTCATCCTAGACATGAGCTTCTTCTAAACTCAGTGTTCTCCTAAGGGTTGTCCAAACTGGCTTGGTGCTCCAGGGCAAACCTTTGAGTGATTCTCAAAAGACAAACTGTAGACAGGTCTTACCCAATGTGGATTTATTATGCTCAAGCACATTTCAAATCCCCAAAGCAGCAAATTTAGCCTTGTGATCCATCAGACTGTTCATTAGACAGTTGCCCTCTTCAGAACTCATGGGTGAATTTATATGAGTTGCAGTATCTTGTACTAGCAGGAGGTGATATTTAATGATAGATCGCAGACCAGCCTTGTCTTAACTGTTTATATAGATTCTCCATTCAAAAATGTTATTTTCCACTGTCTATGGAAACTCTGTGCCTATTTCCTAAGCCTATGATTTCACCATCATTCTTTGAGTCACCAACTTTCTCAGCATCTTTGCTTTGTGAATACAATGCTCAGAGGTACATCTAGCCAGCAAAATGACTGGGGGGGAAAAAAGACACCTTTTTTTTTCTCTTATCAAAATAGCCAAATTGGTATTTACTGCTGTTTGTGATGCTACTAATAGGAATAATGAAAAGATATGCAAAAGAGCTACATTAGCACAGCCAGGCTGGCTACAGATGTAGATATCCCTCACTTCAGCCTATGCATGACTGACTGACAGAGTTCTTAACTAAAGTCTCTTTATTCTTGCGCAAGCTACTCTGAATATTGCCCAAGCTGCTACTGAAGATACAATCTGAGCACAGTGACTGCTGCATTCCCAGGAACAAAGACAAAGTTTTAAGATGGCAAATTTGCATGCTTTTATCTGAAGGCAGAATCTGACTTTCAATATCTTGATCATAGGTGACATATTAAAGAGAAAGCATCAACATAACCTCAATTGCCCATTGTGACTTTGTGTACCTGACAAGCAGAAACCTTACCCTTTCACCTGTCACTGAAAATGATTTGATATGGAAATTAGGCTGGAATTCCAAAGGGCCATTGTCACAGTTATTCACACTGACTTCAATGACTATTGCCATAATAAACATCACTTGAGCTCCAAGTGTCCCGTCCTGATGGATTGCTTCATTAACTAATAATTGCAGGCTATTACCAGCTTGACCCTGTAGGGTGTGTGCTCTCTCCCCACCTGGCTACTAGTGAAGAAACCATCACTACTATTTTTAAAACTTTCTTCAGAAGTTCAGAAAGTTTCTTGCAATGCACTTTTTTATTTGTTAAAATAAAATTCCTCCAGTTTAAATAGTAAGTGTTCAGAGCGCGCCCATGTGTGTGTGTGTGTGTGTGTGTGTGTGTGCATGTGTGTGTGTCCCCATACAGCTCTGGGGATGATAGATCTATACTGTGTAATGCACTTTAGGATCATCTGAAGATTGTTTTATTCCAGTGGTCCAACACAAAGATGGTTTAGTTGAAATGCACACCATACTCTAAACATTTGCAAAAATATATATTCCTTTCAAAATACCAATAAACTTTTAAGAGAATTAGAAATGTTCTAATTGAAAGCAAAGCATTGGTCCCACAACACTAAAAAGTCATTTTGTGACTGTAATCACAGTAATAAGGTCTGCAGTTCTTGCAGAGCTGGATGAATGGCTGGAAACCAGCATATCTAGAAAGCAAATCAGTCCACAGATATTGCCCAGATATTCCAAACTCTCTTGGCTGACATACATGCAGTTCCTGTCCAAGGGTTAGACAATAATTCAGCACTTACTACCCTGAAGCCAAACCAGGACACAACACTGGACACATTGTTCTTCTTTAGAGTTTCCTCAGTACCCTGTGTAGTCCCAATCAGTCTGTCCCGACTCTTCCTGTTCCTGAATCATGCAGCTCCTCCAAGTCCCAAACAAAGGATGCTCAAAGCAAATAAAAAGATAGGCAGATAATGATATCTTCTAAATATTTGTTATGGGTGGGATTTTCCCCACCATCTGATATAGGGGAAAACCAGATAAGGCACAGTCACCTAAACCAAATGTCCCTAGAAGACAGTCAGCAGACAGGCTCTGATTTAAAGTATCAGAACACAGTAAATGTAATCAAAAGGGGATGAGTAAAGGGAAGCTCCTGACAATGGTCACTGGATTTGATATCTGATCATGCATCTGGGACCCATTTTTGCTGTTGTAGGAGCTTCATGAAAAGCACTTTGGTGCGTTAAGGATCATTCAAGTGGCAAGTGATTGCTAAGAGCACCCATGAAGGAGGGAGCTTAATAGGGAGATGAATGGAAAGGTGAAATATGTGGAAGGCCCAAATACCTATCTCAGCATAAACACAGCTAACATGAACCCCTTGACCTTTTGAATTGCCCACAATTGCTAGATGTTAAATACTTCTGAAGCAGTGCCATGCTGGTTTTGTTTTGCATAATTAAAGGAAGTTTGCATTCTAATTCCTTCATCTGTGGTGGTGTCACAAACCGCTGAAAGTCTAAGAGCAAATTATGCAAAGTGGAGGTATGACACAGCTTCCTGATCTGGTAATTTTGTGCTTATAAGATATACATACCTTTAAGTACCGTGTCTGAGGAACACCTCAGGCTCATCCTCAACTTGCTTAATTACTCAATTGAAGTCATTCCATATGTTTGACCCCACACTTCCTCAAGTGTTCCCACCATCGATCAGAAGGAGGTAGTCACAGACACAGGAAGCAATCATGTTACCAAAACAAACCCAGCTTACAATTTGATAGTTTCAGAGGTTACTTATGCCACACAGCCCTGGAAAATAATGGCAAAAGCACACTGATGAAGAGATTCAAGCCATAAGTATTTTTAATTATCAATTTAAAATAGATTTATTGTGCCTCCATACTACTTCATGCCTCATGTTTTCATCCACATAACTAACTTCCTGAAGCTGATTATGCTGTCATTTTTTTCTCCCTGGGGCTGAGTTAGAGCAAATCAAAATAACTAGAAAAGTTCTCACAGTGTGCAAACCAATGAGTGGTTAACAACTGAAGAGCATCTATTTGTCTGGGTCCTACTGCACTCTAGGAAATTTATTGAAAACAAGTTCTTAACAGATGATGTTGAATTTTCCCATGTGATTGCCTAATTTGTCTGGGTTGTTACTACACAGTCCAATACTATTGAAGCTGATGTATAGTCTCATTTCCCCTTATGGCTTTCACCCTTTGTTGTCTGCATTTAATACAATTTAATGCTCAAGCTACACAGCCCTGTGGATCTTTCTGTACTTGCAGTAATTGTATTTGAGCCTCCAAATGTTGTGGGCCCTTTTCAGATTTCCATGGTGTGCCTAGTTATGTGAGAGGCACTTGAGCTGAGGACATCCAGATGGAGACACTCAGCAGGAGGCAGAACAGATCAGGAGTAAAAAACATCTAAAAATAGTGTCTACATTTATAGTCGACCGGAAAAATAATGAGCTTTTTCTTGTTTTCTCTCTTGTTAGGACTGTGACCTCTTGGAAGTGGCATCTCCTTTTAGCACTTAGGTTTCCTTTGGGCACCATAGGGTTAATCATAGAGCCAGTGGCAAACCTGATTTTAGGTTTGATGTGACCACAGCCCTGCTAACAGCTCAATTAGCAGCCACTATCAAAAGGTGAAAGAATAAAGAATGAGTAAAAAGAGCTGTTGCTTGCTTGGCTTTGTTCTAATTAACTTTTCTGCCAGGAGCAGGTAACAACCTGCGCTTGAACATGGTTAGCAGTTCAATGCCGCTCCAGCCCGCAGTGACTGGGAAGCTGTTTTTCTCCAGCAGAGGATGATTCCCTGGAAAAACAGTCTGTGGCTTCATGCTCCAGAGCTGTTTCCAAGGGCTGAGTGGTCACCGGAGCTACGTCAGTAGGCAGGAAGTGGGGAAGCCAAAACACCCCAGGAGCAATTCAAATGCCTGTGCAGAGGCATCTGAGGTCATCTCTGACCATGCCACTTCACCTTCCTCTGCTGCTCAGAAGGGTCTGCTGTTGGACATGAGTCATAGATGTCTCCTTGGTACTGTCAGGCCTGGACACCCGGATTGCTCTGCTCGTGTTGTGATCATCCCAAAGGGGCGGAATTGTCTTTCTCACTGGCCTTCATCTCGTATCTGTGTTCTTCCAAAAAATAAACCTAGCCAGACACAAGGATCATAACCCTGCTTCTTGTACCCTGGCATCTTCATTGCCTTCCAGAGGCTACCAGAGACGTTTCAAAGCCTGAGGAGATTATTCTCATCTTCACCAAAAACCCTTATTGGCTACTTGGGTATTGCAACATTGTCTTTATATTTGCTCTTTATATTCGACAGAGCAGGAACAGCTGTCTCTGTTTTTTGATTATGTATGTGACATATGATTGGAAATTTGAAATGGTGAACAAACAAAACTTTTCAGTTCTGTGAAAAAGTTTGCTTGCTTAACATGGAGTATGGGACCACAGCATTTTTGCACAGGAACATTTCAATTCCAATGAAAATTTTCGATTTCATAGGAAGAAAGAAGCAAAAAAAAAAGTGGTTGTTACAAAGTGAAATTGAGAAAGAAAAACATTTTCATTTCAGCTCAGAATGTCAATTTATTATTTGAAGGACATGTTGTAACAGCATTCCTTCAGTCCAGACAAAACAGTTCTCTCTGTTTCTCTTCTAGTTTCTCCACTTTGCATATCTCTATCATTTGTCTAAAACCCAAATACTTAAAGACATCAACAACTGTGTAAAATTTATTGGGTAGCTTAGGGAGCCATTCTGGATTTTGTTCACATTCCACTTTAACAGTGACTGAAACTGATGGGAATTTAACTAGTAATTTCAACAGAAACAAGATCACGATCCTTCGATGGAAACGCCGTGACCTTCTTCCATAAACTTGCTTGTGTAGAATTTGTTTTCTTTCAGACTGTATGCATATGAAACCTATTCCAAGAAAGAGAGAGGGTAGGAGAGTTTCCTTTTCTTTTCAGTAAAGGATCATCTAAGGAGTCTCTCTGTAAACTAATGTGGAATGGGATTCACTTAAGTTTCCAGGCTCCTGTAGCCTGAAATCTGGACCACAGCAGCAATGTTCTCAGCACTAACAAGTACAGAGAAAATAAAGGTGTCAGTTTTGCAGTCTATGTAGAGAAGCAAATACGAGCTTGCATCTAATGCACTCAAGGATTAAGAACATATTTTGTATGTAATAGGTTTTTTTACAAATTCATAAATCCTGATTTCTTTAAAAAATAAATTTGCCAGTTCTGATGACGTGACAGGCCTTAATAAGCTATTCTGAGCATTTCTGCAAAACCTGTATCTAGTTGCTGTGTTACAGGTAAACAGTTGAACACCTCGCATGTGAGAAACAGAAAGGCAGCTGCCACTTACCTGCCCTCCTATCATGGTAGCAAACCTTGACTGGGAGATGTTCCTGTTTGTGCCAGTGCCTGCTACCTACACACAGCACCACTGGAATTCCAAAGCTTTCACCTCAATATCTTACTTTCTGGGAGAAGGTGTTTCAGATGTTACACCTGATATTTCTGTGTGTAAACAAGGTAGCTTGAGGCACTTTCTGGAGTTTAAGAACTGGCTCTGCTTTGCTTTCAGCATGGCTGTGGTGTAAAAGTGAAAGAAGAAGCGGTTCTAAAGTTCTTAAGGTAGGTAGAAGACAACCAGGACCTTAAAGAATACCTGTTTTTGAAATGGAATAAGTCCAACTAACTGAAAGGTGAATCACATAGGATCATTTAGCTTGGAAAAGACCTCTAAGATCATGAAGTCCAACCTTTGACTGATTATCACCTGGTCAACTAGACCATAGCACTAAGTACCACATCCTGCCACTTCTTAAACACCTCCAGGGATGGTGAATCCACCACTTCCCTGGGCAGCCTGTTCCAATACTTAACAACCTTTCCTTCCCATGAGGAAATTCTTCCTGGTGTCCAACCTGAACCTCCCCTTGCACAGCTTGAGGCTATGAGAGAAGAGGCCAACCCCCACCTTGCTACACCACCTTTTCATGTAGCTGTAAAGAGTGATAAGGTCTCCCCTGAACCTCCTTTTCTTGAGAATAAACACTCCCTCTGCAGTTCTTCTCTAGATCCTTCATCAGCTTTGTTGCCCTTCTCTGGACATGCTCCAGGACCTCAATGTCTTCCTTGAGGAAAGGGGCCCAGAACTGGACTGAAGGAGAAGAGAATCTGTTATGGGTTTCCATGTGTACTATTCTTCATGACCTCATGTGCTCCAGTTCTTGTAGGTGTTACCTGAATGATGACTCACAAAGGATGACTCTTTTTACCTCTGACCTTTTGCCTAGTGCCCAGTCCCATATTTCTGGTTGTCAAGCAACATTTACTACAGATGTCCAATAATAGAACTAAAAAAGTTCTACTTTTTCCTCCACAGCAGACCTAAAATGCATTTTCCTCTCCAACTAAATTTCTAGGTGCTTTGCATCATGTATTCTCGTAAGTCCAGGCAGACTGCTTGCTTGGGACCTTGGTTCTCCTTGCTGCTTCACCATTCATTTTCTCATTATGGGTACTTCCCTCCACTTTCTCATGAAGCAAGTCTCTTTCACTTTACTATTCAAATACTTTAAATCTTTTTCATTACACACACACACATACACACACATATACATGGATGCCACGCAACACTTAACTTAATTGTAGTGAAACTGCTACTCTTGTCTTTGCACTTGTCTGAATTAGATTGCAAATGCCTTCAGGCAATTTTGAGTGCAAGAACCCTGTTGCAAATTCAAAGTTTCACAGTTAGGACTCTACTTTCCTGGACTGAGAATATGTATTTGCTGCTGAAACACAAGACTTTCTTCCCCTTGATTCACTATTTTGTATCTTCCTGTTTTCTCAGACATTACAGGAGTTCAGAGATGAGAAGTTTTCCCTTGAATCTGGTTCTTTCATGTAAATTTCAGAAGAAAAATAAGAGGTTTCTTTAGGGTACGGAAGTGTTTGGTTCAACACCTCATTTAGAAGCATGGGCAAGCCTATAACCTGTGTTGTTCTGAGAACAATAATACATTAGTCATAGAAGACATCAGCAGTTTCTTAAGGCAACACATTTCCTTGGACTTCTAACATTAGCCCCTCCCTGTGTATTTTGCAATTATTTCCTCTTCCTTCACAGGGTGATTGACCCTTTGTACATTTTAGGTATTCTCATTAAGGGCATTATTGAACCCATATCTTAAATAATATTAGAACAAAAGACTTCCCAAGAGATTCCAACTGTTCTGGCATGGAGCATGTGACACTAAGTAATTCTGCACTCTCTGCTCGGAGACACTGTGAACCACACAAATGTCCTGCTGGCAGTTTTCAGAATGAGGTACCAAATTACCACTTCAAACCAATGTGCATAAAGTCTTCATTTATTTTAATTGAGATTAATTTTTAAATGCCAAATCCAGAGAACTGTTCCAAGTCCCAGTGCGTTCTATTTGCACTCTGTTCTTGCCAGGATAGGTGGCTCACGTGCTGACACAGACAGTGCCCACTGCTGCAAGGTATCTCCCTGCATTATCACAGGGGGAGTTTGGGCTGAGTAGAGGAAGAGAGATTGAAGAACTACTGAAAATCAGCCTGGCATCAGTTTATGTGAAAGGGGAGCCAGGCCTAGAATAGTTTTTATTGACTTGAGGCCCATGCTAAATACTTCTCCTTCAAGGATTTCATCAGCTTGAGCCTGATTCACCATGCGCAGCAACAGCAAAAAGAGCTCCCCTAAACACACCCACAGAGCAATAGCCATTTAGGGGTGTGTGTGTGTGTGGGTGTGTGTGTGTGTGTGTAGGTGGGTGTGTGTGTGTGTGTGTGTGGGTGTGTGTGTGTGTGGGTGTGTGTGTGGAGAGAGTATAAAACAACTTGGAAAAACTGAATAAATGGAAATAGCTTTCAGACACAAAATTATTTACCATAATGCTCTACCTTCTGCCCTGTCTGTTGTATTGGACTCCCTGTGTAGCTGTCAGATCAGCAAAGACAATGATCTTTGCAATTATATATCTACAACATTTGGAGAACCATCAAAATTATTTAATTATGGCAGAAGCTAAATCAAAATAAATCAGAAATGAATCTGTGCACTGCACTTCCCACTTTTCATTCTCTTGTCCTGGCTACACCTACTGTAAACAGAGTGTAAATAGCAATAATATGTATTTATAGCAGCAATAACACTGATTAAAATATGGAACAAGATGTTCATGGGTGAAAAATCAGGTCATCCCTATGTTCACAGAGAAGTATTTTATTGAAGGCAAAGGAAGAAATACTCTTTCCTCAAAGACCATTCATGTCTACTCCTTAAAGCATAAGAGAAATACTTCCTCAGTGCATGTGCTAAGCAACTGGATCACCTACACTTGGCAGTGGAACATAAGGACCAGGTGAGAACATCCTGTCTGGTACAACCTATACTTGATTCTTATCCAAAGGCTTGTCTTCTGTAAAGATGAGACTGTGCATGTCTCTATTTCCACCTTCACCTACACCAGGAGTGCGTGTTTGGAATGGGTCTCCCACAGACATCCCCACATTCTGCACACTATCATATTGCAAATCATCTTGGGTTGCATAAACTGGTCTCCTGGAGATGTGCCCTGGCTGCCTATGGATGCTCTGCCCCTGGGACCAAACCAAAGACAGTATCTAGTGAAAAACTTGCAGATGTTTAGTCCTACTTTTGACTGCTACGTGAGTCTAAAATAAGACTGAGTGATTTGCTCTCTGGAAGCTCCTGTTCTCCTCAATTGACTGTGCAGGCAGCTGAAGTTGCCTAGCTCAGATAAAGATGATTGACTTGACAGACATATAAAGCTAGGAAAGATAAATCCCACCCTACGCATCCAATTCAAGGCAAAATGAAATGTTCTTCATTCTTTTAAACACAGTCACACGGCACAGAGGCTTCATATATCTTCCTGTCCCTCCTGGTTGTCTGGCTCCTCTGGTCTCTCACAGGAAAAAAAAATCACCTCTCTAAAAGGTGGGGAATGGCAAGTTTCACATTTAAAACAGGTGGATATTTTTCGCATCAGGATGTGACGATGGGTAATGTTTGTACTGCCAACAACTGGCATTGCTCACACGTCACCAGCCCCGACCTTTGGCCAGTTTGCATCATGACACAGACCTGTGGACTCGAGGCTTTGCTATCAGCAGCAGGCCAAAGCACAACACCCTTGTGAAACACCCCACCATAAAAAATACATGCATGAGCCCAGGCTTACAGTGGTTAAAAACATTCCATACGAGTGCAGGCAAGGCCACCATGGAGTGGTGACTCTGCCTGGCTCTGCAGGCTCTTTGGGGCACTCAAGGCTGGCAGAGGAATGGCCTGTCAGGCACACTGGCTCCTGTTCCCAGTTTTGCCTCCACAACAGCTTTACTTTGTCCACCTCCATAAGTTTTCCACTGTTCTGACTGTTTTTTACTATATTATTCTTAATGTTTTCTGTCACTGATATGCACAGAGGATTATATCTATCAAAAGGAACAGGCAAGGCCACAGCCATTTTCTGGGTTTTTTTTTGAGCATATACTCCTCAGATCAGTCAACTTGTTACTGCAATTGCTCTGTTACTGCAATTTCTATTCTTTGCCACCTCCCTCTATGCTACTTGTACACTGTTGCTCAGCATTTATGGTCATAACATCCAACAGTGCATAGATAAAAAACAGGAAAAGGAGAAAAAGAAAAGCAGCTACAATGCTTAAAATCTGACAACTTTGTCACGTGAATTGACACTGAAAAAAATGTGATGTTGCTTGAACCTGCTCTAGTCATGAGAACATCAGTTCTATAAAAGGACTCTTGGTCAAAATGATAGTCAAGATTTCCTGCTGTGGTCTGCCATGTTAAAGTAATAATATATGCATCAGGCCAACTTCTCATGTACTCCACTGCACTTTGGTTCACAGCCCATCGAACAAACAAGGCATAAGTCCATTTCCAATGCTGGGTTCAAGGCTCTGATAGACCCTAATTTTCTAATTAATCTAAGGAATATTTTATTTGTTGAACTTGTGGACTTTCCATGTATTGATGAAATCTGTGTCATGGCACAAATTTATTCAGTGGTTGGAATTGTTTAAGTGTCTCACAGGTATCGCCTGTGCTGACCCCAGCCACAACTAGAAAGTTCAAAAAATATATGGAAGGGAGACAAGGTTCATTTGTCTCACTTCTTCATAGGAAAAATACTTATTTCACAGAGCCCAGCAATCCTTCTCCTTTTTGCAGGAGAGTCAGAGAATGAGAATGAGTTAGGCTATTTTTTAGAAGAGGAGTGGCCATCCATTTTGGTTTTGTGTGTCAGCTTCCTCTGTCTGTGAACAGACAACCTCTTTTATACAGCAGCTTTTTTCTTTGCTGCAGAGATGCCACATGATGGGTGTATTATTGGTCATCTTTGTCTCTTTTTATGTTTTACCTTCCACTGTGTTTCCTGGCTTTTTCTCTACCTTGAAAAGCGTAAGTAGGAGTACTGCCCTGCTTTTTACTGAATTGTCCTGTGGTAAAGACACTGAAGAGGTTTATTATCCCTCTGGCATCTGGCAGGGCAAAGACAGAGTGGTAGGGAGTGAGCAGAGATAAATGAGAAAATAAGGGAGAAGTGGGAACACCTCCCACTGAAACATCTACTGTCCTTGAGGACTTCCAGCCACTACAGTCTGTCACTCACTGCAGCTTGGAAATGCCAAAAACCTCTTCTACTCTGGGATGTTGGCTCCCCATTGGCCAAAGCCCACCTGGGCTGTAATTCTACATCTTTCAGTGAGTTACGCTATATAAACTCAGCTATATGGTTTCCTGGGTAAGAGAGTTCCCTATTAATAATGCTCACAAGCTAATGTTGCAATTTTTCTCAAAAAAACTCAGTGATATGAAGAATTCTTTAGCTTTCAGCTGACCTAAAACTATTCACACTGGCACTAAGCACACAGTCTAATTCACAGTTGTTCACAAGCAGAAACAAAGCAAATTAAAAGCAAGCAGTTATGAAGAAGAGGGTTGGTATTCCACTTCATATGATTTTCTCTCATTACTTGTGCACCCCCCAGAGTTTATGGTCCAAAAGATAACTAAATCTTTTCAATATACTCCTGGTCACTAAATCTGTGCTTAGAACATAATTTTGGTAAAATACTGCACAACTTTGCTGTAACTAGCCTCTATGAAGTCTGGGCTTTTATTTTTATTTTTTATATTTTTTTGCAGTTAGGTAGGTAAGTATTTGTTTTCTGGCTGCTTATCTGACCATGTAGTAAATTCAGCTGGTATTTTGATGGTTCATCTGTGGTGTGGATTTTTGGCAGTATGAGAATTACATAAGAGGTTGTTTTTCCAGTACTGAAACAAGAATGGCACCTGCTGAGATATCCGTGCCAGGGGGGTGTGCACTGCTCATCAGCAGCAATTCTCTGATAAAAAATGGGTAAGAAAAGAAGGCACTGCTTTTGCGATGACATTTGCTTTGACTGATCAGCAGAATTTGAACCTGTGACCTTCAGTGTCATAACACAGACTACTTAAATAATGTCATTAACTGGCAGAGGGAAGGTATTACACATTAAGGAGACTGGCAAAGTCCACACTTGTTTTATAAACCTGTCAAACCAGACTATTGGGACATCATAAAAGACAATTTCATTAAAGTGCAGCTTTATGTTTAGAAATGAGAGTTTTAATGTATCTTGGGTTTGAGGAGGAAGAATGATATTTCCTAATAGGGAATAAAGGATACCTTTTTCCTCATATGGTCCCACTGCTAAAGGAAAAGAGTGTCTGGCAGGAAGGAATCCTTGACTGAGTCTGAGGAAAAGTCTGCATTATGTGAGACTTGCAGAGAATGTGGAATTCCCACAAGAACAGCATTCAGCCTCCCTCCTATACTGATGACTGGATGCAAAACCTCTGGTCATTATAATGAATAAATGAAAGACAAGCAGGCAAGTGCTCAAGAAAAAAAAAGCACAAAATTGCAGTGATGATTCGCTCTCTTTCTCTTAAACTAGGAGATTAAGACTTTCTGCAACTGCAGGCTGTAGACATCAAAGGGAAAAAACCCAACTGATTACTTCTATCAAATTTAGGCAATGTTTATTTAAATCCCCTTTAGGAATCAACTTGTAGTGCTGAAAAATCCCAGGAAATTTTATTCCATGGGGAATTACAGCAGAGGCAATGGAGATGAAAAGGAGGTTGCATTCCATTTCAGTTAGCATTAATGAACAACGGTTCTCAAATGTGTTCTCTGATAAAGGCTTTTCTGGCCAGAGCAGGGCTCAAAAGGGAAGCAAAGAACATGCCTCTCTTAGGTACATTGCTGCTCTGTGCACAGTGGGGATTGAATTGAAGGAAATGCATAACCTAGCCAGCTCGTGATAACAGCTTCCACCTAATCCCCAAGAAACCATCCCCAGCCTCCAAGCCCTCACTGGGGAGTTTGGAAGCTGACTGATAGGTTTGCAGGAACCGCCTCCTGTATCTTTCAGAACATTTTAGAGGGATTCTGGCTGCTATTTCTCCAAAGAGGCTCTTTAGCTTTTCCTTTAATTGTTTGACAGTTCACTTAAAAACAAAACAAAACAAAAACAAACACAAACCAAAAGCAGAACATGTCCAAAAGACAGCATTGCACCTGCAGTCAAGGTGGATTAACATTGGAAGCTACAGGCAAATATGTCAATTGAAAGCCCTCAAGAAAACAGTTCATAAACCACAACAGCTGATAACAAATGCAGAACAACATAGCCATATAAAGAAGAAGGTTGGCTGACATCATTGCCAGAAAACCGTCCTCATTGATGGAGTCTGCCAACAACAGGTGATATAAGAGCTGGCAGTGAATGAAGCCATGAATGTGATGTCTGGCAGTTTTTCTTGAGAGGTGTTCATAGCACAGCAGCTGGACACTTACAGATCACCATTAAAAAGAGATGGCTGAGGATAAACCTGCGCAGTCTGACTCCTGTGGCCAACAGGAAGTATCTCCTTTGTGTTTCATTTCTCTGTTCTGTGCATATGGCTTGGGTTGGATTCAGCATTGCAACTCATGTACAATGACCTTTATTTGCTTGCTCTATCCCTCAGTGTCCCCACAGAAAGGTGACATGAAGTAAAGCGGGGATAACAAAATGTGCCTGTGTCCCAAGTGATTGCAGTGCATGGTCAGTCATGTGAGTGCAAATGCATGGCCATGTGCACTAAGACCTGTAGCAGCTGCAGGGTGAAAGCACAACACTCTTTGCCATCCCTGGTGTGACCCACAGGTGGGCAGCTGCTCAGGGACATGGAGGATGTCACAGCAGCTCATGGCTAAGAGAGCCTCTCTCAGTGGTCCATTGAGAGCAGTAACTCAGCTGTGCTGCAAAGACACATCCTCAGCCTTGGGCAAACTCCATCCCTTCCTGTTGCCTGATGTGCCCAGCTGCCTGAAACCTTGGAGCTGCAGGTTCTCTGCCTGGGCACCATTCAGCCTAGACATATCTACATCTGACTGGATGAGCCCATTGTCATCCTTTCAGCTTCTTGGCATGTGCCCTGTCTTGTTCAGTGCTTGGCAGCTTTGCTGGCTGTTCCTGACTGCTCTGTCCCGTGAACAGCGCTGGGGAAAAGTTGCCCTTCACAGTAGCCCCACGCAGCATGGGCAGAGCCTGGTTCCAGCCAAACTGCCTGGAGTGCTCCATTAGGAGGGCTGAGAGGATCTGGAGGTGGTGCACAAACATGTCTTAAATGGGTGTTTGAACCTTTGTCACACTTGTTGCTCTAGAAAAGGAACAGGGCACTCAAATGAAATTCAGGCATTGTCAGACTGTTTCTCCTAAAGTAGGGTTTTTACTCTCAGCATGGTATGTAATTCTGGCCTTGATGTCCAACAGAATTGAAGAGCAAACAAATATTTAGAAGGCTGCAGGGGAAGTAGAGAATGTCTTGAGAATTAAATGGACTGAAGGATAAGGACTCTCCATCACTGAATGAGCCAACATACCCTTAAGTTTAATGCTTAAAAAACCTGATGGATTTTATGAAATGAGATCATGGTTTCTCCCCTGTTTAAGAAAGCACATTCACATACTGAAAAAACAGCAAAGGCCAAACTGATGTGCATTGCTTGGCAAGTGCAGCAGTCAAGCCAGACAGATAACCAGTGTGCTGCAATTCAAATGGCAGCCCGGGTAAAGTTCAGCAGCTGGGCAGGAGAAAGAAGACTATGGACAAATACCTGCCAAGCACATGCTCAACAACTGCTGCATGTCTTCCAGAGCAAAACCATGCATTCCCATGCACCTTCCCTGGTAAGCTGCCATGGCAGAAGCCATGGCTGAAGAAGGGGCTGTTGCTATGAGGCTCCAGCGTGTAACTGCATTTGTATCTGCAACGTGGCCCATTACTCTACAATGATACAGTTCTAGATTACAAATAATTTAGATAACACAGTAATTAGGACCTTGTAAATATATAATCTAGGCAGAAGATGAATTCTTTCTAGATGAGAATGTTTCCTTTGGACTGAGCCACGTTGCCAGTTCGTTGGAACTGGAACATCTCGTGGGTGCATGTTTGTTTCTCTGCCCTTCTGAAGGACCTTCAGTCCTCTTGTCTGTTGAATTAGCATCTTTCAGTGGCACACAGTTCACTTTGAAATGCAGCTGATAAGTAATCAGGAAAAAACATTTTCTGCAGACAGAATATTATCTGAGGAGGTTTTCTGCAGAGAGGAGTATCTTAGGAGAGACCTTCACCCAAAAAATTTCAAATCCATGACACACTTTCAAGTAGTCCAGGATTTTTCTTTTATTTTCTTTTTTGACTTTTGCTTGTCATGCCAAGATCTCATCAGTCTAATCTGTCTTTGTAAAATAATTTTGTTTGGGGTACAGCAGGAGGAACATGTGAACTGCCTGTAAACACTTCAAACATCACGAAGGATTTCTTTTCTGGGAGGAAATCTCATTGTACCTGGTGTAGGTATGCATGCTGCTGATAAAAGTCCTCTAAAAAACCCATCTACCAGGGAGCAAAATGTTCTCTAACAGCAAGAAACCCACTCTTGCCCCAACTTCAGAAATTCCTATGCATCATTGCAGAAGAACTTGCACACTATAAAAACATTTTAAAGACAGCTGAAATGAAGAATAGGATAGAGAACAAACATAGATTCCTTTATGATGTCTGTCTGTAAAGCAATGTTCAGGACTTATGCAGAATCCAGTATGTGGTATGGGCCATGTGGTCTCTGAGAGGTTATGACAGAACTGAAGGAATTTGTACTTGGGTGATGGGACTGAGCAAAGACTCAGAACATCTTGGGGCAGAGCCTGGTTGAATTTCTCTCATTTGTCAGAGAAATTGAAAAGATTTGATTAATTTGACCTAGAACAGAGATTAATAAGAAGGGACATAATACAAGTCTATAGAAAAATGAAAGACCTAGAGATGGTAGATAGGGAGCATCTCTGCCCATACATTAGCAAGGGAACACTCAATAGGTGGAAAGGCAGCAAACTCAAAACTGGCAAAGGACTTTTTTTTTTTTTCACCAAGTATAACTGGGCTGTGGAATCAAAGTAGTCAAGAACCTGCAAAAAAAGAAAAAGGAATGCTTATTTTAATAAATGTCAGGGATATATTTTGCTGGCATTGCGTTGCACCTACTGCCTAACAGATTAAAAAAGTCTGCAAAGATATATTACAAACTCCATGCCCTACTTTGCATGAATGTGTTTACAGTCTTTGGGATTTAATAACTTTATAGTAATTTGCATTGTTATAAGGAAGACATTTCTTTTGATGAGGATAAGAAAACATGGCTAAGAGGAGTACTTGTGCACACTTAGTGGCATAGCACAAGCTCCTCTCTGAATCTGAAGTCAATTTATTTTGATATTCTGTCAATACACTGTAATTCTCTTAGAGAGGTATTATTCCTTCAAAAACGGTTTTGTTTCTGACTGCTCACTGAAAAAATAAATGCAGAAAAAGGGGGCATTCACTCTGCAGCAAAAAAAAGGAAAGCAAGACAGGTAATGATGACCTCTGTGCCTTTTCTTGTCCTTATCATTTTAATTGAACGCATAACACTAAATTATGATCTTTCCCTTGATCAGTGGACTATAGCATTCTGATTGCACATGCAGATAGCAGGGTCTGTCACACAGTATAGGGAAAAAAATACATTATTATCTGACTTTTACAGATTAGAGGCTGAGGCACACAGATTTATTGAAAGCCTGAAGCTTGAAGATGAAGCCTGTGCTTGAGCCAAGAGCTGAACCTGTCTCTCTAGAGCCACATTAACCATAAGAGCAACATTCATAACCTTAAACTGTGTTGTCAAACTGTGTCTCAAACTGTGATGACAAACCATAACAGCTAAACAGAAGACTTAATTCCAGGTCTCCAAAGAGCAATATTAAGGTATCATTTTCCATATCACTCCAGTAGGGCCCAGAGACCCTGCCTTTGGCTGAGGAGTCTGTTCTGTTGGACACTATATAAATTTAGCAAAAGAGCAACCAAATGACAAAATACAAGTGGAGAACAAGAGCTATTTCAGATTTAATCCTATGCATTAAAGATTTTTTTCCATAGTAGCTATGTGAGTTACTTAGCCAAGTAGCTAAGAATTGCCTGTAGCCTGTACACAGAGAAGTTATTTGGTGTATTATTTCTTATTTTGATTTTACACCCTACTTGAAATCCTACTGGTAAATTTGAAATGCCTTTCCCTGCTCTCTGGTATTTCAAACTTCACACTATAAAAAAAGATTGAATCATGTTGTGCTGCTTTGTGAACAAAAAATCATCTAGCATTTTTTCAAGTAGAACTTGTCCTCGACTCTCCTTATACAAGGGCATGTAGTGATTGGACAAGAGGCAATGGTTTCAAAAAGGTTTAGATTAGGTATTATGAAGAAATTCTTTATTGTGAGGGTTATTAGGCACTGGAACATGTTGCCCAGAGAAGCTGTGGGTGTCCCATCCCTGGAAGTGCTCAAGCCCAGGTTGGATGGAGCTCTGAGTAATCTGGTTTTTTTTAAAAGGTGTTCCAGTCCCCAGCAGGGAGACTGGAACTAGATGATCCTTAAGGTAGCTTCCAATCCAGCCCACTCTATGATTCCATGATTGTAGTTTTTTGTCCTGTGATCTAAAGACCAGGGAGTAGTGTATTCTCTCCTGTAAATTTGGTGTGCTTCTCTTGCTTAAAACAAAGACTGATAGTCATAAAGGCAGTATATAAGCAACATTTGAATAATTTTACTGTGCCGGTGTCAGATATTTTGTCCTGTTTGGGGAAAAAAAAAGGTGTTTTAATGAAGATCTAGAAAAGATTGCTGCAGATTTTAGATAGTGTTTGTGATTTAACAGTCAGCCCTTAGGTGAAAATTAGATTAAAGCATTGTATTTTCTTAGTCTGACTGCTTTTGTATACTATAACATACTGTCCTCAGCCTCAGAGCAGCAGGAACTTTCCACCACCAGCCCCCATGCAGCCTGGCTAATGGAGAAATTGCTCCTGGGTGGGTGAAAAATTTAAGTGAGGTCATTGCAGGTTCTTGCAGAGTGATGCACTACCAGCAATACATAATGAAAATTCATCTCATGTTGTGAAACACATTGAACTGCTAAAATAAACAAAGTGCTGGCAGGGAATGTTCTTTGAGGTTATCTTTAGATTGAATCTGCTTGGACTTTTGACACCTACTCAGCAATGTATCTTGGCACACAAGAAACATCTTATCAAAATGCTGAACATTTTTAGTGAGTAACTATTTTTATTCCCTCATAAATGTTTTTATTTCCCAAATTCTCTCCCTCCTTCTTTCTTATTTAGTGTTTGGATTCTTAGTTATAATCATGTAATAACCAGGAGGTGAAGGAGATACAACTTGTGACCTTGAGAAGGACCTACCTCTCTCAGGGTAAAAGGTTTTTCATATAAATAGTCTATCACTAAATTTTATGCCTTCACTGTGTTAATTTCATTTATTACTATGGTCATGGTATGTGCATTTCTTTTACACAAGTAGGACCTCTAGTTTTGCCAAGTGGTGGGCAAATTGGTTGTTTTTAAGGAACAGAATATTTATGCATGATATGTACATAGATTAGTGTGGTATTTAAGCCCTGGTGTGACAACAGTACATGCTTGTGCTTACCTTACATGAAGTTTGGAAGCTAAAAGAAGTGTAAGAAACAAGCCAAAACTAAAACCAAACCAAAACAAAGGTGGCACATACAAACAGGTGACACCTCCCACGTGTACAAGGGACCTAAATAAAGTCCTCTGTGTGGGAACAAGTAATTAGCACACATATAAATGAAGCTATGTAAAATTATGCCTACAAATAGTACCATAACCTCAGCTGCAAACCAATGACTTCTTCCAGAACACAGCACCTCCTTAATCATGAGCACTCTGCATTATAAATTGCAATTCAGCACCCTCACAAAATGCAATCACACATTCTCTGCAAATCTCCTAACTGTCTCACCTTAGGATCTTATTTCTACAAGCATTTGCTTCATGTATTCTTTAAAGTCTAACAATGACCCTCCCTACCCAGTCCTTGAACTATTTCAAGACAAAACAACAGAAAACTTTATTCTAAACAAAAGATAGTACAACTCAAGTACACAAAATATTTCAAAAGTAAAAAGAAAACAGAGATATATCTTTTCTGGCTGCAAAATCCCAGCAGGAAAGCTAAGTTACGGCTTTAACAGAGCAGCCAAAATATTTGTACTTCAATCTGAAGGTGTGAACATGCAGATATATTTCCAAGGACAAAACAAAATCTGTAAATTTTGAGCTCCTGGGACCTGCTAAAAAAAAAAAAGAGACTCAGAAAACTCTTCTTAAATGTTCTTTCTGCTAAACAAGAGTAAAGCAAGGACATTATGAAGGTTATAAAGGAAAGCACTCCTTTTCCATAACTGGTAAGCTTACTGTCATAGAGGAAATCTGCTCCAGAAAAGATTTAACAGCAGTTAAGAGCATGCTTCTTGCTGTGAATAATAGTAACACTAGACTTCACCTAAAAAGTAATAATGTTTTACATCTCATCATGCGCCACATGTGAGTTTTGCAGCCTTCCCATGCTGCAGAATTAGAGAAGTACTAACCCCTTTGGTGCAATGGGCTTGAAGCAACAAAGACAAGTCTTAAAAGTAAGTGAACAGCTTTATGTGAGGCTTCATTCTCTAGCCCAGCTTTATTGCAATCAGGCCTTGTACATAAACCTTGTTCTCCCCAGACAGGTTTTGTTGCAGTTTGTAGACAGGAGGAGAGATACTGCACTACAGCAGAGTGGAAGAGGAAATGAAGGAAAATACCACACTCAGAGGAATTTTTATTGAATTCCACTCTATATTCCCTGTCCTTAAAGAACATGGTGTTATTTCTAGACCTAATCTCATCAGGAGAGACTTTGGCCAAAGAACTCCTCAAGACTAGTAGATTTTGACCTCTGTCTTCAGAGTAATGGTGCAGTGAGACCTCTTCTGTGTAGAGGACATTGGGTTTTTTTTTTGCCAGGGTTTGGCTCATATAGTTTTCAACACAACAATAAAATCTCAGACTTTTTCTCCCATTAACATGTGGGACATTGAGATTTTAAAAACAAAGCCAAAAGTGTTCTCTGTGTAAAAACAATCCTTGCCAGAAGGGGTTTACTGAGCAGCCTAAGTATTTTTATTTTATCATAATTCTTCTTTCTCCACCTCTCTACTCCATTGTGGTCAGCTTCCCCACAACTGTTCTTATTGTAATATGTTCCTGTTCTTCTACGTTTTCCTCTTGCTGTAATAGATTTTTCCCCTCTTCCTGTTTCCTTCCCTAACAGAGCAGGGACTTGCTGGCATTTAACTTTGTATGAAACTTCCAATATACCCTATTTGCAAAGGTTCCTCTTTAGTAGGGAGAGGGAAGTCAACTTTCCTTGTTACAGCTTCCATTAATTGTGCTTCAGCAGGTCACAGGAAAGCTCAACATGTGGACAAAGTTGATTCTATAAATCACCAATAATGGAGATGAAACCTTCTTCTGGAGTCTCCCATATGGAAGTGATTACAGCAGTAAAATACCATATTTGCAAGAAAAATCATGTAATAATAACTTGGTGGGGTTTCATATTACTGCTGTAACTGAGAGATGAGCACTCAGGTGCATGAAGAGCTTTAGTAGTGTATGTGTAGGCAGCAAATTATCCATAAAGAACCTACTGATTGTGGATAATGTTCATTCAATATCCTCAAAGATAATGTAAGCCTCTGTGCACATGTCATCTCATGCCCCATGCTCATGACATCTAGCAGGAACACTGAAAGTACAGCGTGCTGGCCACTTCCCTGAGCATAAGCATTCTTCATCCTGCAAGCAGTATGAACTCCTATGGAGTCAGGGAATAAAGAGTTTTGATTAAAGGCACAATGACACAAAATAATCTAAATTTCATGTCAAAGACCTGCATGAGTCTACAGTACAATATTTCTTTGCTCCACATTAAACTTCTTACTGGAGTCACTTTGGTATCTGATGAATCAGAACCTTGAAAAGAGAGGTTTGTGATCCAGCCTCTCTACCTGCAAATATTTGGTACAAAGTTATGAGATATCTCTTAATGCAGCATCTGGATTCCTGCACTCCCTGCCCCATCCAGCAGATACCCAAAATGGTCTCTCTCCTGCTGTCTCTGTCCCTAGGAACATTCGATTCTTTCATGTTAAGCAAAAGAACTCTGACAGAAAGGGTTAAAAACAATTAAGGAAATAAAAACTTTCATGCTTACTCCAGTGTGGCTCTTTTTCTAGCAGCACTTCTTAAAAGTAATCCATGCAATGGGATATTAGAGCTTTTGCTTTTCATCAACAGCTGGGTAGTGACTTGTATTAATAGAAAATAAACAGCCATGAGCTCACATGAAAGGTAAATCTCCCCCTGCCCTTCTCAAACATCCCCAAGCCTCAGATAGGACTGTATTCATCCCTTCACTGATTTGAGAAGTATAGCATATATTCTCAGAACATAAAGATATTTTGAAAATTTTTAAAAAACATTTGTCTATTTTTAAGTAGCAGACAGACCACCCTTGTTTTGTGGTGCATGCCAAATGTATTTCCAATCTGTCAACAGACCACCCTTCATAGTACAAAAACCTATTTCTTATGCTTGAAAGAAAGACAACTATAAACATTTTTTGAAAAATTATAACATGTTGTCTAGTTTTCTAAGGATTTTCATTCTGAACATTTTATACGTGGAGAAGCAAATTCATACTTCTGAATACTCATACAACATTCTGGAAGAAAGTCAAGACATTTTGTTTGGCTTTTTCTATTTTTTTATTTCAGGGTGGGCAACCCTGAAATATATTAATCTGATCCATAACCACCATGCCCTTGAAAGCACTAGAGGATCCTCAGGAAAGATACTCTCAATAATTCAAAATCCTTGTTTGCGACATGCACAGCAAATCCAATATAGTGAGTTACTAAATATAATGAACTTCAGAGATTTGCCAAGCTCTTTGTGTTAGGTGTTTGGCAGGTTTTATCCTTGATCTCCTGCTAGGGACCTTGATGTGTTTATCGATCTTTGTCACCCAGAGGTCAAATTACATCTGAGTGGAACTGAACCTTCCAGTCACTCAGAAATTACAGCTGAGGAAATGCAGCAGGACACAGTCCCTCAGCTGTGTTTGCCACCAGGAGCTTGTCAGCTCCAGGCTCCTGGCCACCAGCTGGACAACTCCCAAGTGAAGATCGAGCTGTTCTTCAAATGGGCTGCCATGGGAAATCTTTTCTTTCCATGCATGCCTCTATTATTATCAGATGATAGTGTTCAGCCTGGCAGTCCTTCCTTCTCTGAAGTGCTGGGACTGGCCAAAAACCGATGGTTTTTTCATGTTCACTCCTAGCTGCATGTTCTAGCTGCCTGAAAACAGCCCTGAAAATCCCTCCCAGAGCACCTCCCATTTTCCTGTCATTGTGCCCCTGTCAGAGGTGACTTTCCATCCCATTCAGAGAGCTCAGCTTTGACCTGCACAGGAGCCATGCAGGTCAGCCCAAGCAATGGGCACTTCTGGATGGGGATAGGCTGAGGCAGAGGCCACTTCCCCTCTTTGGAGAAAGTCTTTAATGCTAATTGGTCTCTTCAGAAAAGGTGTAAAAATGGTGATCTAGGACGTGAAACAATCTCTTAATGAGAAAGTGAAGAGCATCTGCATGTATTTTTGAACTAGGCTTTAATAATCTATTTTGTGCTAGTGGGGGTTTTGCTTGTGTATGCAGATACGCACATCAGGACCAAGGGCTCACATAGACCAAAAATACAAACCAATGTATATATTATTTCACTGCATCATTAATAGTCAAACAAACATTTGTTAACAGACTAAATTGTAATCAGCATCTTTTGAGCATTATTTTAAAGAACTTCCATAATTCAGAAATTTCACATCTTACTAAATCATTGAGAATTTCCTCAAAATGGAAAAGTAAAGAAAAAATTTACTTTTTTTGTTCTAAACAGGACCTACTTTTAGTTACTTTGGCAATTTTACAATGGAAAAGCTTTGGGCTTTTTTAATTGTTTCCATTTCATTTGCAGTTTTTATTACATGCCTAGCTGGACTTTATTTGTTTACAGTAATCACTTTCAAAATACTACCTTGGGACACAAATGTTCTTTTCTATTCTGTGCATGGTCAAATGCCTTTTGTATCCTAAACTTTGTGGAGGCAGTCTTATGATTAAATAGATTGAAAGAAAGTGCATGCACCTGCCTATATATAATAAGGAGATGATTGAATGGCGTTGGTGATGTAAACTCAGAAGGGAAGTGATAATGTGCACTAGAGCATTATATTCCCCACTGACTGTCTGTGTTTTATTTCACCTGCAAACAAGTAAACACAGCAGGAGATGCACATTGCCCAGGACTTGAGCTGAATGCCTTGCCAGGCTTAGTTTGCAAAGTATGCAGTGCTCCTGCCCTGACTGTGCTGCTCACACGCTGCCAGGAGTGACACGCCATCTCTCAAAGGACAGCTTATTTGAAACCCTGGGGCCCCTCCTGGCCTACTTGACCTGCAGGAAAAAAGGCTCTTGAGAAAAGGAGTGGCCTCTTTTGACAGTCCCCTGCATCCCTATCCTCGGAGCTGAAGTTGCTGAGAAAAGGCAAACCCAGCATCTCCTGCAGGCCCTGATCCAGAGGGCACTTCTGCCCTGCACCATGAGGGTGGGCTGCGAGGGGCTGAGCAGCAATGTCCTCTTCAATAGAGGTGGACACATGGGGTCAGATGTGTGAGGAACCAACCAGAGCCTTCATCTCAAGGCTGAGTCAAATTTGGCAAATTTAGAAAATACTTCAAAATATGCCACTCAGGGGAAAAAAAAAAAAAATCTTATGCTGGGCACTTTCTTTTCCTCTGCCTCAGTGTTTTCTGAACCAAAATGACAAATTGCTTTTGGATTTTCTTTGTTTCATTTTAAGAAAGAACAGAACAAAAAAAAAAATGCAAAGTGAACAAGACACTGATTTCCCTGGGGAGATTTTTTTTCAGCTCTTCAGGTCAGTGTGGTCCTTGTGGTTAGGTGACATTTCACTAAAAATCCAGACTTCAGACTTGCATCTATTTGAAATGAAACTGCAAATCCAGGCACTACTGATGAGAACTGTAATGCTGATTGTTCTTATTCTATTCACATCATCCATGGGAATGACATCACTGAGTACCTAAAAGACCTGACATCATCAAAAAATTGCATTCTACTTGTACTGTAAAAATAGATCATAATTATTTCTGTATTCTCTAAAGAGAAATTGATTTTTCGTGCCTTCAGTGGATGCTGCAATGCTATTTTAGTGTAATGCTTTTGTGTCTATGGCAGCCAATTGCTTTGACCCTGAAGCCTTTTTTGCAGTACTGCTGACTTGCTTGAATCAGAGTTCATTCATATCCTCTTGCCACAGAATAATATGCTGAATACAAAACTTGCCATAATAGCAATATGAAAAATGCCACGAGATAACACCAATGTAAATATAAAAGAAAAAATGGAAAATACATAAAATAATAATAAAACACCTGTCAAGTTCGAGCAAATGTGAATGACAGTGTGACTTTATATGCCACAATTGTAAGTATTGCTCTTTATCCCTGAAGGGTTCATATGAGATCTTTATCTGGCTTCCTCTGGTGTTTCAGTGATGGTAAGAACACTAAAGTCAGGGAATTCAAGTCTGATTCTTGCATCAACTTTTATTATTCCCATAGGACGTTAAAACTTCAGAATAGTATAAAATGGTTATGGAGTGATGGAGGTTCCTGAATTTCTCCTAATTCCACTGTTAGAGATGTAACTTCTACATGGCTGTGACTAGATCTCAAAGATATCCAGAGGCACTTTATGTGTTGTAACATTAAAGTTCTTGAAGTATCAGAAATTCTGTTTCCTGAAAGAAAAGATCTCTAAAAGCCTTTATGCTTCCAATGAAGCAATTTGGACATAATGCCTAGTTGGAAGCCCATGCACACCAATGCAGATTAATCTCTCTTTCTTTTCTTTTCTGAGTGCATCTGCCACCCTGGCCTCACTGCTGTTCCTCCAGCATCCAACATGACTGAAATCTGGAGAGGAGATTTCTCCTGCCACAATTTAACACCAAAGGCACCCCTAAACTATGCCTTGATTTGTTGTGCCTGGGGTTCACCTGACCTCTGACCAGGTGGACCTGTACACTCATTCCTGCCTGGTGTTCAGAGGGACACTACTGGGAATTCAAGAGATATCCATGTACTCACGTTCTTCCCTCTGTCACCTGAGGGACTCATCTGGCCTGCTTGCTTAGAGAACATTGAATACAGCACAGATCTGACTGTTTGCTGACCTCCACCCAGGTGGAGATTAATCCTCTCTGAATCAAAGGATACATAAAAGGAGCACAGCTCATAATCTTCAGTTAGCTCCTTTAAAAAAGCAGTTCAAAGGAAGGTCCTGCCCTGCCTGTTGAAAGCAGGATGGTGTGCAGCCAGAGCACTCTGGAGGCAGCCACCTTCAGTCCCCAGATGCCCCTCAAAGAGGCAGGGGATGAAGGCTCTCCTCCTGGCAGGATGCAGCTCCCAGCACTCTCTGGTCCAGCAATGATGGGTGAGAGGTGGAAGGGCAGCCAGGGAAAGAAGTTTGGAACATTGATGTACACCCTGACTTCCATAGTCCCAAATTCCCATCCAGCATCCTTTCCCTTCTGCACCTTTTTTCCTGAGTTATTTGACCTTCTCCATACAGAGCAAGGGGAGTCTGAGTACCTAAACAAGGACTTTGAACCCTTGCTAAATCCTTTGAGGCTTGTGACATCAAAATCTTGTTGAGTAACTAGGCACCAGTTTCCATGCACTTTTCTGCCAATGACAGCTATAAGCAGGCTCCTGCACAACATGGTCACACCACCTTGCTGTCCACTGGCAGAAGTATGAAATGCAAAATTCATCATGGACAGTAAGACCAGCAAGTGCTTGAGCGTGCTTGGATATCTCCCTGTCCCAGCAATGAGAACTTTCTTGAAGCCTTGCACTGATCAGATCTTCAAACCGTGATGGACATCTCATTGCTTTTTATTTCTTCCTGCTGTGTAGTCCATTCAGAAGCAGCATTTACTAATGATACTGCAATGAATACAACCTGGAAGTAGAGAAGTATGAAACTCAGAGGCAGAAATAAAGAGGAGAGATTTTTTTTCCAGCCACAACTGAAGCAGAGGCTTTTTTCTTTTTCCAAAGGATTCTGGTCTTCAAGACCCTAAATTATCTTTATTGACATATTATACAGTTGAAAGAAGACTGCTAGATAATAACAGATAAATTTAGAACTTGTGTTCAAAACCTGAATTCCTCTTTTAAGAAACACCACTGAAAGATAAGAAAGGACTTTGTATACCAGCCACAAGTGCTTTATCTCATTAACTCCATTATCAGCCTTACTTTCTTCTCCTGGGTGGACTCCTCCAGGATGCTCAGATTCCTCCTGGCAACACCCATAGTGACACATTTTCCCCAGCAGCTGCTTTGCTTCAGTGACCTGGCCACACCAGGGCATGTACTGGGCTTACAGACCCCATGAAACACCTAAAGGCACCTGCTAGGCACAGCAGGGTCATGGGGTGAGGCCTCTCCACTGCAGTCCTGAGCAGCTTAATGAGGGAGGAAATTAGGGAGTCACAGCTTATTTACAGATGAACTGGAAAGTGTGAGTGTGAGGTGCAGTCATCTTCCCCTTCATGAGCTGCTCAGTTTAGTTGTGTAGTTATGATAGAATAACTTTGGGTACATACACTGTTGAGTAGGGCTGGGGTACAGAGCTAGCGACTTAGAGATGCAATGTCAGATCAAAATTTAAGTCAGATTCTTGCCAAAAGCAGCACTTTTACTCCATCATTTGTAAACAGGGAATTACAGCCATCCAAATCCTGCTATATCTGAAGAAAGTGCCTTACAGGTTCACAAGCTGTGTGACACGGCCTGCACTGCTGCTGCTTTTGAAACTGGTGGATTGGAATGGCAGTCTGCCATGTCTCAATGCTCAGCAATCAAGATAGTATATAAAACTTCCCCAGATATCTGACACTAGACTGCATTCAAAAGTGTAGCATAAAAAAATTGAGTTTGTGATGTTACTCCATCTCAGCTTCTGATGTTCTAAAAAAAATTACACCATGCCTAGCTTCAGAACAATTTTTTAAAAATTTTACACAGTTTTCAGGCACTATTCCTATCAGCTTTCATGAAATTTAGGATTTTTGCGTGTCCCGTGTTCTCAGATGGAAGATACATTTCTAGACAGTTATGTTCAATATCCTACCTGAGGTGTAGGAGAATATTTTTATTTTTGTAAGAGAAAGAAATAGAAGGAAAGGTAGAAGGGAAAGCAATACATTAATCTAGGATTTACTGTCACAACAAGTAAGCAGTGTTATTTTAGGAAGCTCTTCAGAAACAGGATTCCCTTAGCCTGTTAATTCATTGAAAATAAAGCATTAGCCAAGTCCTCTCTTGGTGTGGTGGTCACACTGGGCAATCCTCTGCACACACATGGGAGCAGTGACCCTGACCTGCAATGAAAGCCACCCCAATGTTTAGGGGCATAACTGGGTATAAATGACTCACTAATCCTTTAATATTTCCGTTCACAGTGAGGATCAAGTCTAAATGACAATGACATGATCCTTTTTTGAATGAAAGGGATGAGTCCTTCTTGTCTGCGCCTCACTGCCCTTGTTACTGTTCTTAAATTCTAAATGAGATGGTGACTGTGGCTAAGCAAAGCAGGGAATAGTAACTCTTTAATTTGTTCCAGACATGTCTGATGAGACAATACCTCTCAGCACACGATCATGCATCTGTAATAACTAATGTCGGCATATTAATCAGCTGAGGTGGCTGAAGTAAAGTCAGGTTTCTACCACCCATGGAAAATCTGACCATGAGGTTTACAGAGGAGCTGGGCTGGGCCCTGCAGGGCATAGTCAGAGCTGAGTTATCTATGGGAATGCAGCACTGTCCCCCCATCCCAAGCAGGGGGTGTGTGGCTGACATCCACTCGCTGTGGGAGAATGGAAACATGCTAGTTTGGCTGCATTGCTGAGGAAAATAAAACAGATGAAGCTGTGGCATAGGTCCTGTCAATAACAAAGCTGCGAGAGTCTTAGTCTGCCTGAGCTGCCTGACCACAGTCCCACATAAATAACAGATGAGTGTGAAGGGAAAAGAGATCCCGGTCATCTAATAAAGACGACCGCACAGATGAAATCAAACAGACCCAGACTGAGATTTAACCATGTTACCAAAGCAACCTGCAGCCTGTAAACATCTGAAAACAAATGTACTTAGGGATCATGCTGACTTCTGCCAATCTGTCAAGAAACTCCAGAGGAGTCTGCCTGGAGGAGCCCAGCAGCGTGGCAAGCACCATCTTCCCTGGCAGCAATCAACAGGGGAGGGCTCTTTCAGGACTGCCAAAGGATGTGCTGATTCAGGGACATGCCTCAAGCCCACCATCCTGCCCATTGGTGGGGATGCTGCGGGGCAGAAGTCTCAGAAAAGATCTAACAACATCATGGTACTAGTTCTGTAAGCAGTGACTATGCCTTGACTGCATAAAGGTGAGATTAGCTCTATCTCTCTGCCCTGCTATTAGTGCATGTGACATCAGACCTGAAGCGTACCGTAGCAACGTGTTAAGACTCCGTAAGTGCTTCACTGAGTGACTTAAACATAGCTGGTGTATATTCAGGGCATTTCAGAAGAGAGGCTCATCCCTTCAGAGATTTATCAGTTGCCATTTTTAGTTTATGATGTAGGAATTCAAGGGCAGTCTGTCATCACAGCATGAAGACAATCTCCTTACGCTTTGTAGGTAAAGAGAGGTTGAGGTTTTTCTTTTTAAATGTAATTGGTTTTATTACCAATTAGCAAGTTCCTGTTTGTCAGACTTTTGATTGTAGTTCTAGGATATGTTTATGAAAGGTCATGCTACCACCCCTAATTTGATGGCCTCAATAAATACTATTATTTTGCTAATTCAATATGACGCTATAGGGCTTGCGACCTGGAGGTACCTCAGCAGTTCTACTGTTTAGTCATGTCAACACTGCTTGAAAGATCTAAAATACTTAGGTTTAGACCAAAGCTCACACCTGAGAGCTTGCTGGACGTCATGGAATTTATTTTGTGTTCAGAGCCAGAACTAAGAGGTATTTGACATTACAAAATATTTCAAAGTATTCATTCCTAATAGGAGTAAATAAACATAAAATTAAAAAGTCAATAAAGGATAATACATTTCCATTGCAATCTATATTTATACAGCAACTTTAAATCTAAAGACTAGCCCTAGAATGCAGAGTGCCATGACTTAACAATTAAGAATTGCTCTTCCCACAACCTCAGCATAGTCACCTGTGCAGTGGAAAAACAGGCCTTTAACAGCATGCCAGAGTGCTCTGTGTTTGTGGGTAAACCACGGTGTCTCTGACCAAAGGAAACTAATAATCCTAAATAGAATTTGGCCAGGAAATGATGTTGACTCACTCTCACACAAATGGTATTGTCTTCTTCTAACTTTTCCTACAAAAGATTAAAATCTAGTGTCTTAGAAGACATGGTCTACTTTTAATTGTCATGATATGCCTTTATTGATCAGGGAAGTTGTCATTTGAAAGGACTGTCCAACACAGGGCAAAACAAAAAGCAAAAATAATCCCTGAGGTATCCATTTCTGTTTTGTCCATGCCTTCTGTCTCAAGATTCTACTCTCACTCAATGCAACGGCAAAACCAACTCTGATGACAACGCTGTGATGTTGAGCACCGAGGCTCCACTTCCACTTAGTATTCTGCTGTTGGGAGAAGGGGCTGCTAGACTGCATCAGGGATGTGCATAAACTACAGGTGACAATGGCAAACACCAAGGTAATTGTGTCACAATTCTTCTTTCAAAAACCATGAATTGCCTGGAAATATACCTTATATAAATTTCAAAGCTGTTTTCAATACAGCACTCTGTTTCCATACACCTGTGCACTTTGGCTTAAATCTTCCAAGCACTGTCATTGCAAGTTGATTTTTATGAACATTAATTCAATAGCTGGATGGCTAATACAGCATTTTGATCTCTGACAGAGTCCATGCCAATCCTGAAAATAGCAACCTGAAAACATTTTTTCTTGATGCCTGTCTCTGAATCAATGAAGTGATCCAATTCATTTGTTTCAAGCAGCTCTGCCACTGAGCTGTGAAGCTCTGGCTCCAACATCTGACACACATGAGATGTTTTAAAGGGAAATGCTATTAATGTGCCAGCCCATATGCAAGTGAACTCATCTTGCAATGCATTCACTTTTAAATTAAAAAATGCAACCAGACGGAATTGTTTCATCAAACAAATGAAGAAATCCCAGCATTTTACACAGTGTTTTCTTTAAGATGATCAACAGAAAAATTGAAATTCAATTATTTGGATTTGTATTCCCAGGTAGATTCTTATTTTAACATAGAAGATTTTATAGGCAGAGACACTAAGATCATTAAGGCAGGAAGACTGCTAATCTTAGATTTAGTAGCCCATTTAGATTATCAGAGAGGAAATGGCTCATCCTTGCTTGTGAGGCTCTAGAAATAGCCTGGACCTGATGTAACTAGTGCTTAAAAATAAAGGTGTTTGCATTGGTAGCAGACAAATCAAGTTATTGCAAAGAAAGTGGGAACTCCCGAGGCACGTGCTGTGGCTGGCGTGACACAGGGATTCCCTACACACAGGCTGAAAAGGAGACTCTGTGGGGTGCAGCTTGACTACTGAAAAACAAGCAATTCAAGAGTAAGAACTAGCTAAAAAAAATTGCATCAATGATAGGAGACCACTTCTGTGAAGAATTTTAGGGGGGAATTATGCTGAAATAGATGAGTTCCTTGCACATGCACTGCAGAGAGGCTGTTTGCTATTACACATCTCTCTCCCAAGGCATCTTCCCCATTACCAGAAAAGTCAGGTATTCACATCATGTCCTCTCATGTCATTTTTAATCTATGATTTAGTTAAGCCAAATATTTAATTAGAGATTTCAATATAAAAGCAATTAGCAAGCTTCCTATGTATAAACCATAATTATGACACAGCTTAGTAATAGAAGAATGACTAATAAACAACATTTTGTTGAAATTCTGTTTAGATACTTTTGTGATATGTTTTAAACTGCTGATTTATTTTTGACTCACCAGTCTTGGCTAAAAACAAATTAAATCCTCCCGTATCTCATATTTTTGGTTGTAATTTTTATTGCTTTGCAAATGCCAGTGTGTCATTTTGCTACACTGTGGCATCACAACAGAGCAGCTTGTGGCACTGGCATCACATACCTTCACTATAACAATGCAAATAAAAGTCTTGTTAGCAAGAAAAGAGTTTCCAGAGTATTAAAATATAATTGCAGGTTTCAGGACATGGACCCGCCCGGGTAAAATCAGGCTGATCCTATGAAAGCTGATGCTTCAGCCAAGGCACTTATTTGTAGCAGGATCCTTCATAAAAACAGAACAAGATAAACAGGAAACACTCTCTATGTCATCTAAATAATAAGCATCTTCACCAGACTTCTATTCATGTAGGGGTCATCTTGCAATTATTGATTGATGATTATGGGGTTCTGGTGAGAGGTAAGAACCACTTTGTTGACAACTGAGAGGTAAGAGTTTATAAAGCAAAATGAGGCAGGAGGGGTTGAGCTGCTGAAGGATGGGATAGAAGGAGGGAGAAGCAGGCGAGTGCTGAGGGAGTGGCAGCTGGGGTGCAGGACCTATGAGCTGTGCATGCCTGTGGCTTCTTGTGTCACTGAAATGGTGCAGTGAAGAAGCAGGCAAGGAATTCAGCTCTGTGTCATTTTCTTTATATCTGGTAACATCTCAGAAAACTCTCCCCTTGGACGCAATTTCAAAAACGCTTACAGCAATATCTTAAGGCAATTACAAATACCAGCTTAGGAAGGAGTTAGCCTGCACACAATAACCTTTCAAAAATCAGAGATAAGGAAATGCTGGCTATCTCAATTTCTGCCTCCAGAAATCAGCTTCTCCAACCACTGCACATATGCCCAGCCTGCTGTGTCCTACCCCCATTTCCATATTCACTTTTGCCAAGGGATAGGAAAGACATGGATCAGCCATTTTGTCCCCTTCCCTTCCTGAAGCAGGAAAGTTTCACTTGATTCAGGAATTATTCAATGGCATCCATGCAAGCAGAGAGACTGGAGACTGATGGAGGCCAGATGCTATATTCCAAGCTTCTCCCATGCTTCTGTCCCTCCACCCCTACCTCCCTCTCTCCCACTCCCACAACTCAGGCATGCCCAGCAGAGTGGGAGAAACGCTCTCCAACAAGCTGGTGAAGTACACAAGAACATCACTCTGCCTTTATCATCATAGTCTCCACCACCTATTGATATATAGGGTTAGGCTATAGTGGTAGACCACATTCATCTTTACACACCTAGTTTTCCACATGGAATACCTAGTCTCCCAGCTGCCATCATAATGTGGATTTCTAGGGGAGTTATGGACAAAGCCTGGCCTTATGTCTGGTACTGATACTGTAAAATAAGAAACTGCCAGCTTCTTTCTTTCTCAGATGCTCTTTTTCATCACCTTCACAGAAGGGAGCTGTTCAAAACTGGAGGTAGAATTAAGCAGGTGTGGGCAGAAGAGTTATTTGTACACCAAATGCACTTGCATGTAAGGCTTCCTGCATTTGCATGGTGTTCTTGGATGGAGGCTCTGTCTGCTGCAGCAGAAAGGAGCCATTTCTTTGGAAAAGGTATGCTTGAACAGAGTAGTGGGTCATTTTATTGCCATAACATTATTTTCACTTCACTGCTTTAAATAATCTGTAAGACTGCTAGGAATTAAAAACAAATAACAAAAATTACCCTACACAGAACTGGTTAGAGTATATGTCCATGCCTGGTAGTAGACTCAAGTAAGCTTCATTTTGTTTAGAAGCAAGATCAAATATACTGGAAAAGACAGCCCATATTTGCTTTGTGGAACAGGGCTTCTTTCACAGCTCAAGCCAAATCTTACTGAAACCCCAGGAACCTTCGCACTCGGTTTAATTGGGCTCTGTGTCAGGGAAAATTGGTATAATTTTCTAATAAAAGACATAGCTGACTTAGGAATCCCTCCTAAGTTTACTGGGGAGGGGATAAGTCATAGAGTCTGGATGCGTCCCATAAAACAAATCAGCCTTTCCACCTTTAAAGCTAAATACAAGGCTGACTTCCCTTGATTTGCTCTTTCATAAAGAGTTATAGACATACAAACTAGAAGCAAAGACTCCAAATGAGAAAAATAGGATTTGTTTTTGAAAACCCTTAGCTTGTAGGAAAGTTAAATAAACTAGTGTATTAAGCAGTGGCAGACTGTTAGATAGCCAGGTAATCTGACAGGAAACATTTCCACTTTGGAAGTGTTTATCCCAATTCAAGTGAAAGGGACATATGGGGACTATGACAGACTGAGTACTGTCAACTGAGAGAACACACTCAATTGAAAACTCCAGGAACTAGGAACTATGAAAAGCTGCACACCTTAATGTTGTGTTTAATGAAGAGTGATCTGCTGTCTAATCACTAATTTTGGGAAAGCCCGCAACCTCTTCAGGAAAAGAGTAGTACTGATGTATGGCCAGAAACTGCCTCCACTGATATCAATGGCAAGACATTGAATTATTTCAGTAAGGAAAGGATTGAGCCCTTAGGTGAAGGCATGAAAATGTATCTACATACAAATGAAACAGCATCAGCAGGAGAGAAAGCCTGTAGTGATGAAACAGCTAATTGTAAATGCAAGTCCATAAGAAATTCCACGTTTATGTTTGCAAAAAGACAGACAACATGAAAAACAAGCCATTTAGCCAGGGAAAGTGGATATTAATTCAGTTCCCCAGCTAGGGCACCTGTGCAAACAATACCATCCCCAGGCAATTAAAACAGAGAACTCCATAGTTAATAGAGTAATGCTGATTAACACCTGCCCACTTCACCAGGATAGAAAATAGATTTGGCAGATCTGCAAAATGAAATGATGTCACCTAAAAAGCCATTATTTCACACTCAGTGCTTTTATAAGAACATTCTAGATTTGAATAACTTTGCTCAGAGAAAAGCAGAATATGTAACTATTTTTGTGAAGTTCAAAAAAAGTTTTGGTTTGGTAAATCTAAATATTCCATGATTGTAATTTTTAAACAAACTTTACTTCTACCATTTCATACAGACCAAGTATTTTTGTTGTAAACCAAGATAATCTTTTAACCAGAAAAATATTTTGACAAAAGTAAGTACTTGAGTAGTTTAAAGACATTCTTCTAATGCTTTTCCAAAGTAGAAGTTTAATTAAATCAACTGGTGCTCATGAGTAATTTTGCTATCAACTTTTTTTCTAATGTTCAGTAAAAGACTTCTCATCAGAACACCCCTGTGCCAACAAATCCTAGGACAATAGGTTTTGACAAAGTTGTAAGAAAATCAGTTATATCACAGTCCTCACTGAAGCAGTTTACATCACCCAAAATCTTGCAGGTGTTTTTTGACTCTTCTATAAAATTGGACCTTAGAAACATGTAGGAAACAATCTCCTTTTTTTCCCTTCTCTCCTTCCTTTTTCTTTTTCTTTTTTTTTTTTTTTTTTTTCCCCTGTAAGGGCAGAAAGTTTCCTTGTCCAGGGGCTTTTAGTCTACAGCAAACATGCTTCATTTATGTTTGCATTCAGCTCTGGTTGTTCCACTTTAGGAGGGAAATGAACACCATGTGTTGATCACTAATACTGAAAAAAAAAAAATCCAGGATCTAAAAAAAAATGGCCAAGAGGCCTATTCTTATCCTATTGCTAGGAAGACTAGAGATTTGTGGGACCAGAATACTTTCTATCTTATATTAAGGTCTGTAGCTAGACTGACAGGAGTTAAAGTAATCAGAACCCTTTAGATACTTTTAGCATCAGGCACATATATATCACCCACCTAGCCTCAGACTGACCTCAGTTTAAGGTTAACTTGAATTTTATTGCAAGTTGATTTAAAAGAAGAAGAAAACCAAACCCAAACCATGAGGTAGCTGCAAACAGCTGAGCAGGGCAGCAGCCTGTCACAGCCAGCCAGCTCAAGGCATTCCTCAAAGCAGCCTATTGACAGTCCAGCAAAACACAGACGGGTTTTATTTACAGCTTCCCAGCACCATCCAGACCAGCAGCTAATTGAGAATGTACTATTTTCATGCTTGATCTTTGCTGAGCTATAAATTATGAGCACTGAAGAAGTATTTTCCCTCACAGGCTTAAGCAGTGCAACTTACACTGGCACTCATGAAATTTCCAAGCAGTCACTGACAACTGCCAAGAACTCATTAAAGATTATGGACCACTGAGTCATCATGAAATGATTTTTGAGTGACCTAAGAAAACATTTTATGTAAGAGACTTTGTGGATCGAGGAGGAAGGATGTAAGCAATCCCTTTAAGTGCAGGTTTGGAACTAGGTATAGGACATAAGCCTAAAATTTGGAAACTGTGCTCCCTTCATTTTGTTCCAATCCCAGCTTTGCTGGGTGAGTCAGAGAAAGGCTGGCAAGCAGCTGTGTGAGAGACTACCTCACAGGAGATAAGGGAACACAGAACACCTCTCTCAGCTTGGTTTCCTCACTACTTTAGAATGAAATTGCAATGCAGGAGCCTACCCCAGCTTTTCCATGTGCTGACTTCTTGCAGGACTCTGCTGTTAATTAGGTTTGCAGAGCAGGATAGAAGAGAGAATTTTTAGAAGGCTCTGGATATGGAGATTGAGGAATTTGAATTTCGTCTGCAGGAGAAAGGGAAGAAAATATGAGTGAGAAATTATTGTGCTAGAAAGATTGATATGCAGAGCCACATAAGACTGCCAGTGGAAGATAAAAAGACAAAACATTCTTAAAGTAAAATTGGCATGTAAACAACTCAGTATAGGAAGAGAGAATTATTTTGCTTCATATTAGGAGAATTTTGGGGCAAGGATCATGTTTTTTACCATTTCCTATCTAGGTGGGTAAAGCTCTGTTGTCCATTCTATTTACATACTTACTTTTCATGTTGTTAAGATTAAACTGGGAGAGGAGGTCTACTGTCCTAGGCATTGTGTGATTGAGGAGAAGAGGACAGTCTCACCCTGAATTGCTTACAGTCAAAACAGACAAGACAAACAAAAAATAGAAAAAGGTGATAAAACAGAGATCCACACCAGCCAACACTATGGTACCTGTGGTTTCACTGGGGGCAGGGACAGGGGTGTGCTAAGTGAAAGGAGACAAAGCATGGGAAGGAGAGAGAGGAGGGCAGGCAGGACAGACCGTGGAATCATCAGAGGCAAGTCCAGGGCAGACGAGAGACGAAGAGCCTTGGATAAGGCTTGTGCATCTCAGCAAACAGCTGCTTGGCACCAGCTAGTCAAAGCTGTAGAAAATATCATCAGTGCCCGTGAGGCTCATCTCACGTTTTCTGTGGCTCTTGGCACAAATGACCAGTCATGTCCCTGAAGGCCACACTTCTGGAAAGACGAGAATTCCCAGACCGACTGATAGATATAATTTTTCATTTGCGCGTTTCTAAATATGGAAAGAATTGGAAACATTTCTGTCTGTGTATCTTATTCTGCAAAAAAGGGGTTGTTGGATCAAGAAAAGTTGCATGGAAATCCCTAGCAAGTTCTTGAAATTGTTTCAGCAAGGGAGAAAATAAATGAATGTGCTTGTTTAAGTTCAAATGTTTTACTCTGAAATTTTTAAACAAATATTACCTGGATTTATTTTTAAATTAATTGGATTAAATTATACCTTCACTTTTTTGGGCCTTAAATGTTTTGTTGTTTTTTTTTTTTTTTTAATAGTGACTAAGCCAGAAAAGTCACTAAATAGTGTCCTATATGCAACAAAAGCCTAGTGTTACTTGACATCAAATTAAAGAGTGCAACGAAAAGTTTGTGGTTGCACTAAGTAAAGCAGTCAGAATTTATCATTAATGCTATCATTAACTTTCTAGCAAATATTTGATATACTACACTGTTCTTTTCTTTCTTTCTTTTTTAAGATGATCTAGACAAATGTATACCTGATTAGTTGATCTAGAATAGTCTGCTTGCTCATCACCAGAAATGCTGGTTTACCCTGCTCTCAAAACAAAACAGAACTTTCAGCTTTTCAGGCACTAGACCTTTCCACTCAAACACTGGAGAAAACAGAACTGGCTACATGTTATTCTGCAGGTTAGCCATTTCAAGGTGAAAGGAAAAGGAGCTCTGGAATTCATCTCTTTCTGTGCAGATTTACTTTCCAGAAGAGTTTTTGCATAGAAAATGAGATGTTCGTATGAAACATCTCAGAGTCCCCCACTTCCATGGTCTCCCACAAAGGTGCAGCCCTTAAGGAGCCATTCCCAAATTTGGTATTAGTTTAATAGTGAAAGACAATACCCTAATTTGCGCCCAGGAATGAAATGGAAGTAGAGCATAGCACAGACTGTATCCTTTAAGAAAGCCTGGCCAACAAGCCAGCAACAGCATGCCACCCCAGCTGTAAGCAATCCCAACCCACAGCCAAACTATGCAGGGCCTAAACTGTGCTCTGCGCTTGGCACAGCAAATAAGCAATCTAACGGGCAAAGAATTTGCACACTAAATTTAGATGTGTCGCCACAACGAGAACAACCGTCATGGTCATTATGGACTCAGGGAATATGAAAATCACAGCCTTCACCTCAAGGGGTAATGGCTTGGGTATGATGGATGTAATGTTTTGTTGATGCTTCCATTCATTTTGAAGGTATTGTTGAATAAACTTAGGCTTCATCACAATAGAAGCAAACTTTACTGACACGTGGTAAGAGGGGTACAACACCTCTGTGAGTAAGTCATCAGGAGCCCTTGCACTACAGACAGCTTAGGGATGGGTAGAAGAGGTCACCCAGGCACAGGTGAAGAATGTGATGTAACATTGAACAAGCACAAGAGGCACTTAGAGTTGCAGTCTGGAGAGCTACAGGAAGTCTTTCAGGCCAGTAGAAAGAGTGTGAATGTGAGACGTAGCTCATTAGGAAACCAATAAAGGGTTTAAAGGGAAGAGAGGCTTGAATAAAAAACATGGGGTTTTTTTAGCAAACCAAGAGGGAACAATGAAGAAGACCATAGCGGAAACCACTGCAGTAAAATTCCAACCACCCATGCATTCCTGCACCATATCCAGGCCGGGTTCCTTGCACAGTCTAATCATCCAACCACCCAGGCATTCCTGCACCATGTCCAGGCTGGGTTCCTTGCACAGTCTAATCAGGGAGGCTCCATGGCAAATGACCCTTTTCAAATACAAGCCTGGAGAAGAAGCTTGACTCTGGCTGTGCTTGCCACGGGAAGAGGGCAAACAGAACTAAAAAACCTGTTTTGACTTCTGCAGGAATTTTAACTGATTTTGCCAATATTCCTTGCATGAGAGGAGTCCAATAAAGTGACAAAAAGAGATTGATGCTGCCCAAGCTCCAAACACACTTCCCTCATGACTTTTCATAATTGCTGCTTGAGATGTATATATAACTGTCTAACTTATCAGAGGTATGCACACATTTCTGCCCACCCACATTCAGAATACTGAAGTCTTTAGTATAAAATGCACATGAAGGTGGAAAATGGTTGGAGAAAATGAACAAATTATGTACAGATTCATTTTATTGATTCTGTTCATGTTTTGCAGCTTCAGAAGATCAGCTTAAATAAAATGCTGCTTTAGTGACTTCACAGAAGGCTGATGTTCAAAACTGCAGCTGAGAAGGAAGCAAATTATTAAAATTAAAATTATGGGAAATAGAAGTGCAATGTACAACACAATTACATACTGCCAAATAGATACTACCCATTGCCGTTATTCTGAGAGGAATTGAAAAACACCTGGTGGACAATGCAGTCATGGGTTACTGCCAGAATGGCTTCATGAGGGGAAAATCCAGTTTACCAAACTTAATTTAATTTTATAACAAGGTAACCCACCTAGGTGATCAAGGGAGGCCAGCTGATGCAATCTTCTTGGATTTCAGTAAAGCTTTCAATACTGTCTCTCACAGGAACCTTCTGGACTAAATATTCAGCACACAGCTGGATAAACACGTCATGCCATGGGTGAGCACCTGGCTCATGGGTTGGGCACAGAGGGTTGTAGTGAATGGGGTGACATCAGATGTGTCACTAGTGGGGTTTCACTGGGCTCCATCCTCTGCCCTCTGCTCTGCAATGTCTTTGTAAGCAACCTGGATGCAGATAGGGATCCCGAGCAAGAAGGGATACCGAGCAAGAAGGGATACCGAGCAAGTTCCCAGATGACACAAAACTCAGAGGAGCTGTTGACTCCCTCAAAGGCAGGGAGGCCCTGCAGAGAGACTTCAATAAATTGGAGGGTTGAGCAGTCACCAACCAAGTGAAGGTCAACAAGGGAAAGTGTCAGATTCTGCACCTGGTGTGGGACAACCCTGGAAGTATGTACAGACTGGGGAATGAGAGCCTGGGGAGCAGTGCCACAAAAAGGGACCTGGGGGTCCTGGTCGATGGCAAATTGAACATGGGTCAGCAGTGCCCTGGCAGCCAGGAGGGCCAACTCTGTCCTGGGGTGCATCAGGCGCAGCATGGCCAGCTGGGCAAGGGAGGGGATTGTCCTGCTCTGCTCTGCACTGGGGCAGCCTCACCTCGAGAGCTGGGGGCAGCTCTGGGTGCCACAATACAACAACTTTAAACTACTGGAGAGAGCATGTAAAGGAGGGCCATGAGGATGGTGAAGGGCCTTCAGAGGAAGTTGGATGAGGAGTGGCTGAGGTCACTTGGTCTGTTCAGTGTGGAGAAGATGAGACTGAGACGAGAACCCATTGCAGTTACAGCTTCCTCATAAGGGGAAGAGGAGGGGCAGACAATGATCTCTTCTCTGGAGTGACCAGTGACAGTACCTGAGGGAATGGCCTGAAGTTGTGTCAGGGGAGGTTTAAGTTAGATATAAGAGAAAGGTTCTTCACCTAGAGGGTGGTTGAGCACTGGAACAGGCTCCCCAGGGAAGTGTTCATAGCACCAGCCTGACAGAGTTCAAGAGGTGTTTGGACAATGCTCTTGGGTGCATGGTGACACGTGGGAATGGTGCTGTGCTGGACCTGATGATCCTTGTGGATCACTTCCAACTCAACACAATCTGTGATTCTGTGATTGAGCTTTTTCATTTGCCAATCCTCATAGTCATTGTGAATTAACCTGTCATTGCTGGAGTTTTATGTTTTTCAGAGAATATATTTTCCACCTTTTTGCTACCTATAACTTCATTCTTTCTTTAGGATCATATTATGTCTATCCTCTGACATAACAGTGTAATTCCAGGTGTGCAATAGCTGACCTAAGCAAGGTAACTACAAATGTTGTCTTCTGCATCTGGTTCTGCTGTTTTAACTCAACTTGGAATTAATGGTGAGGAATAGGCAATGCCAGGACCTGTATCCCTTCATCCATACCCAGATTTCTAAAAGAAGCCAGAAGCCTATCCTCAAGAACAGGAAAGGAAAGGTTTCCTTTCTTGCACTGACTGAAAAGGGAAGGACAGGGTGACCAGTGGAGAGACACGAGAGGATACAGTAGCTAAGACACGAGACACTTAAATTTTAAATACCAGAGAGAGGCATGGTGTCTTGAAAAGAAATAATTTTCTTCCACGTTTCAGAAGCAGAAATATTTTGTCCCTGACACTGTGCTGCTATTATTTTTTCTTTTTTTTTCTCCGTTGTATCTCTACAGTGTTAAAAATTAGGCTTCTTCCTTTTTGTCCAGGAGAAAAACTTTTAGTTTTTCAAAATAGAGATGAAAAGGTATCCAAAATGAAAAAATCTGGAATAAACAGAAGTTCTAATAATATAACTGGGCTCATTAGAGGAATAACATGATCTAAAGAACATCTAATGACAATCAAAACCACATCTGCAGCTTTTTATTCATATATCTGCTAGGCTGAAAGAGGAACACAATTAGTGCAGAATCTAAGCACCATTAAAAACAAAAGGAATTTTTTCCATTGCCTTTTGTGAAAATTGGATGAGATTCTTTGTGCTCATAATAAAACATCCAGTTTGTAAGAAAATCAGCTAGGCAAAAACCCCGCAATAGGAACATATGTACATTTGGTAAAACTGAAAGGGCCTTCCCATTTCATTTCAGCCTTGGGGCCTTCATTCTAAATAATCCTATCTACAAGCAATTATAATTCTCCAGGCAACCACCATGTTGCAAACATTGGCCATTTACTAAAAGTCTCAGAGGACAGAAGACAGGGCAAAGAAGACAATCTGAGTGAATGACAGACTTACTCATTTATCAGGAATCAGAGGAAACATTTCTTTGAGCATGTACAGATTGGACTTTGTGTCTGTGTAACCAATTATCTGAATGCAGTTACTATATACAAGGTCATGACAGTATTAAATAAGAAGGGCTATGGCACCACACCCAGATGATATTCCTGGCATCTAAAGGTCTGGAAATAATCTGCTGCTTAACAGAGCTTTGAGCAGAGCAGGACACTGATCTGAAGGAGGGAGTGGGGACCTGCACGACATCTCCTCTGACCCCATGAAAGACACATTTGCTGCCCCAGGCAGTGCCACTTGGAGACGAGCCACCATTTCTGTTATCTCTAAACCATCCTGGTAAATCTATGAATTTTGTCATTCTAGGCAGGATAAAAATTATTTTCTATTTTGCTTTTCTCAAACCTGAGCTTTGCTACCCTGTGACAACCAGCATTTTTGCAAAACTCAGTTTGCAGACAAATAGGTTGTGCAGTGTCATGACAATGCATTTTTCCAGGTTATCTCAGCAAAGGAAGGTATGGGATGCACTTCTTTAAAGCTGTAAATGTTTGGGTTGAACATACAAAGTCTCTAAATCTGGAAGAGCATCTTTGTGATGGACTGAAATACAGCCTAAAAATCTGCAGTGTGGTGGTGGTGGTGTGATATTTTCTAAACATTATTGAATGCAGTAATATTCCAATAAAGTTCTCATTTTGTGTGTGAGTTTTAAGATTTTGGAAAGGAATGCCCTACTCTATGGTTGCAGGCCTGTCCAAAAGGACATCTGCTTCCACTTATTCACAGTCTGTGCTTCCAACCTGAGTATTATAGAACAGTTATGAAAAGGAGAGTTTCTCAAATCACAGTTCTTAACTGAATCCCTTTTAGGATATGACACAGAATTCCATATTAATTAAGACTGAATCAGGATTAATTTATATAGTGATTTTTATGGTTTTTTGGCATTCATATGGATCATTGATTCTTATTTCCAGTCTGATAAGACAAGTAGTTTAATGAGATCTTGTTCTCAGATGAACCAAGTGTAGTCATGTACCTTTCATGGTTTGAATAATACATGCCACTCAGGACATGGGGACAAGTTCTTAGTGTGATAATGGTTTGTATTGCTGCACACTACTGTCTTATCATGTTGAGATCTATTGTACAAAAAATGTGAAGGTTCTGTCTTTCACACACTGATTATTAGTTAAAAACTCTGCAAGATAATCAAGCAAGCGGGAGAAATCATAAGACTACTTTCTTGTCAAGCGAAAGATTTACTTCCTTTTTTTTATTATTTGTTTTCCTGAATGGTCTATCTCTAGAGCATATCTCTGTAAGTAAACACTTCATGGAGAAGTGAGGATTGTTTGAGACAGTTCCAGAAGTTTGCAGGTTTTCTACATATTTTCCTGTTGAGAAGACACAAATCTGCAATTCATGTCAGGTTTGCAGGAGGTTTAAAAAGCCATCTGTAGTAAATGTACTGTTTTCGGTCATGCATTTTCCCTTCCAGTGCTCTAAGAGGAGACACTGAATGCTTTGTGAGAATTTTTTTGAATTTCTGATCCTTATATCCTTTATGATTTTTCCAGATTAAATAAAACTAGTGCTCATTTTGACCTTATGACTGGATTTCTCAAGCACTGACAGAGTTGTATGTGCTCATCTTAATGCATCTCATTAAGGAGAAATCACTGATTTTATTTGTACTCTTGTATGATGAGCAGATACTCTATTTGAAAGTTCATCTTCCAAGTTCATGCTGAAGCTCAGACCCCCAAGAGCAATGATGTGCTTACCTTCATGAAAGTGAGGATTAGGCTCTAGGGGCTTATCTTGGCAAGCATTTTAGCCATAAGCCAGAGCAGTGGATGAAAACAGAGAGTGACTTTCTTTTCCACTTTCAGATATAAGTATTTGAGTTGAGGAGAGAAGCACACTGGAAGTTTCTAAGACATTCATCTGCATAACTTAAGGATTTTTTCAAGCCCAGTGATTTGTCTACTTCTACCTGAGGCTTCTGATGTGCTTCTGATAAGCTACAATTACAGATGAACCGGTAAAACATGAATTCAAGGGCATTGCTGAAATGCTGGGCTCAGCATCCCTTACTCCTCCCTTTCTATCATCACCTTTGTTTTTCTACATTAAGAACATAACAACAGCTGAGAAATAAAATTCATAGACCCATCTTATTCTCTGTCTACTTATCTGGAGCTCATAAGCAAACCTGACATTTATATGAGAAAAAGAAAGCCTATCCACTCTCACATTCAATTTCTTGTTACCACATTTCTTCCCTTTTACTGCACCTGCCCACGTGCAGCATGCACTAAACCAGGTCCCATGGGTGATATGGACTAAAGCTAACTTGCAGAATAAGAAAGGGAGCCAATCTCTCCCTCCCCACTCCATCTTTCTATCTAGTTGGGCATGGACCCATAGGGATTTTGCTGGCATATAATGAGAGCTGGTAGTATGCAATGAAAGGGCAGAGGAGGATAGACAGGTAAGGATGATTCTTCAAACTATCTGCTAATGTCAGGACCCTGGGAGGGTCCAGTCACAAATCCCACATCATGGGGCCTCTTTCCTGCTCACCAAACCTCTGCAAAACTCAAACACTGCTTGGTTTCTGGATGTAGCTGTGTGTATACGCCTACGTATTGAATGAGCACGTGTAGGAGACCCAGTATTTCAACAAGAAGGCAAACATTTGTGACCTCTGCCTGGTGAGAAGTTCATTCCAGTAGCTCAACAGGGTTGTTTGAAATATAGTCATTGCTGGAATATGAGGGACACTGCCAACTGCTTTGAAAGGAGGAGCTTTTCCCAAGAAAGCTGGGGTCATTGTGATTCTGAACAGTACAATGATGCAGATCTGTAACACAAACATGAGGGCCCTTGTCCTTTCCTGCCACCAACCTCCCTGCTTCGCACACACATTCCCTGTCATATGATGCTGCAGTCTTGTGACTGCAGAGCCTTTCTTCTCCCCCACATCCACACTCAGGTTTCACCAGTCTCTGTAACCTCTACCTCCCCCAGGTCATGAAGGGTGAAAAAAATGCAAGTTGAGCTACAGTGGTAGTCACAAATGAGCTCACTTATATCATAATGTAAAATGTGAGGGCTGCAGAGCTCAGGTCAGTCTGTCTCCTAAGAGAATAGGCTGATCATCTGGCTACACATCATTGTCACCTTTTCATACAAGCTCAGAGTTTAGCTGATTTCTGATAACTAGCTATAGTCCAGGGGCAGGCAGTTCCTTCTAGGGGGAGATGCCAACATGACTGTGAACGCCTGCCCCATGAGCCTGGCTTTTCAAAGCCTGAAAGCAAAGTACACCTGCATGCAACAGCAGGCCTAAAAAAGCTCAGATGATGCTGGCTGATTGCTTTCAGCTAAGTGATCCAAAGCAGGTGTCCTGGCAGCACTTACTCTTGTCCTTCTAAGTCAGGAAAAGAAGACAGAAAGAGACTGAAATACTTAGACCTCTGAAATGCATTTCTGCTACAGGCAGGAATTAGCAAGAGATCAAGTGTGCCCGAAGATATTAGTTCAGTGACATGAAATTAATGCAATATTCTTGCTGCTACTCTCTGGATAGGCTGACACACCATGTGAACAGGCAGACACCTCTTCAGACCTTGTTGTTGATATATACACACATATGTGTATATACATCTATCTAAACTCTGTATTTACTGCAAACAGAGCTCAGCAAATCACTTGTACTTGCATTTTCAGTGAGTATTATTGTCATCTTCTGTACACTGCTTACCCATTAATGGCTTTGCCATGTTTCTCAGATTCTTCAGTATTTCGACAAATGATGTGTAATCAACAATGAAATTATGCTACTATCTTGGAGCTGCTTGGATAAGCTATCCACACATCCTCTGAACCAAATAAAAAGCAGGCAGACAAATCGCCAAGACTCCAGACAGTAAGGTTGCCTGCAGAAAGAGGAAATGCTTTAATGGGGAAGGCAGAGAGTAGTTTAAACTGATGCTCACTGAAGCCACTTTCATATGCAATCTTCTGCTTGCTTTCTCAAATCCAGAATCAGACAGTGAGGACATCCTCTACCTTGAGACATGAGGAATCAAATAGTGACTCTCATTCCTTGTTGCCAGGTGGGCTGGGGGAAAACTGAATTGTGAGAAACTGACGATTGTAAGAAAGAGGAAATGCCATTTATTCATTTATAAAAAATCAAACATTGACTACTTAAGAAAAAATGTGTATTGGTTCCTTAGGTCTGTTTTCAAGTGCAGTTTCACCAACAGGCTTGTTTACAGCACAAGCCGCTCCCTGTACCCTTTAAGAGCATTTAGGTCATTGCCTCATCTGAAGTGCAAGAGCTTCTTGAAGCAGTTTCCACAACAATCTCATTCTCTGATAACGATGTCAGCTACATTTACAAAACTCAAGTGGCTGTAGAAACTACCCGCATGTACAGTGGGATTATGCATTATTAATCCATGCTACTGAAATGACCTAGGTCAGCTTGTAATATGTACAGAATCTCACCTTGCAGAGAACAGAAAGAAAAATTGGCAGTGTTTATGGAAAGAGAAACAATCCCCAGATGTTTCTCTACAGCTGTCACTGCTACCTGGGGAATTTTGTGTACAATCCTCAGTTTACTTCCCCATAGCTTGCCATGGACTTTCATATTTGAGTAGCACCATAGACTTTCATCCAACCTTACACCACCTTTCTCCCAACTCCAGGCATAGCCCACAGCCCACCTCGGATGAATTCACCCCTTTTCCACACAGATCTACAGCCCATTTTGTCCCAGTCCCATGAACAACCCTACAGGTCAACTCTCTTACCTATGAAATTCATCCTCAGCATAGCTTCACTTCAATGCATGCTCAGCTCTCTACATGGGAGCTCTGCTCCCCAAGTCCTGCCTCCTTCACAGCCCGCTTGCCACTCATGTCATTGCCAGAGCAACAGCTAGGTGCTGAGTTCTTGGGGTCTGTGTAGTGCTGGCACATTCTTGAAGATCATGATTCCTAGGTGTTTGGTTTGTGTGTTGCCAATTAAACTAGCCTCCAGCGAGTGTTCTGGGGCTGCTTGAACAAAGTATTGAAGGACACGACTTAGTTAGGAGAAGTGATGGCATTAATAGCAACAGAGCTATTCACAGAGTCATAAATAAACATTTGTGCCACTGCTTGGCCAGAACGGGGCTGATTTCATTCAAAAATCAGCCTTACAGATTAAGCCCTTGGTGTCTGAACTTTTCTCCTGCTGTTTTTAATAGAAAATGTCCTCATTTAGAAACAGATCTTTCCCATGCACGCCACAGGGGAGAGTAATTATATGTGATAGAAGTCATGACTTCTGAAAGGAGATATAAGGTATCTGAATTCCCTGCCTTCCTTATAGACTTATTCTCTGATCATTTCTGGTTTAATTAACTTTTAAAGTTTAATTATCCTGTGGACTATAGTTCTGATTAAATGATCTGATGAACAAAACCTAGCCTTTAGGTCAACATAGCAAAACTATTTTTAAATGTAAGAGGGAGAAATTGCTCAATTTAACTACACATTTCCAAATCCCTGTAGTCTGCTTTCACCACCTGATTTCATTAAATGTCAGAGCTACTCCCAGTAAAACAGGTCACATGCACAGGGTGAAGGGACATTCATGACTCTCTTGATTCTTCCTGCATCATACTCCGTCCCTATATAGTTATTCTGGCAACAACAGTCAGGTCTCAAAGGCTGACGATAAGACTAGGGAAGTAGATGATGGATATCTTGCTTTTTCTCCCCCTTCCCTTCTCTTCCCTTCTCCCAAATGCCCAGTATCACAAACACCTGCAGAGCCTCACCCTGCTGCTGAGATCCCTTTCACCAGTTGTGGCTGCTCAGTGGGTCACAGATCAGGCTGACCAGCTGCTTATAGTTTAGGGAGCTGGGGTGTGTAGGAGAGGCTTGAACACCTGGAAATTTGACATGTGAGGTACCACATTGGTCTGACTTGTTTCAAATTTGATATGCAGGGGGGGTGTTCAAACCAGGACAGCTTGTGCAGTCACAGACAGAGAGGCCAAGGAAAAAGAATATGGCAGGACAGAAAAGCAGGCTGCTACATGCACTTGAGTCTTCTGTTTGCTGTGCCCATCGTTCCTGATGGCAGCTCCACAGATGAAGCATACACAAAGGTGTGGTGCTGCGTGCTGTAAAGCCTGGCCCAGGGCCATGGCCATCATGCCCACCCAGAGCAGCTGTGCCTGTGGAGGTGCCCTACGCACAGGACAGTATTTCCTGGCATGATGCTGACAGTCAGGCAACTTTTTACAAGCCACCTGTTCCCAGCTGTGTTGCCCTTGGTCAAGTCTTGATGAGTTTATTGAGAGCTGGGAGTGCTCCATACTAAATCAAATCATTCCACTTTGGGGGTACTAGTTTTAAGGTTCCATAAATAATTTTCCTGAGAAGACTCAGTTAAGCTAACAGAGATGAAAATTACAGCCTGGATCCCTCTTGCAGCTTTGCACTCTGGTCTTGCATGCCTCTGCATCCAAGATAGCCCTTCAGAGCTGCTGTAACTCATTTGTAAGGCCAAGAAACAGGTGCTCCCAGGACGTGACTTCACTTAGCCCCAAGTAAAAGGCTGTAGTGGGATGAGGAGTTGACAGCAGCTGCTCAGGTATCCCTATCCCACTCTTGCAGAGGCCCTGGTAGGGCAGCAGGAGCACACGAGCTCAGCCCCTTGACAAATTCTAGCCACTAACTGTCCCTGTATCATAGTAGCAGCAGAGACCAGGTTTTTAAGATGGCCACCAGTTCCCAAGCTGGTTCATTTGCCTCCCCGTTCTCCTCCCACCACCACCCATCACTGGCAGATCCCATGCTCCCCCTGTCCCTACCATGGGGATGCTGGGGGCACCAGAATGCCATCACCAGGGCAGCTGGCACTGGCACTGGAACATGCCAGACACACAGCTGGGCTTCACGCCGTGTGCCCGTGTGGAACGCAGCCCTGTGGCCTTTCTGAGAGCCCAGCAGTGCCTGCCGGACCCCTTGGGAGGCAGGGGGCCCTGACAGCCTCCAGCTACTGCTCATGCCCCTCACCCAAACACTTCCTTTTAATAGCTGATGTAGTGGAATTCTAGCTAGAAGCATGGTGGCCAGAGGCAGGGGTAAACTCACGAGCGAGTGACCAAGTGATTGAGACCAGAAAACACAGCCGGAGCGGCAGCACTCCAGGACAAGTCCCCAGCAGCCCTACAAGGAGCTCTTTGTACTCAGCTATCAACAACCCCGCCATGTGCCACACTCTCTGAAAAACAAACCTCTGCCCAGGCGTCTCAGCTCCGGGTTTTGTTGGAGCATGCTGGTGCTGCCATGGGGGTTTCCCTTCCCGCCTCCCTCCCATTTCTCTGTGGCCGTCCCTCCTCAGAACCGCACGCACTCGATCAGCCCAGCAGCCCCAGTAGCCCCACCAGCCAGCCCAGCAGGTACCCACTGACTTCCTGGGCTGTTTGCAGCTGATCAGCAGCATGGCTCCTCACTTTTGATAATTTCCAGCCTTTCTGCATTGGAACATTATAAGCTGAGTCTGCCAGAGAGGCTCATGATCAGTAAAAGGGACAGCTTTTATTGAATTTCTTTGTCCTTTACTCATGAAAACACTGCCTTTTCATCTTCTTGATGCACTGCTTGTCAAGTTGCCGGTCAGGGAGCGAAGGAAATGCCTACTTAGATGTCAAAGAAGGTGACATGGCTGTCAAACATGCAGTCAATTCAACATCACTGGGAATGCAGGCTGGCTGCAAAGACAGGGAAGTGTGGATACATTATGCCAATGGTAATATTTCATCAGTTTGGAGGGAAATGTTAAATTGATTTAAATTATATTGAGTTGTAAAGGTGCTATACTGCCACTTACACTCACCTTTCTTCATACTTGGTCCCAATCCTTACCTCTTGCTGCAGCACTGAGGATTTCTGGTGCGGTCAGTGATTTCCCAGACAGGAATACAGCTCTGCAAAGCATCTGTTCAGAGCCAGATCCATCTGCTGGGCTTGCTTACTTGCTTTGTGTAGAATCGTAGAATGGTTTGGGTTGGAAGGGAACTTAAAGAACACCTAGTTCCAGCCCCCTTTCACTAGACCTGGTTGCTCTGAGTTCCAGTTCTCTAGCCTGGCCTTGAACATTTCAAAGGATGGGACATCCACAATTTTTCTAGGCAACCTGTTCTAGTGCCACCTTAACTGTAAAGTATTATTTCCTAATATCTAATCTAAACTTACTCTCTTTTTGTTTAATTCCACTTCCCCTCATCCTGTAACTAAATGCTGCTCTTGTAAAAACGTCCCTGTATCCTTCTGTGTAGGCTCCCTTCATAACCAGATCAGTAGGTCATAATCACATAGCACATGAAGTGCGAAGGGATCCAGGGGAGGAAATATGAGAAAACTGTACATTGTTTAAGGCTCCTTTTCTCTTCTTTGACAGTGTATAAAGTCATTAGTGTAAACACAAACCGAGCCAGCAGATATTTCCTCAGCAGAAGTCTAATAGAGCACTTCAATTAGACACAGAGCTACTCCTGAGCAATGGCTTCATGCCTTAGCTGGCATGTGGCACTGAGCTAATGTAAGTCGTGCAATTACTCTCCAAATGGTTGTCACTGAACTGATGGATTGTACAGTGGTAGCTTTCATGGTTAATAACTAAAAATATAATCAAACCTCACATGAGCTGTGTAAATGTGCACTGTTTAACTTCTATTACATGGTAGGATGGGTTATATTTACACCACAGAAGCAGACACCAAACATAATTATTACTATAATTATTTAGATTGCATTGCCTAGAAAATGATGTTTTAATTCTTTCTTCTTCTAAGTCTTTTTGAAATACATAAGGGCGCAGAGAAGATGCATAAAAAGAAGAGATGTGTCTTTTTAAATGAATGCACATTGACCATCATGAATGCTCAGTAAGATTCTTACCCTGTAATGTTGGACATGGAAGTTAGTTACCAATTTGCAACATATTAAATATATCTGTAGTATTCAGACAGCCAGGATACTGCGATCTCTACGTATGATAGCACAGTGCAGATGATCTTCTCCCATGTCTCCACATGCTGATCAAATGATATTCGCTGTCCTGGAACTAGATTTCACCCACATGTTCCCTCCATCCTTACCCACTCTTTCCAAGAAAAACAACAGAGAGCTCTGCATGGCTATATTAACAGTAAGAAAGTGATGACTGGTTACATGAGTCTGGACTCGCTCTGGCTCACAGCTGGCCAAACAAACCTCCCTGCATGCTGTAGCCCGCTCTTCTATTGATGAATCACAAGCAGAAGTTGAAGCACTTAAACCAATAAACCAGTTTCTACTAGCCTGCATTTCAACCTGTGATTTTAAGGGGGATATGTCGGAGTGGGTAAAGTAGCTTGAGCCCTCCTTCTCCTTTCATTAACTCCGGCTGGTATCAGGTGGTTTGTTCATGGCTTCAGGGCTGACAGGCTTTTCTATTTCTGTCTGAACTGCACCCTGAATATATTTTCCCCTTCAGTAGTCACAGAACCTGTTGGCTGATTTGAACCAAATTTGACAACCTTTGGATATATTGTTCCTGCGAAGTTCCTGCAAGGGTCACAGACAGCTATTGGAGGGGCCTATGAGTGAGGCTCAGACCTTCAGAAACTCTGGGTATTAGCTGCAGAAAGGAAGAGAAAGTCAGATAAAAGCAATGAATACAGAACATCAAGCCAGTCTTCTTACAGAGATGAATCTCTTGGCTGATTTAACAGAACAATATTAAGATTTTCTGTCCCCTCTCCTTGTACTTTTTCACCTTTCAGTTCCCCTCCAGGATAATGTTCTAGTGGTAAAAACCTTTTAGGGTTTCATTCATGTCTTGAATGCGCTTCAAATCAAGGAGTAGGTTTAAAAGCTAAGAACACACAGATTATATGCATACAGCTCACTTAGATACAGCCCATTCTTTTAAAAAAAGGCTAAAAATATGACTGACAGAAACATGCCAATAATTCTTGCCTTACTCCTAAGGTTTTGGTTTGTGTTTTTTTTTATTTTTTTCCGTCTCACTGAATAACTTCATTTGTGACAAAAGATTTTGTAAAAACCTAGGTGGTATTTCTCACAGGCAGCTTATAGAAGTGACCATATACTGAACATAATTTTAGCTTTCTTCTTCTGGCATAGCCTTTCTCCATTTCTTTCTCATCCAGCTGTTGCAATAAAATTTCTGGAAACTTTAATTCTCAAGTTCATAGAAGGGCTACGATGCACAAACTCGTAGTTGTTTGCTGGTCCTGGGATAAGCTTGGGATAAGCTCCTCTCACGGTGCAGTGGGGAGCCCTGCAAGCAAGAGTGGATAGCAGCAGAAGGAAAGACAAACTGATGGAGCACTATCACAACCAGGCCAAAACTCCTGTATTCCAAATCTACTTCAGACAGGTATCTGCGTACTTTCACTTAGTATTCCCATACTTTAATTTACATTAGAAAGGCTGTGCCAGTGCTCTTCCTTCAAAGGCACTGAGTGGACATTAAACTTCTCTTCAGTACCATGATTGATGTTGGCATTTATCTGGTTGTAAAATGTTCTTTTAACTAGTGCTCAGAGGAGTGCCAGAAGCAAAGGTTTCTTCCTCTGAAGTTTAAATTCCCCCAGGCAAAGAAAGGACAATTGAACCTGTGTCAACTGACCACAACTCAGTTGGATATTTTAACTCTTTACCAGAAACATAAAGGTATTTTTCTTGTCCAGCTATGTTTTAAATTACATTTTGAATGCAGTGTGCTCACATTGGGATATTCTTGGAATTCCAGCTACATTAAGTTTTTAAAGGGAGATGAGCATAAAGAGTTCAATTTTCTTGATTCTGATAGGGAACAGACATGAGATGGCCTTCAAGTTGCTCATCTCTGCCAGGGGACTACCATGAGGAGTTTGGGCATTGTCAGGGTGGGCTAATGGCTGAGAAGGACTTTGTGTAACTTTGTTTTAAAAGTTTACTTGGGTAGCGATGTTCTTTTAATGGTCCAAGAGAATTGTTTGAATTCCTGCATGACCCAAAGACTACAGTTGTACTAAATGTTGGTTATAATAAGTGTTTCAGATTTTTTGAGAAAAAGCTCTGTACCAGGTACAAAAAAGAAACAACCAAGTACTGAACCCTGAAGACCCTGACAATGAGGAATTCCAGCCTGCAAACTGCAATCCTTGCTGAAGATAAAGGAAAAGAAAAACCTCTCAAGATCCTGCTCGACTATCCTTAGGAGAAAAACGCTTTTCCCACCCCAAATCTGGTTATTGCTGTGACCCTGAGCATCAGGGGAAGATACACAAAGCAGATTGCTGAGAATGTTTACTGCCTTCTGCCAGTGGTCTACCCTGTCATTGTCCTGTTTCCAACTGGTGACCAGGTTCTGACACTTCAGAAAGTGGTAGGTGGATAGGGAAATAATCAAAATATATCTTGGAGGCAGGGAGGAGGAATCCTTTCATAGCCTGAAGGCAATCATGTGAGGTACTCACTACTGATTGCTGGCTGTGATTTGGAGTTTCTTCCACCAAAGGACATTTATCAGTGATTGGATCTTGTCACGTCTTTGTCAGTAAAAGTTTAAAAGCTCTCTACTCTCAGAGAGTAGAGGATCTCAGAGACATCCTGTGTGCTAACACTTGTACAAAACACCCAAATCACTTCAGGTTTCTTTTTTTTTTTAATAAATTGTGGTCTTTATGTCTCCCCTCCTACAGTCTGCTTGGCAGCCCACAATCCAGCTTTGTGGCTCCCCTTTGAAACCCCTGCAGTCTTTCCTCAGCCTCCCTTAACAGCAGGGACCAGAAAGGCAACCCAGCACAGAGCGGTGGCTAACTAATGCTATACTCCCACTTCTCTGCTTCTGCCTTCTAAATAGCTCTGAAACACTTTTGACGGAGCACTTAAAGCACTTATTAAAGGTAGAAGCAATAGTGTTCCTGAAGGTAAAACTCCACTGCACTCGCAGTTACTCACTCAGGGTTCAGGAGGTGCTGGGGTTCAAACACTGTGTTTGGCACAGGCCCTTCGGGCAATCTTAAGAAATTAATTTGACCTCCCTGTGTTGCCATCATTGTTACCTCATTCCCATTTCTGTAGGACATGTACAATACTTTGCACCGCACCTTTCCCACCTGGTGTATCTGAAGGCACATCTGCTCAGACGAAGGCAGCTCTACCTTCCCTCTGACTCAGAGGACTGAAAGCCTTCTCCAGGCTGGAAGCTGCTAGGACATGTTACTGAGGGCTGTGCCCATGCCAGTTTTTCCTGCTTCCCCGTGGGGAAAAGAGGCATGTGAAGGAGTTGAATTTACTGTTGTAAATAAAGAGTCCTGGTACTGAAGCCGTCTCAAGTCGCGCATTTCTCCTGTCCAGCATCTGATTCTGTCCCAGCTGCAGTGAAACACCAGACTTCTGAGGTGCTGTCTCTTGCCCTGCAGTTGCAAGCTTTTAGCTTGCAGTGAGTCTAACCTGAAGTACTGTATACAGTGAGACTTTAAGTGTACTATTAATTGTATGATCCACTGGTAGTGTTGTGGATGTTTTCACAGCTGGGTAATAAAATTATTATCTCCAGATGGAAAGCCTTAAAGCCTTTGTCTTTACAAATAATAACTAATTATATCGTGAGCTACAAGTCTCCTTTCCCCCTATCACCATTAATGGTGGAGCAGTGCTAAATTTATGTCTGCAAGTTCACAAATGTTAAAATGATAACTAAACCTCTTGACACACGTGATATAAAATAGCCATAGGAGATTCACAATATTCTTTCAAAGTATGGGCATATCCAGGCACTCTTACTGCACAGAAGCAGGAACCATGTAATGCTTCCTTTGGCTTGCTGTGACTTCCCTACACCCTTGCTCTGTGGGGTTGTGTGGTAGCATTACAGCAGGGCTGCATCCCTACAGCAGAGGGGATGATAATTAAAATGGTAAACTGGCAAAGGTATGTGCAAACTAGTAAAATTCTGGGGAGAAGGTTTTGGTATTGTTCCTGAAGCAGGACCTAAACTCGTTTATTCCTTTGTTTATCAATTTAACCGTTTATTTTTTAAGGTTTAAGCCTGGGATTTTCTTGTTTGATTCCTCTGAACAGTCAGCCACCAAACAGTCTCTGTGATGCTTGTTCTTGCAAATATATGTCTAGACATAATTTAGATTAATTCTCCATAATGAAGCTGTCAGTTTGAATATATTACAATGCAAGTGCATAATGTGTAGTTAAAATGAGAACTCCAAACAAGCTTTGCTCTGGCTTACCTGGTGTGTCTTAATATACTGCAATTATCCTAGTAGGAAAAAAAACAGGGAACATATCTCTTCCTCAGTTTGAAGGGGAAGTTTTACAAAGTTGTGTGGAATTTAATGAATTCAGATTACATATATTCAGAGGCTGATCCTACAGTGTTGCATGGATTCCTCTTTAATGGCTACCCATCCTGTTTGAGCCTTCTGTTTGAAAGGGTTAAGAGTACGTTTTAATTAATTTTCGATGCTTGTGTCAAGCTTATTGTTACAGAACACGACAAGGTATTATAGTTTATTAAACATGGGCAAGTTCCTCTCTGAAGACAATTTCATTGCCATACAGCTGGAGACTGTGCTCCTCTCTGCCACATGTGCAAGACACATTTATGATGAAGAGACAATGACAGCCCTTTGTAGGAAGAGAAAATGGGACTTTCTAGAACTTGCTGCCCCAGGCAATTAATCACACGGCAAACACTGTCCACAACAAAGGCTCATGGTCCTTGAACCTCTTGAAAGCTGTGAAAGAAGTAAACAAATGGTAAGAAAAGCATAGTCACCTTCAACGGGGGTAGAAAGTCAGACCTTCTTATTGCAAGAACTCTGGAAAAGCAGTCCTGGAAATGGAGGGCAGGGAAAGGGCTGGCTGCTCTTTACTCCCACTGCACTTAAGAGGATAAACTCCATACACCTTCTCTGACAGTGTCTGGGATTGCAAAGGGAAATGTCTGATTTACATAGCTGTTTTAACCCATAGCTAAAACAATTCTGCCCTTATATTATAGAATCACAGAATGATTTAGGTTTATCAGGCTAATTGACTGATGTCTGTGCATAGATATGTATATATATACACGTGTGCATGTGCATCTACACCATCTCTGCTTTATAGTGTGATTTAATTTTCTGGGCTTTCACAGGAGATTTTCAATTCTCTCTACTGGCACCTCAGGTGGCGGAATATGTGGCTTGATATATCCAGAGCTGTGTCCATCTCAACTTACACCTTAGGAACCAATAATTTGGAAGGGTGATAGAGAAGAAGTGAAACTCCCAGCCACCTCTTGCCATACATATGTCATGTCCTAGAATAAAAATAAGTTTTAATATCAACTACCTATTTGGGAGATGGACAAATTTTACAATTTCAGAGAAAATAAATTTAAGGCACATAAAAAATTAGATTACAAGCTCCAGGCCCCATGGGATGTCAGTACTGTTTACAGAGAATCTAGGACTTGGGAATCTGGTCTTATGCTTTGATTAAAGTCCTTCAATGTCCTTATATCATCCTTCTCAGAGACATATGGTTCAAAAGGTGTGAAGGTTAAAGAGAGAACAAGTCAACCTGCACCAGGAGGGTTTCTCAAAATTTTTTTCTCTTGGAAAAAGCAATGAATTCTGTTCCAGATTCATTCTGATGGCATGAAATCACTACCGGCTTTACAGGTATGAATCTAAATAAGCAGTGCATGCCAACCCTGCAGTACTGCAGACTTCTCACATGCCTGCCTACATAAAACCCTGCAGGTAAAAGAGCTACGTTACCCAGAACATTTTGTAAACCATTAATCTAACTTATCCTTGCGAGAGAGGTTAGTCTTAAAAATGCTCTTCCCCTCAGCTTCTAGCAGTGAACAAATCACCCTATTAAGCAGCTGCTTTCAGGTATTTGAAAAACATAGACCCCTTAAACATTTTAATTGAACGTCTCAAAAATGCTGCCTAGTGTTTGATCAGTTGTCTTCGACTTTTCGTTCCAAGTATTCCAGTAATTGTGGAACCACAGTAACATGAGTGCATTAGAAATTCTACCGGAAATCAAAGAGCTGTGTTATATTACACGTTAGGCGAAGGCTTGGTCTAATCAGATTACCACAGAGACATTTAGTTATAAGTTTTTTGCTCTGTTTTTTTGAGACATAGAGCACTATCACTGACTAAATCATAGAGAATACTCCCGAGCAGTCTGAATTCTAATCCTGTAGATCACTTCTGAGAAATTATTTTAGGTAAATGCATTTTAACATGAAATGTCATAAAAGTCTTCTTAAGTTCAAAATGAGAAATAGGGAATTTTTGGGGGTGCTTACTGACATGAAGAGGTACAGGGATCCATGGGGTCAAGGGATGGATCTGTAATCAACTAATGCATTATGTAAATGTGCAACCCTCTCTTATCAAATTCAAGTTTGCAGAGAAAAAAAAAACAACAAAGGAATAAATGGCAATAAAAGAGTTTTGGGATTTATTTTAGTCTATTCTTTTTAAGTTCTCAGACATCTGGCAAGCAGCATCAGAAGTANAAAAAAAAAAAAACAACAACAAAGGAATAAATGGCATTAAAAGAGTTTTGGGATTTATTTTTAAGTTCTCAGACACNTAAAAGAGTTTTGGGATTTATTTTAGTCTATTCTTTTTAAGTTCTCAGACATCTGGCAAGCAGCATCAGAAGTAAAATTTTCACACAATTTCTTTTCTAGACATTTCCTTCACCAATTTTACACTCAGAATGAAATATGTCATATAAACTCTGGTCCTTTATACAGCTATGCAACTACAAGCTCAACAAGCTCAAAGATATTTACAAGAGCAACAGTCCTTGCCTGGCTCTCCACAGCTGTTTCTGCTCTCGCCTCCCATAAGACACTTGACAGAATAATTACCAAGCATGACAGTATATCAGCTTGATATTCAGACAAGATTTTTACATCTCTTGGCGTGCCAATTCAACAGAAGATGCAATGGTGAGCGGCAGTGGCAGCCGGAGGGGGAGCTCCCACAGACAGAGCTTGTCCCAGGACACTCAAAGAGTTAAAAACCACATGGCAATCTTTCCATACTATCACAGGCAGTTAATCTTACTTGAAGGAACACATTTTGCCTGTAGACATCATAGCCCCGGGATGTGAGCAGGAGAGGGGTGCGCGGGGTAGAACAGAAGTGGCCGAAGGGCAGAAGGGAAATGGCTGGGAGAGAGCTGCCAGCTGCCTCCCCAGGGACCCAGCCCACGTGTGACCTCCTTATCCAGGTAAGGAAAGCAGCACCTGACTGTCCCCACATACCTCTCCCCCACCCCTGCACAATGCAAATGAAGCCATTCCCCGAGCTGGATTGCTGGGGGAGCAGCTGTCAAAATGCCCAGCGGCTTCAGTGAGACCAGGATTTCACTAGGATTTCTCAAAGAGGAGAGATGTAGTCTGCTACAGTAAAATGATGTTGATGCCTCCTGGCAAAATTTTAAAGGCCCCCAACCCCCGTCCTGCCCTGCAACCTTTCTTCTACTGATACAAGAATCATGTATGCTTCTATGCCTTCAAAGCACACCCGAGTGTTACAGAGAGATTTCATTCTCTAGGAGGTGAATATGAAGTACTCGCTGATTATAGGAACTGCATTAAAGTGTTCCCAAAGAATATATCAGCCTAAGGGCAGACAGAACTATTCCCAAGAAATAACATATTAGGCTACTGGGCTTTTTTTCTGCTTGCTGAACATCCTCCAGCAATATGCATTTACTTTAAAATTATTTATCTGAATGCATTTGAATTGATTATTGTCACTATCCTTCTATCACAGAGAATTATGGTGTATAATTGTAACTGAAGCTGTGCTGTCTGGTTGGAAGTGGTCACACAAGATGCAGATTTTATTCCCTGAGTGAAGAATGCAAGTATTTCCATAGCAAAGTATTCATGTTTAAAGTCAAGTCTCCTTGAGTGTGGGTGTTTATAATTCCAGATTCCTTTAGAGCAAATATTTGTGTCTATAAAATTCATTTGCAAAAGATTTGACAGGATGTGTGCAGAAAATAAAGGTCAAAATCATAAAAGTGTACTGAAAAGGATAAAAGAAAAGTCCTTGAGGAATGGTGTGTAAGTGTTGGTGTGCATGTGCTACAGATAAGAGCCATTTTAAACAAAATATCCATACCTGTGTAGATGTAAATGTGCAGTTAAAAAAATACATCCACTGTAGGTTGCTGTTTCTGTACCCCAGAGAGAGATTGTGTGTGTGTATGTGCGTGTGTGTGGACATGCACGTGTGCATGAAGAAGAAGGAGAAAGAAAATGAGGGGGAGAGTGGGAGGAAGATAGGTACAGAGCCAGAATTCTTTTTTTTTTCCTCCCATCAAGATGATTACAGTGTCCTTAGAAATGAGAGGGCTCTACCAAAGATTTTCAACTTCAAAGAAAAGTTCTCCGTGAAAGCTCATCCTCTCCTTCTCTCATTAGTAGGCAGAAAAGCCTTTAACATAATCTAGCATAGAAAAGCAGAAGAGTGTACTTCCCTCCTAAGTCAAGCAAAACATTTCACAGGCATGTGACGGTCTGAAGCTAAAGAAGAAAAAGAAGCAGTAAGACATTTAGATGACTATGAATACAAATTTGAAAATATTAATGCAACTTGGAGCTATTTAGGGGTAACCTTTGATACTAAACTCCTGTGGTAGCTTCATTTCTGGTGCCAGTGTCCTATTTTTTCTATCAAATTTGGGTTGGATTTTTTTTAAAATCTGCATTTTATTTCCCCAAATAGACTGTGTGTGTGGTGTGTGTGTGTGTGTGTGTGTGTGTGTGTGAGTGTGTGTGTGTGTGTGTGTGCGAGAGGGAAAAATCTCTCTTACATGCCTGTGTCTAGATGTGGACAATGGCTCCATGTGTTCTGCCATACCCTAGAAGCTCCCAGCCATCTGCTGAACATGCCTGCAGCTTTGGCACAAAGTCGGCCGCTGCAGGTGTGCACTGAGGCAGATCTCATGGCTGCCCACTGTTATCTGTGCAATCTGGGTTGAATCCATCCTGCACACCCAGTGTGCAGCAAGGAGGATGAGCGTCTTAGCAGTTGAAAAGAAACACAAAAATCACTGAGCTCCAGCTTATCAAATCACGTCCAGGAGCTCTCATTTCACAGTACTTATGAATGGGTCCTGTTTCAAATTAAATTAATCATGTCAAATAGTATTATCATAATTTTTAAAATCCTATACATTTAGGGCCAAACCATAACTTAAGAAGTTTACTTTGTTCAGAACATCAGATCCTAGAGAATTTCCATGGCATTTTGAATCATGGAACAGCTTGGGTTGGAAGGGACTTTTAAAGGTTTCCTAGTTCCAACTCCTCTGCAATGTGCAGGGACATCTTCAGGTAGGTCAGGTTGTTCAAATCCCCATCCAGACTGGCTTTGAACTAGGGGTGAGTCATCCTTATCTTCTCTGGGCAACATGTTCCAGTGTGTCACCACCCTCTCCTAGTGAAGAATTTGTTCCTACTCTCTAACCTAAACTTACCCTCTTTCAGTTTAAAGCCATTTCCCCTAGTTCTGTCACTTCATGTCATTGTGAAAAGTCCCTCTCCAGCCTTCTTGTAGGTTGTCTTTAGGTACTGGAAGGCCACAATGAGGTCTTGCTGGAGCCTTCTCTTCTCCAGGCTGAACAAACCCATGTCTCTCTTTTCCCAAAGGAGAGGTACTCCATCCCTCAATCATCTTCATGGCCCTCCTTTGGTCCTGCTTCAACAAATCCATGTTCTTCTTATTTTGGTGGCTCCAGAGCTGGACACAGCTCTGCAGGTGGGGCCTCACCATAGCGGAACAGGGGTGCAGAATCCCCTCCCCCACCCTGCTGGCCATGCTGCTTTCAGAGCAGCCCAGGGCAGGGTTGGCCTTCTGGGCTGCAAGTGCACATTGCCAGCTCATGTGTCGCTTTTTGACCACCGGTGCTCCCAATCCTTTTCATCAGGGCTGCTCTCAATCTCTTCACCCCCCACCTGTGTTGATACCGGGGGTTGCCCTGACCCATTTGCAGGGCCCTTTCTTGACTTTGTTGAGCCTCATGAGGTCCATGCACACCCACTTCTCAAGAGTCTTCTCTAAGAGATTTCAGTGGCCAAGTTTTATCAATTTCTCCAGTTGCACTTGTTCTTTTTCTTTCCACATGCGTGCAAATTGATTTTGTGGCAGCTTTCTTTTCAGCACCGAATATTTTACAATCCTTTGATTTAATTACCTGCATTTCCACATTATTATCTGGAGGTAGAAGCTACTGTTTAGTGACAACAAAAATAAAGACTAAACGAAGTAAAAGAAAAAAACCTTCCGTTTTCTTCTCCCCCTTCAAGGAAGACTCACCTAGCACAAATGGAAGTTGCAGGTCCATTTGCTGCCAGAGTCAAAAGCATAAATCAGACACTGATGCTGACATAATGAGAAATTCTGTATGCCTGGGAAACTATCATCCAGCTAGTTTGCATTACAAAAGATTCGAAGATATTTAATGGACAAATATGGGTCTAGAGATGCTAGGTCTAAGGCACTACTAATCTGTGTCAAGTATGAAATCAACTGTCTAATATTAGATGGCAAGTCTCCTGGCTTAAATCAGTGTGCATATGAAAAGATACTTTTCCCTGTTTTTCAATACCATCCCTGTGATTGCCAAAATATATAGGAACTGTAGAAATTTTATGTGCCAGAAGAAAAGAAAGAGGAGTGGCAGGCTGATACACTGTTTGTAGTAAGTTAGCAGATCTATAGAATAAATTCTTATGAAATATAACCAGAAAATACATGACATAATTTTTACAAAGTCATGTGTCTTGTAAACGTGCTGTGACTCCCAGCCTATAGTATCCCACCTTTTACAGCACTTTAGCCAACCACCTCACAAATATAAGCTGCATAATTACTTGGTTTGTCTCTTTTGTATTTAGTATCTGAAATGCTATGAGAGCAGAACAGTAGCAATTTACATCTCTTTTAGCTCAAATAAAAAGCCATAAGGACCAAAGCCACCCCCAAACCAAACCCTGTGAACTGAACACCTTAAATACAAGACCTTTACTGCATTTATAGTTTGTATAAAAGTGCAACTTTATGTTGTAAGTCCATAAAGAAACAATATTTTCTTTGATTTCACTGTGGTGCATGAGAACTCCTCAGTGCCAGAGTGAGCTTGTCCATAGGCAAACTATTGAGTATTCTGTCACTCACCATTAGCAATTATCTCAGTGTGTTTACAGTGTAGTAACACAGGAATTCTGCTGTAGGCTAGAAGAGATAAATGACAATTATTTCTTGTAATAAATTACAGGCATTTAACAGGTCCCAAAATATTCCTTAAAGACTGATGAAATAAAATTAAAAATATAAGTCATCCTAATTCTTCAGAAGTCACTCAGGACTGATAGAACGCTATACATCTATTTAATTTCAAGTCTACACATTAAATAGTGGGGCTGGCAGAATTAAAGAGGATTTCTTTCAGAAACATTCCATAACAAAGGCATTCATTTGAAATGAATCAATTACTGCAGCATTGCAATGTCCTGTTTCACTCGTTACCTTTAGGCAACCTTTCAAAAAACAGTGGAAAAATTTAAAGGTATGGTGTAGAAAGACAAAAAGAAAATGCAATAAAAGAGAAGTAAAACACAAACAAGATTTTTTTTATCTATACTTTTTTATTTCACTTGGTGTTAAATAAGATAACATAAAATAGGAGGAGAGACATTATTTCCTGCCAAAATAATTCAATATGACATAAGCACCGAAACTGGGATTTTTTTAAGTTGCAATCAAAGATCCCTCAGAAATGGTAACCCTGCCCCAAACCTTTCAAAAGCTGGGCAGTGGTGAGGGGAGGGGATCCTGGAGGTAAGGGCATGGTTGGTATCAGGCCAGCATGCACCACGGAGGCAGGGAGCACCTACACTTCATTTTGTCTGTGCTGCTCAGTACTCTGAGCAGTCATTCTCACCAAGCTCTTGTAAGTGTGACCTTCTCAGGGTTCACCTCATGATTGCTTGCATTGAATTTCCATAAAGCTGGGCAACGATGAAGAACTTTATTTTTCATGTAGCTCCAGGGGGAGTGCCTAAAAATGACATTGAAGCTAAATACACTAGATTAAAAGAAACAGCTGTATGTAGTAAGTCCTGAGTCACATTGTTGTAACATCAGAAGAACATTCTGAAAACAAGCCATCTCTTCTGAACTCTGAAGAGGTTTATCATCACTAAGTGGAATTTCCATACATAATGACAGGAAGAAGTCAAACTTCAGCAGATTTCACCCAGTCACAGATAGAATTTGGATTCTATTAAACATAACACAGCATAATATAATGTCTGTTCTGGATGAAGCCTGAGCAGATGCTGATATTTTCTGCTGTTGCTTTTGTGACCTTTATGGTTTTTGCTTGTCCTCACATCTAGATCTGTATCAGGTGGAAAACTCCTTTTTAGTTTGAAAGTTGATCTGGCTTTAATTGATCCAAAATTTGCATGCATGGTCCTGAGGTTGGTGTGATCAGGTTTCACCTTTTAACAGTGAGCACTGTCTAATGCTAGAGGGTCGTACAGCATTAACCTTAAATACACCAGACCTTCTTACCTCTTGACTCTGTATCTCAGAAGAAGCAGTACTGAGAAAAGCCCCGACCAATCTCTCAAAATTCAGGGGTGGAAGGTGGATGACCACTTCCAGTCAGAATTCACCCTCTCTGCTTCAGCATGTTTCACGTGGGCACTCTTGGGTAGTGATGCACGGATGTGCACGCTAAGCCTCTAACATGCTACACCTCCTGTTACGCTACATGCTTGATATAATTTTCTCACATTTAACATAACCTCAAGGGCGTGGCAAAACCTGTGTAAGAGAGGCATCTGTGCTGAGAGCAATATGAGTGTGAGGGTGCAAAATCTCATCTCCTGTAATAGCAGGGTGGCTGGCTGGAGGTGAGCCACTGTATACGCTAAGGCTACGAAGCTGAAGACATTTGCCTTTGGATTTAGTTGTTAATGTGTTGCTGCTGACTGAGCTGCTAAATTATTGTTGTCTTTAACTCTGTCATGAAGATGCCTTTGTAACTGTTTGTTCTTTACACGCAGTTCCATACCATTAAGATGTTCCAGTGAGGTAAATATCAATGTATTTTGATTTTATTTTTTGCCTCATTTCCCAGCTGGTCAGACAGGGAATATTAAAAGCAGCAATTATGGAGATGAAGAAGGCATTAGAATGTTTTTGGCCACAAACTGGATGCTTGCAGTCTGAAGGAGGCTTTTGTGGTGCCTGTCTCTAGGAAACAGTAGACTGGAAGTGTGAGTCTTTTTAGATAGAGCCATTCCTTTCCTGAGAAATTAAGTTAAGAATATGGTGCATTAAGAGTCCAGGTGGTATTCAGGACAGTTCAGGGTCCCTCTAAAGGCTATCAGATAATTAAGTGGATGGTTGTTCTTTTAATGACAGGTTAAGCAACTGTTCAATTTCCTTCTTCATATGCTACACAATCTATGGGTTGTAGCTAACTTATTTCTAGTTTATTTCTCAGAAAAGTGAAGCAAGATAGGGACTTACTGGGTTTTGGTTTATCCTGTGTGCCAGCTGCTAGAGTCTGAGCACCTACATTAACTTGGACATGAACATCCCCCACAATTACACCTCATTTCGTGTCCTCCCTGCCCTTCACTTGTCCATCCGCACTCAGAGGAGATGGAGGTCACCAGTAACTGATTTTGCTAATATCTCACAGTGCCAAGAGACCATTTCTCTCCCTCAGAAAAGCCTTGCAGGGAGATTTTAAAGGTTATATAGTGTGGGAAAGTATTTTAACCTAAATTCTACATAGCCCCAACTCAAGCCTGCCCAGATCCTGCAGAAAACTCTATCAGATTTGCTTATTTAAAGTCCGAGGTTTCCTCTATGGCTCATAGAAAAGGAGACCTCGGTCCAAGTCAAAGTTAGGTTAATTCAGCTAAGTGTAGACATCAGCAGAATCTGTCAGCAACTGACAAGGTGACCTTAATGGGTTCTTTGATGATTTGAAGCCTTTGTTCCTTTCCTTGCTAGATGCCTGAGAGGATCAGTTTGCCCTAAAAGCACTATTGTGTGGCATTGTGACCTCTTAACTGTCCTGTTGAAGATGCATAAGAGTCTTACTCCATTAATAAGTGATAGATATGTATCAGTATGTTAATGATTCCTGGCTCTGCATGTCCATCTGCTCTGAGCCATGCCACACACCAAAAAGGAGTGACATGGTGCCTGCACAGATTCAGTGACTGTCCTGCCAGCAGCAATTAGCTGATAAACAGATAAAGAATAAGTGACATTACAGGGCTGGCAGAACAACTGCCAAGAGTTTCACTGTGCCACTGGCCCAGAGGCGCCAGCCATTTGCATTTGGCTCTCTTTTACTTGTGAGGACCTTTCCAGCTGCAGCTGGTGAAAGAGGTACAAGCCTTCCTGGCAGTCCCTTTGGATAGGTCTGCATGGCATACAGGGAGATTGCTTTGTCTGTACTTTGAGTAAAACTAGCACGGAACTGCCATCGACCCATGGAGCTCAAAGCCAAGGGCTAGCACAGACAACAGTGCTGGTTCAGGGCCCCCAGGCATCTGCCAGCCAGGAACCCTGGCCATGGCTGTGTCTTGCCTCAACACACAGCACAGGTGTTGCCTCACTCTTGTCCAAAAGTCTTAGTCACTTTAGGAACAGGCAGCTCTCCTGCTCATGACAAAATCCTGCAAAACTGAAGCTGATACAGCAGGTGGCTGCCTCTGATTCAAGTCTCAGTTGTACATTGAACTAGTGCTTTTATGCTTAGGTTTGGTTCATGATAAGGATCTGTGTGAAGGTCAAAGTTTTGCTTTTATCATGTAGTCCCTGCACTGATTTCAGAGCTGTTCCTGAAGAGGCAGTTTCTTTTTGGCCATGACAACAGTACAGTCTTAACTAAAAACATCCAGTTAAGCAGTGAGTTGTTGAGAAGCCCAGATTTGCTGTTCTGCTAAACATGAGATGAATTTTAACATTCCTCTTAGCATGTGAGAGAGAAGAGGTCAAAAAGTAATATATTAAATGCTTTGTTGTAGGAACATCAGTCAATTACTTGTGATTCCAAATTAATTTATTTAAGATCAAAGGAACAACATTTAAAAAATCATGGAACCAGCAATGGAACTGTATAACAGAAAATCAAAGGATTTGCACATGAAATACACACTGATGGATTAACTGTCTGTTGCTGGATGACAAAGAAAGGCCTAACATCACAAAATAGCTATTTTTATAATGTAATAAGGTCTAGGGAGAAAAAAAAGTGCAAAATGTTAACCATTTTAAACTCACATCTGTCTAAAAAGAAATGCTAAAAAAATATGCCTTCCATTAAAGGATTTGTAAGTTTGGATAAGTTTCACAACACTGACATTGTCTCATGAGTCCTAACTAAAACCAATGGTACAGTATGCTGAGATAATCAAATGCTGACATCTGTGCAAGAGCTGAATGCAAAACAGGTCTCTGATCTACAGGAATTTTTGAGATTTCAAAGCTCCCTCAGGACAAAGAGAAAAGGAAAAGAAATTCTGTGTGATGTTATAATAATAGACTGTTTTAGTCAAAACATGATTTTTTTTACTGATAACTGATTTTTATTTTTTAAACTTTCTCATGATACAGTAATGAAAATTTCTGTAGGAAAAAAAAAAAGATTCTTATGTTAGAAAACCAGACTTTTTCTTTAAAGAACCAAAAAGAGGTATTTTGACAATTTCAAATTTAACTTGTCCTGGGACTTACTAAAACCAACCTCCTTCTGGGAATATCTTCAGTTTTGACATATGGAACTTTGTAATGAATAGTGCTTTTTACTGGAAGTGCTCTAATTAGTTTTACCTTTCTTTGTTTTCATGGCATATGACATTGTAATATAATAAGAATTCTCTTTAGATTCCCAAAGTATTATCTGAATAATTTTCCATATGTTAATTTTGTTTACGATATATTAAAATCAAATTTGCTAATTATATTTTTCCGGCATCATGAGATGTCTCCATGTTTGATCAAGAATACAGTTGGACACAATCCATTATGGTATATATCTCAGCACTAATGTTATTTGTTAATGGATATTTTCGACATTATATGAACCAAGATATTCATTATAACTGATCAAGGGATTTCTTTAGCCTGCCTGGTGCTCCATGACATACTGAAAGATGCAGATGTGTTTACTCTAAATTCAGCCTCTGTGTATGCCGAATTACTGAAATTTCAAGGAGATAAATATAAGACTAACGAAAAACCTTCAGAATAAAACACAAATCACAAGAAGAAATTTGAAGACAGATTTTTAATGGCACCAGACATCCATCATTGAGATTTTCAGAAGATTGCAAGTTCTATGTAAAGATGGTACTTTTAGAAGTACCAGTTTCTCCAGTTGAGAGTACTCCAGTTGAGATCTAAAATAGTAACACATTTTGTTCAGCACAGTACTCAAATATTTAGAAGTGAATGCCTGTGTCACATGGACAGTTTATAACACGAGTAGTAGAGCATACCATTAGTATCTATAAAATGTAAGCATAGGAAAAGCCCCTACATAATCCAGGTTAAAATGGTTCCACTTTTCAATGGTTCATATAGTAGCTTTCCCACCCAGAGGTATGCCACACATAAAAATTCATTAGTAATGCCAGCTAAGTGCTAAAGGACATTACTGCTGAGGCCCACAGCTGTTACTCAGAAGAATTCAAGTCTTATTGTAGAAAAGTGTTTAATATGAAAAGGCTGAAGTCATCTGGCAAAACAGCTTTATCTGGGGTGTTAATTTTCTCATGTCTTGAAAACCTGTTTCATTTTCACAAAAGGATGCCCAGAAAGTGGCCTGACACATTTTCTTCACACTTTCAGACTACAGAGAGTTTATCTTGAGGAAATTGAATACTTCTCACTCCAGAGATGTGAATATTCACCTCACGGTTAGGTCCTGATGTCAGTGACATGGAAACAACACCCTTGGTCTCAGCTGCAAGTCCCCCTGCTTTGGGCCATGATTGCACATTGCTGTCAGTCACTTCATGCCCATATCTGTTGACATCAATTACAAATACTTCTTCCTTCACTGTAAAATGTGCAATTACCCTAGGGTATCTAAGGAAGTAAAAGGGTAGAGTTGCTCCCCTCCTGTGCCACCTGATAGCTACAATATTCCTTTGTAATAGGAGAGGACATGGGAAAAGCTGTAAAGGAAGCAGAAGCGATAAACATCAGCTTATTACTATGTACTATTCTGTGAAGCTCTCAGACCTGTAGGCAGTGGACATAGAAATAGAAGAATATTGGATCCCTTCTACAAACAGTTCAGAGTCCTAAACTGCTCTTTTACCAGTACAAACATAAAGGAGAAATATCAACTGTAACATTCAAAGTTATGCCAATAACCACCTGGAGGTGATCTTCATGGATGAGCGTGAAGCAAAACATATTACAGTGGGGAGAAGGTCATGAGGAATGTGATTCATGTATTTAATTACTTTAGGAACAAGTCTGTGAAGGTCTTTTCAATGATGCCTTCTCATTCCAGATGTTCGGTGCAGGCTTGCTCACACTTTGTAGGCAATCAGTAAATGAACTCTGGTAGGAAGTCACCAGAGCACCTTCTGGAAGGGAAGAGTGGCTTTCTGAATCATGGAAAGCACTAGAGGACATGTCAGGTGCAGAATACTTTTGAGTAAAGTAAAAAGCATGAATTGGTATGTCCCCAGGGATTCTGCACAGAATGATCAGGACTTACCAGGCTATCCAAATCACTGAATTTCTGTTTGTTTTTCCAACTAAAGAAGAGTGTTTCCATTGACTTTGCCTAGAATTTCAGAATTAGGCAATATGAATCACAGTTCTGGGGAAGCCTAAAGATGTGTGATTACACAAGGCTAGTCGAGAAATATAAAAATTACTGCAGACACAGAGTCTGAAAACACAGCAGAAGCCTCAGAAAATGGAATAATTTTTCTGCTAGAACAATTACAGTGTAATCAAAGTTTCATTATAAATGAAACTGCAATTCCCACATTGAACATATGAAACAATTAGTGACTTTAATTTGCCTTGCTATAAAGGGAGTTTTACTATAGCAGAATTTACTGTGGAAATAGAATCAAATTATTCAGTTGTAACATTACCTGAATATTTTCATATGGCCTATTCACAAATATTTTCTGATACAAGCCTGTTTTTTCTTCAAACTACCAAAAGCATAGTCTTCTGGACAGGCAGCTTATCCCCCTTTCCTCCTGAGAATATGCTTGTTTGGACCCTGCCACTGCATAGCCCAGGTCTTACAAGCAGGCAGAAATTGGTTGGCAGCTCTGGAGCTATAATGCAAAAATCAGCCATCCTCAGTTGCCCTTTTTGCAGGGATGGATGATGATGTGGCTTATCAGAATGTGTCAGTGTTACACTGCCTTGGAGAAACACCACTTGCAAACACTCCTACACAGACAGCTCATACCTTGGGTCTGACTGCAATGGGAAATGGTGGAGCTGCAAGTTTGGGAGAGAAGCAGTGGAGACTGGGTGGATCTTGGCTCTGTCTCCCCTACATGACAGCTACTGTAACTGTACCGCACGTGGGTTGTTGAAATTGTTAGATATTATGAGCCAGCATTAATAAGCTATTTCTCTGTGTCCCACTCCCCAGCCAACTGAAGGAGCGAGTGAGTAATTGTGACTCATCTGATGCTTTTGAGAGATCAGGTTTCTTCAGAATATTTCTAAGTTGATGCTGGTCATATCAGAATCTTTTTCTCATCCCTGTGCCAGAGAGTCATAAGCCAGCCCATTTTAGATGGACTACATACTATTGTCTACAAAATTTTCTACCGTTGTGTTTTTCTTCTGCTTCTACATGGCACGGCAGAGTGAAACAAAGGAATTTCAGGTGCCAAATTAAATGTAGTTATTTAATTGACTGAAGGAGCTGGAGAACTTCCATTCTACTGAATTGCTTTTTTAAAGAAGCAGAGGGAAATTGCTACAGTATAGGGAGTGTGGAGGCCCTGGACTAGAATAGGTGAAGGGGGATCAAGAAGGGGATGTCTAGAGGTACTTCCCCAAGGGCCAGCTGGCTAGGGAGAGGGAGCAAAAGCTGAGGGTGGCAATCACTGGGTTTCATTAGGCAATCCAGTACAATTTGTGTCTAAAGGTTCGGTGGTATGAGTGAAAAAGGCGGCTGAGATGAAACAACACTCTGGGAAGTAAGTAGATAGTAATAGTAGCTGATCTGCAGACAAAAAGAATTCCCCCAAATGTGAAGGACAATGAGAGCTCACACCTAACTGCTGTGACAACCAATAGATTTTTTTTTTTTTTTGCCTAGAGGGATGGTGGCTGTAATTCATTTCTCCACCTGCTAGTCAGAGTGAGCAGATTTCCACAGCATGAGAACTCAAGCATGCATGCTGAGCCTGCTGAGGAAAATGAACAGCATCTCCACCGTGACAGCAGTGGCAAATGTCCTAGAGAAGTGTGTGTCCTAGATGTGATTGTTTTTTCTTTTTTAAACAAAATGCATGTATTTGAATGAACCTGCAGTAGGAAGCTTAGACTACCAAATCCTTACAAAATGACGATGTCCTCCACAAAGAATGCTTATTTGTAATGTCATCTAAACCCAGTAATGATTCCACATTTAAGTTGTCAGTGGGGGAGGATTGAGAGGAAGTCTTCTGTGGGTAACTAGGTATTACTAATGATTTTCAGTCCTGGATTTCAGTCCAGGGCAGCTGCTAACCCACTCTCAAAACACCATGGATTTGTTTAAATCTGTCCCAGTTTGGAGCTTTACCAATTTCTGTCTGCTTAGAAGCTTTATGGTTCATAAATCCCCATCCCTGTAAATGTTATGACACAGCCCTATCCTGGTGGACAGCAAGGGGAGTAAGTGTAAGTGAAATACTCTCATGGTAAGACCTTTATTTCAGTTTTAATTCTTTTTTTTTTTTTTTAAATTTGTCATTTGTGAAGGTATTTTGCAGGGGCTTTACTTCACTGCAGGCTTCCTTCTACCTGACAAGCTCTATCTGTTGCCCGGGATAACACACCCAGCAGCAGCTTGCAGGCAGCTGGGAAAATCCCACTGCTGCTGGGCTGTGGCACAGGAGTGCCTGGGTGCCCTGGGTGAAGCAGGGAGAGCTGCAGGGACAGCGGGCACAAAGAGCTCATTCAGCCCCAGCTCCAGCTCTGGAAGGTGCTGCTGTGAAGGCACTGCAGGGGCTGGAGGGAGGTTTTGCTTTGTGAATGGCTTCAAGGAGTGAAAAAAGAAGCCAGGGATAATTATTGACTCAATAGGGTTTCCATAAAATTCGATTTTTCCCCCTAATGCTTTTTGGCTCCCTATCTCTAAAAAACCTTACAGATCAATCAAGATACAGTTAGGAAATCTAATTACAGGCCTACAGTAATAATGATGACCTTCCTTTATCCTGTTGTTTTTTTTTTTTTCCTGTATTGGACTTCTCTGGGAAAAACAGAGTCCTGGCACAAACAAAGCATCTCTGTCTATTCCGGTGAAATTTTGCTTGCTTTAGAACCAGATCTCCTCTCTCTCTCTTTTGTGAATGTCAATTTTATTTCATTTCATGGTTTCATGTATCATTTTATTTTCATTCCTCCTCTAAGTAATACTCGAGGAAATGAGATGCCTGAAATAATCAAACAGTGAAAGTCAAGTATGCAAAAATTAAACTCACTTAGGCACTTTAGCTAAGCTGACTGATCTTGGACATGGAAATTTTCACAGTTTGAATTCTGCTCAGGTCAGCAGCAAGCAAAGTTCATTATTTTCTGGTGATTGTTTTGTGGCCTATAGGATATAGATTGATGTTTTCTTCCTGTGGAATAGGTTTTATATCCCCTGATCTCTGTAGGTTAGAAATGGGAGCTACATATAGCTGGACAGAAGGGGATTTCAGCTCCCCTATGAAATATGGAACAATTACTTCCAGGCCTGGAAGGATTTCAGACTATCAGACCTTCAAATTGCTTCTGATTTTGTGTATGAATAGAAAGTGCAGTAAGCCATTTTGAAGAAATTTGAAGTGCTAGGGAGGAGCTAGATTTCTATTCAACCAGCACAAGCTGTGAAAGACTGGCATAATCAACTGGGTCAGGTGAAGGAAAGACTGGAGTGCTCTGGCAGGACCCAGCTCAGGACCTCTAGCTGTGCTGTATTTCTGGACAGCACTGTACAGAAGGATCATCATCCTTCTTTTCTCCCAGCTGAGGAAACACCCCTACCCACTTTCTTCTGTCTTCCTACAATACTGTGAGTGTTACTGCAGGAAAGCACCATAACTTCCTAGGATCCTAACCTTAGTTTTTCCCTAAAAAAACTAGCGCTAGTTTTGAGCGAGCTTCCAAAGTGCTAAAATTCCTTTCTTTCTTCCCAACAACTGTATTAACGAAATTTTTTTATTTCTAGACATTGTATCACCAGCTTTAAGTTCTGGTGTGTGAATGTGGTGGCTGTTTGTTGGGGCTGTCACCACGTCACTCAGCGCCCCGTTCCTCGCAGTGACTGGGAGAGCATGGAGCAAGCAGGGAGGAAGAACTGTGGGAAAATCTGGCTGACAAGCTGCACCATGCAGTCCATGAGGTCTTGAGCTGCATATGGTCAGGGGCAGGGTTGGCAAATACAAGTAGAAACTGGGGGACAAGTGATACTTGTGAGCAATACAAGACGAAGGACACGTGAGAACTGGCCTAAGGGTAGTATCCACACAACAGGATTTCAAGGTAGATGTTGACAAGGCCAATAGCTAGAGGAGCAACCACAGAAGTGTCAAGAACTCTAAGGCAGAGCTGAGATGAAAGCCGTATGGACACTCGACTAGTCATTTCTGGAGATACCATAAGGACTAGAAAGTGTTCAAACACCCATTCTTCTCTCTTCAGTTATTGTTCTTGCTTTCTGAGCTGGTGCTGGGGTACTCTGGTAAACGAGCTGTGCCCTTCTTCATCATTGGATACCAGGGTAAAATATCAGTCATGGGTGCTGGAAGCTATCCACCTTTCCCTGCCCACAAAGGAAATGAGGGAAGTAGCACTCACAGACTGAGCAGCTGTGTAAGAACCCATAACATTCAAGAAATTATTTGCCACATGTGGTTTTGGCCCCTGCCAGAGACATAAGCAACTTCAAAAGCACAGCAAAGGGAACCACAAAAAAGGGCTGTGATACTAAAAACTGTGACTTCATACTGAGCATGCCTCTTAGTCAGTGGGAGAAAGAGATTTAGTCTGTTAAGGTGGCAGCTAATTAAACTCGTCAATGTAATCTACTTGTTCCATGATAAACCCTGCACTGATTTACCACCTGTTATCTGTGACACTACACTTGTAAGCATGTAAAAGCAAGGCAAATTATTGGTATGCTGTCTTCATAAGGGGCACAACAGAATGAGAATTCTGGTCCAGGCTTAGTGCCCTTTGCATACTATGTCAGTCTAAGTTTATATTATTTCTTCACGAATATCTTCAACAAAAACACCTTCATGGATCTCCCTGTGGGGCTGCCTCACAGGGATTCAAAAGCTACCATGTGTTTAGCAGCTCTCCAAAACTTTGTAGCTAGAATATATGTGTATTTCCCTCCTGACTGCCCTAACAAAAAACTTATTTTATCATTGGGGGAGTATATGACAATTTAATAGGAATGGCTAAAGGCTGATAAAACATTAAGTACCTGTAGGACTTGTTTAAAGTGTTTGATGTATCTGGCAGTCCACCAAGCTGATGAAAACCCTTGATGTTTCGTGACAATCGCAATAAAGCACAGCTGAGTGGGTTGGCTTGGCTGAAGTTCTTATTTTCCCACTCAATTTTTATGCCTTTTGACTGAAGTTAAATGCAGTGAACATGGAGTTTTATGCTCATTTGAGGTTTAATTATGAAGCCATGCTTTTGGCATCATAAAGAAAGTGAAACATTTTTTCTTGGAAAAATATCTCTGGCTTTAAATCTTTGACTTCTGGTGTAAAAACAAATATGTGGTGTTCCCCTTTTCCTCCTCTTTTAGATTTTTGATCTCCTGTGCTAGATACAAGCTCTGCAGGCACTAAGTTGCCCTCTGATATCTGTAGTAAAAAAAAAATGTTTGCAAATAAACTCCTTGGAGGCCACAGAGCCAACGGGATTTCAATGAGAAGAATTCCAATAAAAATATGGATATCCTGAGGAGGCCAAGGAGGGCTCTCTGTGATTCAGGGATAGTGTCCTAGGTCATTCCCCTTGCAGCAATGCACCTGCACTGAAAAATAACTCCTACAGTACTTTAAAACTATCAGGCTACTTTAAAAGCAGCTGGAGTTTTTTCTCTCTAATAGAAATATGCTTAACTTAAGTGCTTAGTTTGTTCAGCTGAAAAGAGGCAAACACCCAAACAAAATAAACAACAAAAAAGATCTGGAGGTCAAGGCCCTGGCACCAGGACTCATGAGATATCTTCACAGGGGCAGTCACCACCCTCAGCAGCCCACAGGGTGCCGGGTTTAGAAGGCTGGAAGGAGAATGGTGTTTCAGTCAGCAGTCTGGAAATCTTATGGAGGAGGTAGAGACAACACAAATGCTTTTGTGAAAGAGAAGACAGTGCCTGCAGGAGAAATATCTGAGGCTGAGAGACAGATCAAAGCTGTGGCTGAATAGATCAAAGATCTCAAAAATAAATGTACGTGCAGAGCAAGCTGCCTGGTTTGCCTGAGTGAAAGTCATTCTTCTGACAATCGTTTTCTTGCATTTCAGATTAGCCAATAAAGCACATGGTGCTCAGAATAGTGAGAGACACCACCAGTAGAAATTGGGCACTCGCCATTGTCTACATCTCTATCTGTAAGCACCAGAATAGAGCTCTGACAGCTCTAAAGCACAGCAGAAGATTAATGAAACATCAATGAGACTGAGGGACTGGCTGCAAGGTGGAGGAGGGTGGTGCTCACTTCAGAGAAGCCTGGCTGAGGCATACTGAGAATTCCATATTTTCTAAAAATCTCCTCAATGTCCCTCTAGCTGGGCACTCTGAATTGCTGATCAGTTTTCAAGGGCTGGGCTGAATTGTTCCTTGGTAAAATCCATTAGGCCTAGACAGAGGAGCAGAGTGGAAAATTCCCTCTGTCCTTGTTCCAGTGACAATTAGTTATATAAAGTGAAACAATTCTGATGAGATATTGGCTTTTCAGCCCCTTGCTTCAGACAGTCCTGTAAGAACATCCAAAATCAAAATTATGTCTTTTGTGCTGCTTGGACCTTGAACTGTAGCTTCCCAATGAGTGTTCTCATTTGTGACCTGGGACCAGGCTGTACCTTCCCCTCATAATTGTGACCAGAATTTTTAACCTGAGCCTGAGAAATATTTCTCAGAGTATTATTGTGACCACTGTGACTGCTGCAATTAAAGACAAAGGGCAAAGACAGAAAAAGGACTGGAAAGGACAGAAAAAGGATGGGATGGGAAAAGGGAAAAAATGGGGAAATAGGTATGAGGAAAAGAGGTTTTGAAGGAATGCTATGGTGCTACATCCTTAAGAAATTCAAAGTCTAAAATGAGTGCAGCCAAATCATGTACAAACAGTGACAGAGAGCTACAGGTACAAAGTGGGGAAGTACGTGTTGCTGACTTGTAGAAAGGTCATAGCCTACAAGCTGCTCAGCCTGGGGTCTCCAGGGAGTCGCACAGGTCCAAAGACCTGTGGAATTCTCAGGGGAACAGCCATGGTAGTAGATGTAAGTTCATAGTTTGGCCTCTACATGCAATAAGGGGAAACTTGCACTGGGATAGGATATACAGTTCTTATTATTAAAGGATCTTCAAAAGAGGGGATAAAAGTGACAGGGATGAGTGACACAATATCTTCAAAGACTACTGAAAATGGCTTCCACTGAAAAATGTGACATGCTCAGTCTATTTACCTAAACATAGAGATGATTTAGATGATTAGACCAGCATCCTCAAATGTACTTTGTATTACAGGGCTGACCAATCTTGGAAGTTATGGCTAGAACCAGAAGCCAGATCAATATTAGAAATTAGGTCCTTTCTTGAAACTGAGGTTTATTAACCTGGAACATAGGCTGATAGGAGGTCATGAAAACCCTATTTTATTTTCCAAACCTTGCTGGAAAATGTAGCTTAATTAAAATATACTTTACAGTTTAGTTAAACCCATATTGTTGGATTCACTGGACTTGGTGGAATTTAACTCAATTGAATTTAATAAAAAGGAAGTTAAAAAAGGAGTCCTTTCAAGATTATTTCAGTTCTATTTTTCTGTAATGAAATAACCCTTCTGGTTTTAAAAGCTATATATCTATGTTTCTACAGAAATATCTGAACAAATGTGTCTGTGTCTGCTTGGTTCACATTTATCTGCACCACATATAGCAAGTGTACTTTATAGGAACTGTGGGTTTCCTTTAAGCTCATTGAGCTCTCTACAGCATAGCCTGTCACATAACCCATTGTTGCATTGATCATCGGATGGGCTTTTTTCCAAAGTACCACTGTTTAAATCAGAACAACATAAGAAAAACATTTTTTTAAATTGACCTGTGTTTCTTTTCATCTTACTCAAAGACTGTTCACATATAAAATAACAGCTACCCCTGTCACTCCCCCAGGGGAAAGATATTGCCTTTCAGCACTTCTGTCCCTGAGCCTTCCTACTATCCTTTGTATGGTTATTTGTGTTCGGCTGCTCTGCCTGTGCATCTCTCCATCTCTCTCTCTCTCCTTCCCCCCCCTTCCCCCTCCCTCCCTCCCTCCCTCCCTCCCTCTCTCTCTCTCT